>JAZKJV010011380.1:600000-1099320 GCA_037367405.1 Ottelia alismoides | reverse complement strand
TAAAAATTTGGGCAAGTCAGTGGTTCTTCTCTTTTTTTTCTCTCTTTTTTTTTCAATTAGTACCCACCTCGTAAATACATATAGACTTACGCGCAAGTACGAGATATGGGTAAAATATATACAAAGTATATATACAGACCCCCCTACTTAGCGAGTGTTGTGTCCTCAGAGCACAAGAAGCGTAAAAAAGACATAGCTCGGGCTAAGCGTAAGAGAGTGAGAAAGAAAAAAGAAAAGAAGAAAAAGAATGAAAAGAAAAGCGGTCAGGAAATGAGGAGAGTATATACGGGTGGATGTCGGTTCCCCCTATACTTAGGCTCTGAACAGCCTAAGTATGGAAGAAGGGTGGATATGGAGCGAATGGGGGTTAGGAGAAGAATGATATATACAGATGGCATTGGTCTCCCCTATACTTAGGCCTTGGCCTAAGTAAAGGAAGAAGCTGTCCAAGGAGACCAATGTGGTCGGGAGGGAGGGTGGGAGTGGTCAGATAGATTTTCAATATCCTCGCTCTGCGTGAAATAGATGGCCTCGACTTGAACTGTTTGTTCTTTGGGTGATTCAATGTATGGCTTCAGCATTTGTCCATTTACTGAGAACGGTTGTGCATTCTCTTTGAGTTCGGCAATGTCTATGCTTCCATTGGTATGCACATCGACGACAATGTAGGGACCCGTCCATTTTGATTTGAGTTTCCCATGAAAAAATCTTCAACCGAGCATTAAACAACCACACTTTTTGTCCAGGGACAAAGGTCTTCTCTCGAATGTGTCTATCATGCCATCTCTTGACCTTGTCCTTATAAATCACACTGTTGTCATATGCCCGATTTCGGATTTCAATTAGCTCATTCAGATTTAAGTCTCGACATAGTTTCCCAAGGTGACAACTCCAATTCAACTTTTTGATCGCCCATTCAGATTTGTGGATCAATTCTGCAGGAAGATGACATGGCTTGCCATAGATCATCCTAAAAGGTGAAGTACCGAGTGGAGTCTTATAGGCTGTCCTATAGGCCCATAGAACTTGGTCCAACAGTGTTGACCAATTCTTCCTATCGGGACGAACCAACTTCTGGAGAATGCTCTTCACCTCTCTGTTAGAAACCTCTGCCATGCCGTTAGATTGTGGATGATACGGGTTGGCTATTCTATGCTCAAATTTGTACTCCTTAGCCAAAGATCTCATCTCCCTGTTCACGAAGTGGCTACCTCCATCAGAAATCAATACTTTTGGTATCCCGAACCTCGCAATGATGTTATCTTTGATAAACTTACAGATGACTTTGCTATCTGCGGTTCGGGTTGGAATAGCCTCTACCCATCTTGATAAATAATCCACCGCTAACAAGATGTACTCAAATCCATTGCTGTTGGGAAAAAGACCCATAAAATCGATCCCCCATGCATCAAAAACATCACAGAAAATTATTAGTTGCATGGGCATTTCATCTCTATATCCCATAGTCCCTCCCATTCTTTGACAAATCGGGCATGACCGTACAAATTCATTAGCATCCTGAAATAAGGTCCGCCAGTAAAATCCACATTGGAGTACCTTGTGCGCGGTTCTCTTTCCCGAATGGTGTCCTCCAGCCTCGAGAGAATGACAGTGTGTGAGGACACTCTGATATTCCTCCTGAGGGATACATCTTCTCCAGACACAATCCGGTCCTTCATAGAAAAGGAAAGGATCGTCCCAATGGTATTTTCTCGAATCCGACTTTAATCGATCAATCATTTTTTTGGTCCAACCATAGGGAACCTTCTTGGAGACAAGATAGTTCACTATGTCGGAATACCATGGGGTTGACTCAATGACGCAAATCGATTCGTCTGGAAAAGTTTCCTTGATTGGTCCGATATCAGGATGATCGTTTTGCTCGATTCGGGAAAGGTGATCAGCAACAACATTCTTTATTCCAGGTTTATCCTTGATCTCCAAATTAAACTCCTGGATTAACAAGATCCATCTCAAAAGTCGTGCCTTAGCATCCTTCTTATCCATGAGATATCTGATTGCTGTGTGATCTGTGAAGATTGTCACCTTGGAGCCCAATATGTATGATCTGAATTTTTCCAGGGCCCAAACAACCGCGAGCATTTCCTTTTCAGTCACTGTATAGTTTCTCTGTGCAGGGTCCAATACTTTGCTCGCGTAGTGAATCACATAAGGAATTCCATCTCTTCTTTGTCCGAGTACCGCTCCGACAGCAAAATCCGATGCATCAGTCATGATCTCGAAGGGAAGAGACCAGTCGGGAGCTTGTAATATCGGCGATTCACATATTTTCTTTTTCAGGAGCTCGAAGGCCTCTAGACATCTGTGATTTACAATAAACTCGGTGTCTTTTCCTAAGAGCTCAGTCAGTGGGCGGGCGATCTTTGAAAAATCAGGAATAAACCGTCGATAAAATCCAACATGCCCTAAGAACGACCTCACTGACTTGACGTTGGTTGGTGGCTCAAGTTTCTTGATCACATCCACCTTGGCAGGGTCCACCTCCATTCCCTTTTTGGAGATGACGTGCCCCAACACGATACCCTCAGTCACCATGAAGTGACTCTTCTCCCAGGAGAGTACCAAATTTACCTCCCTGCATCTCTGAAGGACTCGGTCCAAGTGTGCTAAGCATGTATCAAATGAATCACCATGAACCGAGAAGTCGTCCATGAAGACTTCCAAGAAATCACCAACCATTTCGGCAAATACGACAATCATGCACCGCTGAAATGTGCCTGGGGCATTGCAAAGCCCGAATGGCATGCTCTTGAATGCGTAAGTACCGAAGGGACATGTGAACGTGGTCTTTTCCTGGTCCTCGGGAGCGATAGCTACTTGATTGTAGCCGGAGTACCCATCAAGAAAACAGAAGAATGCTTTCCCTGCAAGTCTCTCCAATATTTGATCAATGAATGGCAGTGGAAAGTAGTCTTTCTTGGTCGCAGCATTCAGGCGCCGGTAATCGACACAGACGCGCCACGACGTGGGTACTCTGGTCGCGATCTCCACCCCCTCCTCGTTGGTAACCATCTGGATTCCCGACTTCTTCGGGACGACATGAAGGGGGGCTACCCACTTGGAGTCAGAAATGGGGTAAATAAATCCTGCTTTGCACCATTTCTCTATTTCTTTCTTCACCACTTCCCGAAGATTGGGGTTTAATCTTCTCTGAAATTCACGGGAAGGCCTTGCATTATCCTCAACATAAATTTGGTGCGAGCAGAGAGCGGGGTTTATTCCAACGAGATCCGACACAGTCCAACCTATGGCTTTTCGATTTCGCTCAAGGACTTCGATCAGTCTGGATTCTTGGTCCACGGTTAATGATGAGCTAATGATCACAGGGAATTTTTCTTTGGGTCCATTGAGGAATGCATATTTCAGCGTGGGAGGTAGTGGTTTCAGCTCTGGCAATTCTGAATCGTCGATCAAGTCTGGCTGAATGACTTTTGCTTCGGGCTCAGTATCGGTTGGCGGTGAATCATTGTGTGAGATGTTGGCTACCAATTCCAAAGAAAAGTGAGTCGGATCGATAGAGGAGAGTGGTAATTCGGCCAGAGCCGTGTCCGACTCACCATCGATTGTCTGTCCCAAAGGTGAGGTGATTGATAAATCCAAAGAGGATTTCAGTGTTGTCTGGGGGTGTAGAAATCTCAGAGACTGCATGGTGGATTATTTCTTCTTCCGAGGATGTGCTTTCTATCTGTATGTCTGGCAGTTGGTCCCATGGCCCAGTGGTTCTGAGGAGATTGCATTCTGATGTTTCAGCATCTTCAGTTGTGGATTCGGAGTCTGGTCTTTGCCACTTTGTTTGTTTCATCTCCAAGTCCACTTCTCCGCCTGGAGAACGGAATTTCATCATGCCAGTTCCATAGTCGAATACGGCCTTAGCAGTTCTTAAGAACGGTCTTCCGAGAATGATTTGCGATTCCTTCCAATGGTTCGGGGTCTCCATGTCCAGGATAGTGAAGTCCACTTTGTATTCTGTACCCTCGATGATGATGATGACATTCTTCACTTCTCCCTTAGGTCTTTTAGTGGACTTATCAGCAAACTGGAGTAGAGATGATGATTTCTTGAGAGGGCCCAACTCCAATCGATAATATAAGGCTAAGGGTAGAAGGTTTATGGAAGATCCATTGTCGAGCAGTGTGCGTGTGAATGTTATGCCGCCAATGTGACTCTCCACATAATGGGCGCGCAGATCCCTTTTCTTTCTTGGCAGATGCTGATTTCTGATGCATTTAGTGGTGGCAACTGTCAAGATATGAGTCTCCACAAATTGACTTGTTCTCTTTGTACGAGTCCGGGTGGGGGTGCATTTTGCCTTCAAGTATTTCTGAAAGGCTGGATTACCTGCCACGTATTGATCAAAGGGTACTTTGACTGTGATGTTTTGTTGGCAGAATTTTTCCATGACCGGGTCATCCTTGATGTTTTTCATTTGCTTTCCTTTCTTTAAGGCATGGGGGAAAGGAATGGATGCATTTGAGACAGGAGATAGAGGATCAGAATCAAAAATACGAGCATCTTTATTCGACTTGGACTTTTTATTACAATCATAATAATCAAAATCAGGTTGCTGAAAAGGTGACAAAGGTATTTTTGCAGCAACTAGAGGCTCAAGGTCCTCTGCAGACTCCATAGATGCTTTCCCTTTATCTACTGCTGGGATCTTCAGGCGTCCTTCATCTTCCTCCTCGGAAACATCCTCTGGTTGATCTTCCGAGTCTTCATGGTCCGATTCCCTTGCCCGGTCAGGTACGACCACGGTCCTTCCGCTCCTGAGTGACATGGCATTTATTTTGTCAAACGAAAGGATCTCATGTTCAAATGTGGAAAAGTCTGGATAGTATACCTGGTTATTGTGTTGAGATGAGTTGAATTTGTTCAAGCTATTGGGGTTAGCTTGAACCTGGGCGGGAATGGTTGTGGCTGGAGCTGTCTGCTCATCCTTCCAGCGGGACAAGCGGTTGACATCAACCCGTAGATCTTCCAGTTCATGTCGGAAGTGACGAAACTCCTCAAGTAGTTGTCTCTGGATGTCGATCGGTTCTTCTGGGGGTTTGGATGACTGAGCTGATTGTCTGGGGGCTTGAGATTGCTGATGGTATTGCTGAGGTTGGCTCTGGCGATTGTAGGGTTGTTGCTGCTTCGGTTGCTGGAATGCGGCATTATAGAAAGTAGGTGGGCGTTGATAAGTCTGACGGTCTCCCATATTACCCTGTCGGGTAGTGTCTTGGGTGTACCAGATGCCATTCACTTCAAATGTCAGAGGCGGGGCTTCCTTGACTGTCTCAGTTGGTGGGGGCGCCTGTTGGGAAAATTGGGCGTGCGATTGCTCGTGAGCCCATGGTTGTTGTTGCTCTGCTCCTGGTTGCTCCTGGACATGATGCACATGATATATAGGGACAGTAGGTGCACTAGGCATCCCCATCTTGGACACCTTCTCGGTGAGTTCCTCCATCTGCTTCGGGAATTGCGAAATCCTACTGTCGATATCGTTCATTCTCTTGTCCACAATTGTCAATTTATCAGAAATAAAGTGCATGCTTGGAATCAAGTCCTCAGCTATTTCTGCCACCGTCTGCTTCCCGCCTTTGGCTTGAAGGGTGTTCAGGGAATCAGTGTATGCTCGACTGGCAATTTGAGACCGTCTTGTTTCTGCCATCTGCTCCAGTATTTTCCAGACGGTCTCAGCTCCACGTGATGTGTAATTCCCTCCGCAGGCAGCACTAACTAACCCTTGAGTCTCGTGGTTGAGGCCAGAGTAGAGTGATTGGACTAGGATGTTGTTGTCCAGATCATGACAGGGACATTTTTGTAGCAGGTCCTTAAACCTATCCCATGCCTCACAAAGTGGTTCATTGGGCATCTGAGCGAAACTGGTGATGCGGGTCCTCATTTGATTCGTCCGGCTCAAGGGGTAGAATTTTTTCAGAAAGAGGTTTTTGAACCTCTCATAAGTCGTCACAGTCACCCCCAAGTTCTTCACCCAGTAGTCTGCTTTCCCTTTCAAGGCGAAAGGTAGTGCAGTGAGACGAATGTAGTCTTGGCTGACTTGTGGGTGCCTCAGATTAGAACATATCAGCTCTAGGTCCCTCAAGAATTCGTATGGCTCCTCAGTCGTATTACCATAGAATTGAGGTAATTGACTGACAAAATGTGGCTTTAATTCATAGTGGATCTCCGGCTGTGGTGGCTGCAAATAGTTCCACACTCTGTACTGTCCAGAGTTATATGCGGCTTCCATTGGAACTTCTCCCCCAGCATTCATTTGTTCGAGCTGCTCCCTCAGCAGCTGCTGTTGCTGCTCAGATGCAGCCAGTCTTGCGAGAATCATCTTCACGGGATCTTCATTATTTTCATCTTCAAGGTCTTTTTTGGAAGACATCTTGGGTGGCATCTCCTTTTCTTCACCTTCAGAATATAAAGGGTTTGAGTTAATAAATTGGAAAGAATTGATGTAGCAGTTATCCTTAATCTTTTCTGGTGAGAAAGAGACAGTGTGAGTCTGTCCTCCTTCTAGGAAGAAGAAGGAATCGTAGGAATAGGGTTCTTGGGACGGATTTCCCGGAGGCCAAGCAGATTCAGAGTGAAAGTCTTTCTGGGCTTTTGAGATTGGGGAGCTTGTGGTAGAGAGAGATGAGTCTGAACAAAAGTTACCACAATCCTCCATTCTCAGGGTTATCAAGATGGTTGTGGTTTATGATGTAGACACAATTGTGCGGTCTTCGTTGATGACTTACTTTCTACGCACAAACCAAACACAATACAAAGGTTGTTTCACCAACTCACACAATGAAGCCGTAAGAGTTCGGCTATTATCTTTTCGATTTTAGTTGGTGATAAATTCAATCTTGCAAGCCGTTTAAACGAGCTGTTTAGGTTTGGAGCTGGGCTCTATCCTAGTGTGCGTTTCTCTCCTCGCTGCAAGATAAATCAAACAATGTCGGGGTTGCTCTCCCGCAGGAATTCTTGATTTTATGGATTTTTAGATCGGCTATATTTAGCAGTCCCAGTTTTATTAAGGCGATCACTGTAGAATTTAGGTGAACACAAATTCACGTCTACCGTCCAGTCCCAATTTCCTTTAGATTTATGTGATAAAACAAGAGAGAGGAATTCGGGAAAAGCCGATGCACGCGGAAAACTTATGATGAATGCTCAGTTAGAAGACTTACAGTGCCTCCTCGCAATCTTCATGAGGGATGCAATACAGAATTGAAAATTTATACTAAATGCGTGCAAGCCGATGAAAACCGCACCTAAGCAGAAAGTTCTATTAGCGGGAAGAATTGAGTTGAATTTGGCTAAGTTGAACGATCTAATGTGCGTCTCAGTTAAAGTGCAGTGTGGCTTAAGATCCTACGAGCACAATCAGAAATAAAAAATGCTCTAAGAGCCGTATGTGCAGGTCTATCCTAATCGCCACTCAAGTCGGGCCCCGCCCTCTCCGGAGAGTGAAACAGGCCACGACACACCACAAATAAAGTTCAATGTCTTTGTACACACGCGAGAGTCCAAACGGACACCGCTATAAATGAGCAGAAAATAAAAATGCAGAAATTAATAACCTAGACTCTACTCTCTCTCATGACTCGACTCGATCTTAATTTAATTGCGGTTTCTTCGGGTGTCGGTGAAGATGCGTCGGTTCCTGGAAAAACCGCTCCACGTGCGCCGGGTACCTCGCAAGAAAAATAAGAGAGAGAATGTAAGAGAGTGACTCAGAAAATAATCAAAAATAAAATAAATGAAAGAAATGCTGAAAATAAATACAAGAAAAAAAATGGGATTTACAATGAAAAATTCGGGGGTCAGACTACCCAAATTCGGAAAATCGAACAAAAATTTTCAAACACAAAACTAAGCCGTTTACCTCCCCCGGCAACGGCGCCATCTGACGGGTCCGCAAAAGCTGCGTTAAGAAGTTGTTTTTAATGGTCGATCGTGAAAATAATGAATGTCGTTCGTTGTAGGCGGCGATTCGGAAACAGTCAAGAAATAACCACAATTTTTAATCAAATTTAATCAAGTGGCTTTTATGTTTATTTTACTTGGGCAAGTCCCAAGGTCGATCACAAGGAGGCAAAGGAACAATCTAGATTAATGTCTATCCAATTTTGAGTATTCCCGCCTGTCACGCGGGTGACCCGGGTTCGATCCCCGGCAACGACGCCATCTGACAGGTCCGCAAAAGCTGCGTTAAGAAGTTGTTTTTAATGGTCGATCGTGAAAATAATGAATGTCGTTCGTTGTAGGCGGCGATTCGGAAACAGTCAAGAAATAACCACAATTTTTAATCAAATTTAATCAAGTGTCTTTTATGTTTATTTTACTTGGGCAAGTCCCAAGGTCGATCACAAGGAGGCAAAGGAACAACCTAGATTAATGTCTATCCAATTTTGAGTTCGGTTTTCAAGGCGTTCTTTTTTTGGAATTTTTCAATGCAAGATGAGATGCAAAATGCAAATTCGGCCTATTTTAGGGACTAAAATGTAAAATACATTCAAACGGTGTCCGAAAAATACGAAACTTGGCTACAATGTAAATGACGATGAAATGAGTGCATTGTAATTTTTTTTGGAATTTTTGGATGCAATATGAATTTTTTATGAATTTTTAAATGCAAACAAATTTTCATGAAGTTTCTTCACGAAAAATGCTCGTCTCGACGAGATCTACAACTTTCATGAAGACATCAAAGCCAAAATCGGTCAAATGTAAAAAGTGAATTTTTGGGGTATCCCATGTACATAGAATACCTTGATTTTTGGTTTTCTAATTTCTTTGTCATTTTTTAAACACGATAAAAATCCGGAAAAATAATGAAAAATCAAAGATAAATAAAACACACATTAATCTAATTTTTTTGGATTTTTAAAAATAAAGAAAATATACACATAAAATACAGGTCAAAAAGCCGCGAAAATACAATGTAGAAAAGAGGCCCAAAACCCAACTTTCACATACGAGCTCCGATTCACTTGAACTTGGTCTTGTTTTGAAGGTAATTGAATGTGCATTAGTTCAAAAGTGAGTAGGATCAAATCGGACACTGGATGGGGAAGATATGTGGCTTTTAGTCCGAAAATCCTATAACTAGGGTTTGGGTTTTTGGTCCACTTTCCTAGGTTAATTATTTTTTTGTATTTTTTTATTTATTCTTGTTAGTGATATGTACACAGTGGAGTTGGGTTTGTGACAATCGGAGTTAGTATGAAGGAGTTAAAAATAGGGGAAGTTAGGCTCTTCACAGGTCACTTTTGGCTTGGATTTTTGGCTTCTTATTTTATGCAGAAATTAATGCTAAAATGCAATTCTTATGCAATCATGCATGAATGCTAATTATGCAGAATAAATGCAGAAATGCAGTTGATTTTGAGGGACTTGAGCTTTAATTAATGAGACTTAGAATGGTGAATCTGCGATTCATCAAACATATACGAGAAAACCTATGCAACCCTGATTGAGAAATACTTGGACCTTCAACACAGATACATGCACGACCTTACTATATGTGGTGCGTCCATCAAACTAAAAGATACGTATGCTTGGGAGACGGAAAACTACAGTCTTCTCGAAGCAATCAAGACACGCGTGGTGCCACTCGAGCCAATCCATACCCAATATGACAACAAAATCTTTCAACTGAATAAGTAAAAGATGTCTGGGCATCAGGTGCTCGCTGATCTACACTGCCACATTCTTAGTTTCCATCATACTTTGAATAGTTGCCCTTTGGCCCCTTGACGTAGTAAGGGGGTGAATCACATAGTGATGCTTTATCTAATTTGGATAATAATCGATGCACAAGAAAAGAGTGCGTGGCTCCCGAATCAAATAATGCGTGCAAAAATATACTACTAAAATCATTCCTCATATTACAGATATATGAGGATGGGCTTGCTCCTGGGTGATTGCTTTCAACTGTCCCCGAGGCTGTGGTGGGGTGCCATAACCTACAACACTGAAAGTTGGTTGTGGTGGAGGACATGGAAAACCTCAACCTCAATGATGGGAAGTTGATGCCTATGACTGTATGTAAGAGAAAGTCGGTCGTACACTTGGTTGAGGACTGCTTGAGCTATTGGAAAGTAGAGGACACTTGGCCTTGAAATGACCCGATTGCTAGTAGTGGAAACACCGACGATCTCCTGACTGAGAAAAGGAGCCTCCAGAGACAAGGATAACACCTCCAGACTTGTAGATATGGGAGTGTATAAGAGAGTAGAAAGAATTAGTACCATGACCTTGCCCCAAAGTAGGTGTGGGGGCGAATCTACTAACTGTGGGAATTATCGCCACATGGTGGAAATGATGCTCTCTATGGGATATGTAGAAATCTCGACGAATAGATCTCCCTGACTATTGTGGTTGGAACTGTGATTGGCCTCCCTGAAGTCGACTATGAGTCGCCTCCATCTTGGTAGCCTTAGCAGCTACCTCCTTGACGGAAGTGAAATCCAATGTGGACAACTAATGTTGCACATCAAAAAGCAAACCACATATAAACTTCTGTAAATTCTCCTCAGGAAAAGCTGTAGTTGCTGGTGAGTGGCGAGATAGTTCAGTGTAGAAAATAAGATATTCTTGGGCAATCGTCGATCCCTGTTTCAGCTCAGCAAAAAACTTCTTCTGATCTTTGATGAATCTATGATCCATCATTCTAATTAGCTAAAAATAGAATTTCATCTTTAGAAATTAGGTTCATTCACTTGTTAATATCAAAAAATTAACATGCACTTGTAAATAAATTTCCATAAATCAACATTCATTTCTGCATACATATTCATCTGCATATTTTCACCTAACTTTACCTATTTTTAATTAATTCATGCTAACTCCAATTGACATGAAATCAACTTCATTATGTACATATCACTAACCTTAATCCATGAAAAATCCTAAAAAATGCTAACTTAGACATATTCAAAATAATATCAAACCCTAATTATTACAAGACAAAAAGTCGCAAATATTGATATCTCACTCATACAGTGTCCAAATGAACTCTACTCACTTTTGAATTAATGTATACTCAAATATTTACAAATCAAGATCGAATTCAAAGAATCGGAGTTCATTGTAAAAATTAGATTTTGGGACCTAACTGTGCATTGTGTATTTCTGGTTATTTTGACCTATTTCATGTTCATATTCACTCATTTTGATTATTTTCCTTTGTATTTTTTTATTTTATCCAGAGTTTTAATAAATTACATAAAAATCAAAATTCAAAGAAATTATAAAGTAATAAAAAGACAGATTCTGACTTGAGTTTACTGACCTAATCCACTTGCACATAATCCACTTCCCTAATTTTTATAACATTAACTTAATCCATAAAATACCAAAAAATACACTTGACTCCATTATATTATTTCATAACATGTCTCATTTTTACATGCAGTATTTATCTACAAAAAATTAAATAAAAATTGCAAAGCTAAGAAATGTTATTTATCTACATAAATATATCACCAAAAATGCATATCTTTCCTTCCACATTTTGTTGGCATATGAATCCTTCATGAACATTGTAGCACACACTTAGATCTACATTTTTCATTTTATGTGTTTTTGCATTTGAATCCATTTGGTATCTTTTATTTATTTTTTCTTTGCACTTTCGCATTGGTCAACGGTATGGTTTTGGTCAACCATCCACATGGTGCATCTTCACTAGAGCCACTTCATCAGCATGCCGACACCCCTCCTTTTCTCTCTCCACGTGCCAAGCACGTGCTTCCCTCTTTCCCCCATCACGTGCCTAGCACATGACCATATGTTTCCCCCATCAAGTGCCTAGAATATGCCCCCTTCCTCCTCCATGACTCTGCTGCGTCGCTTTGTGCAATCCTCTGCGGTCCCCCTCTGCCCAACCACCGTGGGGGCGCTGACCTCACCCTCTCTGATCACCTACCATATCCTCTTCCCCCCATCTTCGCTCAACACCCAACAATCGACCATCCCCTACCCCACAACCTCTATTAAACCTTCTAACCCCTAATCCTAATCCAATCGATCCTATGCAACTAATCCAATCCCTAATCACCTTAACCCTCTTCGTCCCTAACCAACCCTATCTCCCTTCGCCCGACGACCTTGACCATCATCAAACCCTTATCGCCTCCATTGGCCATTAACCCCTTACCTTATCCCTTCCAACTACCATCCATTATCTCTGGCCACCACCCGAAACCCTCTCCTATTTAGCTCCATCGTCAACACCTGATCAAGCATCCACCATCCGCCATCGGTCAATCTACTGTCTGCGACACATTAAAGGAGAGAGAACTGAGGGTGGTGGACGGTGACCGCACCCACCCATTCCTCAAGTGAAGGCCTCCAAGGCCGGCGAGATCTGTGGACGAAAAATCTATGAAACTGCAGCAGATCCAACACCTGCCGTACAACTTCGTAGCTCCACTACCAGTTATTAAGGCCATCATCAGATCGAGAAACTTCTCCCCAATATGAAGGCAAACCACCATATTGCCACCACCTTCCCTGTTGCGAGTAGCACCAAGTCTCAAGCAAACCCATCTTCAAGCCCAATCGCTTGAGTTCTAAGCAGCACACACAACGACGAGAAGCCAGTGCAACCATCCAATCGAACCACAACTCTCCTAGCTTGCAAGCCTCACGGTCTGAACCCTCCTTTGCCTTTGGCCTGAACAGATCGTCCATCAAGAGACTCGACCTTGAACCAACATTTGCCTGAATTGGAATGAAGGAGAAAGGTCAGGTCACATGCACACGACACGTGACTTGGAATTCTTCCAAGTGTGTTCCTGCGAACTCCAGAAATTGCAGAAGCACCCACGCCTATTGGAAAAAATACCAGGACCTCCAACTGACTTTGGGAATTTTGCACATCAAGCCCCCCTGCTTTTCAGAATTACGAAGAAGCCCAGGGGTCACGTGCAATACACATGCACCTAGGCAAATTACAGTTGCAATCGCATAACTTCCATAAATTGCAAAAATAACCCAGCTAGGGGTAAATTGCTGAAGAACCCAAGCAGTTTAGGATAATTATAAGAAGGCCCCTCCGAAGGGTAAAAATGCAAACTTCTTTATTTTCATTATAATCTAGTCCCTGAAACTTTATTTGATCATATCTTGACCACTACTTGACGGATTTTTGTGTTACTTATATCGATTTGATCCTTATTCGATTGTCTTTCACTTAACCGTGTATTATTATTTTGGATACATATTTGAAAGTAAAATTTGAGGAATTCATTTCTTATATTGAACACATTTCTTTGCTTTCATTGATTATATTGCTCATAAATTTGTGGAATTTGGGAAATTAATTGACCACATATTTCTATAATTAAGTGATATATTTTTTTAAAAAAATAATATTAATATTGCAAATTATTGCAATAAAATCTTGGTCATTGATTCAAATAGGATTGCATTAGGAGTGCATCCTAGCCATCCAATTTTGTATAAAAGAAGGGCTAATCATAATAGCCCTTTTCTCTACAATAATTAATTTGAAGAAAAAACTATCTCTCTCTACACACATCCAATCCCCCCTCTTCCTTGCAGTTGTCCACCACCCAAGGGTTGAGAGAATGTGATCGTCATTGTGCTATTGTTGTACTGTCGTATTGATCGCTCATGGAACTCCGTCTTCGTTGATGCCTCATGCTCGTAAATGAGACACCGTATTTTGTGAGACAAATCAAGAGGTTCCTCGCTCGGATCGTCACTTCGATTTATGGGAAGCATATGTCTCGTCCACACACCCACACGTTCTCTCTCTATGTCGGATCGGACTTGAGACAAGATGTCTATTGGCTTAAAAACTCGTGAATCGCGATCACGCTTCAAGAGGTAATTCTATTATTCGGGTTTGATCTTGATGAAATGACTAGGGAGTCATTCCCATGTCATGTAATTTCATCAAAAAAATTATTTCCGCTACCCCTTACAACTAGTATGAGTAGTCGACCTAGATCGCATCCGATGCGATCTTCACGCTTCTTGATGCACGAGGCGCAAAGTCTTACCTTCAATAAGGATCAAATCACTCGTATAAGATAAAAAGAAACTCCATATATTTTCTATCTTTCTCTTTGAATAAGATCTCAATTCCAGCTACAGTTTCATTAGATATCTTACAACTACAATCCCTTTTTTTCGACCCGATTCCTCCACTATCGCAAACTCCAGTTAGATTCATGCATGATGCATTTTTGGTTTCTTTTATTTATTAGGAGAACCCAAGTTCTCTCTTGCAGATTCATGAAAGAACTCTCAGAAATATTTTATCCCTTTGGAAGATGCAGGAGCGAAACAATCAACCTATTGATATTGTAATAGTAAAAAGATTCTTCCAATGTCTCATTTCCGAGGTCTAATGGAATTCATAGGTATAGGAAGAAGTCCCATCAAATAAAGATTTTCTCTCAACCATCTTTCGATTGTTAATATGAGATATAAGGATCCCTAGAGAGCCCTAGAGAGGTAGCAATGGGAGGCGGGGATGGAAGGGACGAGGTAGGAGGAGATCGGGGCAAAGGGATTGGGGGAGGAGGAGGTTGAGGTAGAAGGATTGAGGAGAGGAGGATGGGGGCGAAGGCGTTGGGTGAAGGAGTTCGGGGTGGAGGGGATGGGGGAGGAGGCGGTGGGTTGACAATTATGCCCCTCTTAATCTTACCATAGTTTGATTAAATTGTGATTCAATTCAACTCATTGACGATCAAAATAATGGAATGGCACAAGTGATAACGGTGCAAGAAGTTAGGTGCACAACTGATATTAAAAAAAGGAAGGTGTATAATTAGTATTGCAATACCTAAAAGGGACAGAAGTGATAAAAATCCTATAATTTACTCTATATGACACAATTATGATGTAATTACAAAGAAAGACTACATGGGGATGTGATGTAATTTGATTTTGGAGATCATGGTGTAAAAACCCGTTTAAAAAATCCAACATTTTTTATTTGATTCTTCAGCGGTTGATATAAATTTTACATCAAACCTACGAATAAAATATATAAGACTAATTATTTTTTATATACTATCAAACATATATCTCTTCGTATTTATTTTTAATATTGAATATTATTCATTTTGAAAGAATCCAATCCATTAAAGTCAATTTCCAAAATGTGCTCGCAATATCTAACAACATCTATAATATATTATTGTAATAGATTCAACATTCCATCTTTATTATGTCCAAGCTTATGTATTCACTACAAAAAAGGCGGGATTGGCGTGCACATAAATGCTCGTTATGTGCACGCCTAGTGCCCGCCATGTGCACGCCCGAGAGGTGGGCGAGCACATGTGCTCGTTCAGGGCGTGCTCGCTTATATGAGAGCCGCTCCGGCTGGTGGGCGAGCACATTGGGACGCTATGTGCTCACCCTCTCTCTGGCGGGCACATATGTGCTCGCCGATGTGATCGACTCCATTAAATATTGCGATCATTGACGGAGCACCTGGCGAGCACATGTGCTCGCCCAAACTGATTTTCAGGAAAATAATATACTGTATCGACAGGGTTTTGACGCCCCGTCGAACCTGTATAGCCTGCCAATAAACCACTGCAGGTACTTATAAGAGCTCCCTAAGGGTAGATATATTATAGCAGTTCGTTAACTAAGATAACTAGCACTAACAACTGAAAGTCACGCAATATACATGAATTTAGAAATAAACACTCAAATTTAACATCTAAATATTACAAACAAGTCAAAGCCAACAAAGTTCATATAAATTAAAAGATGTGCTAAAAGTTTAACAAAAATACAGGTCCAAACCAACAAAAAATTACTTCTTCTTTGATCTAAAAAATTTAGACATTAAACCCTGCTTTGATTTCTTTTTTTCCTTCTCCTTTTCTTTGAACCTCGCATACATGCGTGCCTCTTCTTCAGGATCGTTCTCCTCCTCCTCTTCGTCATCAGATTCAATCTCTTCAGGTTGAGATGCACGCCCTTGTGACCTATATTATATATGGAAGATATATATCTATTACTTGCATTTTGTAGATATAGAAATATAAAATTATTACTCATTCTATAAGTAGAATACTTACATGTACGCCGTGAACTCTTCTCGGAGCTTCGTCACCTGCTCCACCATCATCGCCATCTGCGACTCCATTGGAACTGATGATTGGGATGGATGTGGTTGCGTGTACGACGGCTGAGAGTATGCAGAATAGGAGTGACGATGTTCCTCCACATAATATGGAGGAAGACCACCAAGCGTCTGCTTCCTGTTCGCCACAACGTCCCTCTCCTCCAACACCTTATAAGATTTTCATTGTTTAATATAAAATTATATATTAGAAATGAGTATAGTAAGATAATATTTATCTATATATACCTGCTTCCAGACCGTTTTATCAAATGGTGGTTGCTCTCCAGTTGGATCGACACCCCATTTTTCTGCAGATAGTGCCAGATAACGATCCTAAAATACAAAGTTTAATATATATAAATGAGTTATAATATATCATTTAATTGCAAATAAATTGATAGACTTACAACAATTGTCCTGCTTCAGGAATGGACCATTGCGACTCTCCTTCTCTCCCACTCATGTGGGACCTCAACCACCACTCCTGAAAAGAGGGTTCCCTTTCCAACCTAGCTACCTGAAATTTTTTTTAAGATGTAATAACAACATTGCATTATATTAAAGTAGATCTCCAAAAATTAATTTTAAATCGTAATATCATCTCCGCTCTAATCTGATTGTGGATTTTAGAGCCACTTGTCGACTTAATCCTTTGTTTCTGGCGGTTTGTCCTTCCCGCCGTAGATCTTCTTCCAAACTCATCATCCGCAACGAATGCATCACAGACATCCGCCCATATGCAAGGATTATGTTATGATTATTGATTATTTTAAAAAGTTTATTATAAATTATTTGACAAGTATAATACCTATCCTCCGTACACCATGTTGGCGGGAACCTCTTCATCTCCTCAAAATTCACCTCCTCGCATCCCGTCTTTGCATGCGAGTCTCTTCTTGCCTTGAAAAATGTATCGCTCATTCTCTTTTCTGCCAAATGAATGAAGGCTCTACGATAAGCCTCCTTCCTCAGACCAGAGCTAAGGCGAAACCTACTCTGAAAATTACAACAAATTAAAAGATACAAAAAACTTGACCAAAAAAATCTGTATCACTTCTTGGAAATATTTCTTACCAGAAACATGTCAAACAGTCTCTCCTGTTCTGCAGCAGGGATGCGACACCATCTAAATTGCATGGAAGTCAAGTGTGTCTTTATTATGTTGGTTATCTCCTTTGCCACACTGTTGCTATTCATAAAATCCCTGCATTTGCTAGAAAATTTAATTATGATACAATTTATAAATATTTGGAAAATTTTTAAAGATAAAATCTATAAAAATTTTACCTCCCATCTGCCGTAACCTCCAACAAAGGGTGGGACGCCGACGTATGTCCAACTGTAGTAGGTAAAGGCACGGATGTGCTCGGACGTCCAGAAGAAGGAGAGTCAGAACCCATCGATGTCTGTGCTGGTATGGGGACCTGGACTGGGAATCCTGTAGGGGCTGCTGAGGTAGATGGCTCTCCATAGCCTCTTACGTAAAAGGGTGGCGGAGGATAACCAAGAGACTCGTAGTAGGTGATTTAGCCAAAATTCACGGAGTCTAAAAGTGGTGTCTCACACAAGGCGGAGACAACCGTCGCTGTGACGACTCACGATGAACTCTGAACTAAAATCAACAATTAACCCACACTAAAGATCAATAAATTAGAAATAATGTTGGGTTAAAATTTATTTTTAACTCTGCACAAATGGTGTATAGTGACAAGTATGCAGAGAGTTCGAACACAGGGAGCAAGCAGGGTAGTTCAAAAATTGATGCACAAGTGAGTGTGTGTGTCAAGTGTCTACACTAAGCAAGCAATCAAAGGAAATTTTTGTGGGTTTTTAATTTTAATTTTTTTTATTTTTTTAATTTTTAATTTTGTATTTTTGTTTTTAATTTTCTGATTTTTATAATTTTATATCTTATATATATTTTTTATTTTCTTTTTTTCAATATTGGAAAATAAGGACAATATAATAAAAGACAAGCTAAAGTATTTATAAAAATGTGCAAAAATAACCAAAAATTCAGAAATAAAATGTTTTTGATATTTTTAGGATTTTTTACTGTTTTTATGATTTTTGGGGATTTTTCAAGGTGTTTATGGTATTTTTAAAGACTGGAATAAGAGAAAACAGTGGAAAATGTGCTGGCTGTGAGTAAAATGAGAATTAAATTTAGCAAACAGCAATCAAAATTTTTCACACTATTTTTCAAGTAAAGAGAACAAAATATGGAACAAACGGAAACTGAGTTTGTATTTTTTGGAGTTTTCTTTGATTTTATATTTTTTTTGAAGTTTTAGAGTGTTTTTAAATTTTTAGTGTTTTTCTTTTGAGATTTTTCGTGATTTTTGGACTGACATTACAATAGGTTAAAATAGACACTAGGTAATATTTTTGGAATTTTTCTAAGTGTTTTAATATTTTTTTGGCATTTTCTAAGCTAGACGGTGCAGAAAAAGCAAGTTTTTGATTTTTAATAAATATAAAAATAAAATAAAATCAAAAACTAAAATTATAGCGTGGAAGAACAAGTGTCCAGGAGCTAAACCCTATTTTTGTGGAATTTTTGGACTTAGAATGATAATTTAAATAATTAGAGCAAGCATCCAAATAGTAAACAAGCCTAGCAGGGGTATATATGCAATTTCTCAAACATCCAGGGGCTCACATGCAAATTTCCACAAATATTTGAACTGAATATTCAATTAAGAGCACCAAAATTCAATTACAAAACCCGCCTGGGTGTCCTAGCAATTTTCCCACCAGGGCGCGTGACTGGCACGCGCCTGGCGAGGACTAAAATGAGATTTCTCAACAACCTGGGGGTTTACTTGCAATATTTCCAGAAATATAACACGTGATGTCAAAGTTTTGGTACTAAAATGAAATAAAACAAAGGCCGAGGGTACCCTTGCAAAATGCCCCCACCTCACGTGTACAGGTCACGTGAGGTGACGTGGCAGGGGACCTGGATGTAAATATGGAAAGCTCGGGGGTCTTTGTGCAAATATTACAAAAATGTTTAAACTACGCAATAAAGTTTCTGGACTAAATAGAAATTACAAAACAAGCGGGGGTTGACTGCAAAATACCCTCGCTTAGGCGATCCGACGACGGTGGCGAAGCGGATGACACGTGGCGGACATCCAACGGTTGGGCTCTCGGACGCGATCCAGTGGCGTAGGGCACACCACTTATCCACGTGGCATCTCCTCCGGGCGCGATGGCGGTTCGCCCGTGGACCGCTGAGATTAGATCTCAGATGAGATCCGACGGTGGCAGGTGCTGGCGATCGGACGGTCCACGTTAGACCTGGGATCTCCGCTTGATCGGACGGCAGCGAGGCGTGCTGGAAGAACAGGGAAGAAGGACCGCCGTGACGACCTTTTCCCGGCGGTGGCGACTCACTCCGGCGACGAATGGACTTCAAAATGGGCCCAGGAGGTTGCTGCAGGTCTCCTCTTTCGTCTGGAAGCGGTGGAGTGGCGTGGAGGTCGGCGGAGCTCTTCCACGGCGACACGGAAGTTGCGGTGCTCCAGGTGCTCCGGCGAAGGGTCAAAAGGGCTCCAGACGCGTCAATATACTCCAGTACCTGCACAAAAATGTTACTGAGGTCGAGGGCAAAATGCCTCGACCTCAGGTGGCTCTCGGGGTGGACTAAAGAGCGAAATGGGAGCTCGCCGGAGTTGCGCTCCGGCGAGGTATTCGATGACGTGATTAGGTGGATGATTAAGCGAGGAAAAAGGGGCGAAATGATCCTACGACTACCAGGAACAAAATGCGTAAAAGAGATGAGAGGGAAACGACCCTCGATGGCCGGAGCCAGAGGGGATAGGGTACCTCGATGCCGACGGTTGGCGGAGGTGGTGGAGACGCCTTGAGCCTTCCTCGACTCGCCTGACGGTAGGGCGGTGGAGCTGTCACCTCCGGCTACCCGAAAAGCACGAAAGGGAGGAGGATGGATGATCCAAGAGGGTTCAAATTCAAATCGAAAGTTGGGTGCTCAATATATTGGGTTTGACTCCGTGACTGGCGAGGCTCCTAGACCGATGGATATCTTGCGAATGTTGGGTCCAAAAGCCAAGATAAATCATGGGCAAGCGAGAGGGATCAACGAGGAACGATGTTGCAGAAGGATGCAACACCAAAGGGTGAAAGGATTGGCCTCGAGAAATCCGCAAAAACGGGTCAAAAACGAGGCTGTCAGAGTCTACAGGGGCTAGGTCACCTAGTTGACCGGGGTCAACTAGGGTTTGCACCTGGTTGGTCCACGTGGACCAACCAGGAAAAACCCTGGAGAATTCTTTCATTAATTCATTTTAAAATATTAAATGGCTAAATTAAATTATGGTTATTAAATGAAAAATATTAGTTATTTTATGTAGTATTTTATTCTGAATTTTAATTATTTTTATGAAGTGTATATTTATAAGTTTACTTTATAGTCCTATATAGGTATAATACCTATGTATTTAAGCGTTTAATTTTTATTTTGTTTATTTTAATTTCATTATTTTTATTTAGTATTTTCTAAAATTATAAAATACTTTTGTATACACAAATGTATTTTTAGTTTATTTTTTTGATATGTTTTGTATCTTTAATAAATTATAAGTATAGAAAGTATAGGTATACATATAGGTATAATACCTATGTATCAAATATGTTTGTATTTTATTTTGAGTTTTATTTACATTTTTATTCTGATTTTAATATTCACAATTATTATAAGTAATATTTACAAAATTATAAAAATATAAAAATTAATAAATAATGAATAAAGAATAAACAAAATATTTTATTCAATACAGGTATACAATAGGGGTCCAAAACTCAATTTTCAAACCGTAGCTTCGCCAAATGCGAAACCACCGCCATTAAATAGCTTATTTTCTTCTATATACAATTAAAGGTGAGTATGCTGCATTTGGAGTTTTTGTTTGTGAGATACGGATCTGGGAAGTTGGAATTTTGGATTTTTATTCAGACCATAACTTTTTATCTGTACATTATTTTTCTGTGAAATAAATTTTGTATTTTTCTTTATAAAATTATCTACAACTTTCATGAACAAAGTTTCTTTATTTGATGTATAAAAAGTGGAACAAAAAATAGGTCCCAAAGTGAATAAAGAATAAAAGGGATTTTATTGGTATTTTTTTGGCCCTTATCTCCCCCTACTTTATTCCTTGTCGACCTATTCATCAAGATGCCTAGGTCTCGGGGTTTCGGGTCATAAAATATACAATATTTTATTCTTTTTCTTTTCTTTATTTATTCTATAATTTTGGCTTTAATTACAGCATTTTATACACTAATATGATGCACATGCATGAATGCTAAGATGATGATTTTAATGCTATTTATAGGCATTTGCTAGGGTTTTTGGTGCCAAAATGATAGAATAAAGATGATGAAATGTGGATTCATCATCCCCCTATACTTTACCTTTGCTAGTCCCTAGCAAACACTTATGCAATAAGTGCAAAAAGAAAAGGAAAGAAAAGAAAAAGAAGAACTTGGATTAAGTTTAATGATCAAACCTGTCTTCACAAAATCAAAGTTTGGAGCTTAAGTCGGACCTTTGAAATTTTTGTGCGGGCGGAACCTTAGTGAGAACCGAATTTGAAATCCAACAGTCCTTGAGAATCCCAAAACTCTGTCCAAGTCTCCTCAATAGGTAGGTCAGAAATACTTCAACTCATACGCAAACTCTTACGACTATGAATCTGACTTGTACAGTGTAAGTGATGGTGGCTCTCCCCAACTAGAATAGCAAAGAAACTGACTTCTCCAGTACGACAACCCAATGATTCCCCAATCCAATAACTCCATCCTCGAGGAGCGGGGTATTCTCTTCTAAGTTCAAGTGGCAACCAGCTCAAGAGGAGGGGGTGAAGAGAAGAATGGACGGTAGTCAGTGTAGCTACCTGTCCTGGGATGCAAGACCAGTGTAGTCAAGTTATCCTGCTGCAGGCTCACATGATATGATTTTGGAACTCAAGCTTGCTTATTGACTTTGTACATACTTGCAGGCTTTTTATTTTTGTACATGCCTGAACTTTTTTTTTGAATACTATATACAACAGCATTTACATAAGGAGTTTTTCCTCTTGAGCCAGTAGACTATCCCTCTTTTGAAGCTTTATCGCAACCCACAACCTCCTGTCTTTAGACTTCCTAATCACTGGACGGGTTGGGGTGCACTTCCCTCCCTAGAGGAGGACAAATGTTTCCACTTGTGTGCGTCTCATACCGGCAAATCCAATCCCCTCACCACTCCAACTGAGTTGAGCCATGTGAAAGGTGCAGGTGTCCAAGTTAGGTCATTATCAACAAGAGTCGTGCGTGTGCTCCGAAATACTCTACTTAGGCAGTCAAGAATCCATTGAACCAAGTCTCGTGATCCTCAAAGAATTAAGTCAACTAGACCTGAAGTACCTCAAACCCAAACCCTATAAGGTTCCTGTTATTAGGTAGATTTTAAGGTCCAATCAAGCTCCAATCTTCGGATTTTACTTAGACTCGTTCAACTATCAAACACAATCCGAAAAATGCTAATGCTATGCAATGCAATGCTGAAAATATTTTTGTGATGCAATTTTCAAAGGTTTTGAACTTTTTATGGATTTTTGAAAATATGATGCATGCATTTTTTTGTATTTTTCAAAAAGAATTTTCAGATGTTTTTGGATTTTAGTTTTGCAAATGTTTTTGGGATTTTTGGAAACAAAAAGATTTTGGTTAAAATCTAGGTTAAAACTATGTACACGGGAGTGCTTCTTCGTATATACAAGAAGTGGATTTTAAGAATTTACAGGATAAGTGGTCAATTTTATACGTATATACATATAGTGGATTCTGGTGTGATGTTAGTATTCCTCAAACTTATTTGACACAAGTTTTTCACACAATTTTTGAAAACTATAGTCCAAAATAATTTTTACAAACATTTTTGCAAACATGTATACACATTTGAAAATCATTTTGCAAAGGCCTTCAAAACAATATATATAGGTTTTTCAAATCATTTTTGCAACCATTTTTCAAACCATTTGCAAATCATTTTTCAAACATTTTATTTTACACAAAGAAAAGAAGTTTTACAAACCACACATTTTTACAAAGGTTGAAAACATATAACAAAATATTTTCAAAATAGTTTTCAATAAATGTTCACGAGGATTTTCAAACTACTTTTCAAACATTTTGCAAAAAAAAAAACATTTTCACCTGATTTATTAATCAGTAATTACACCAAAAAGAATTTGAGGAATAAAACACCTTTTTATTAAGACTTTTAATGAATTTTAAAGAATTATTAGCCATATTATTAAGAAAATATGAAAGTACGAGTTATGGCTAAAGTATATACACAGTATATACGACCCCCCTATACTTAGCTTGAGCTATGTCCTCATAGATCGGAGAGAAAAGAGAAGACATAACTCGTACTAAGTATAGACAAGTCTAAAGAATAACAAACTAATGAAGGAATCAATGAATGAGAAGTTGACCGTCCCCCCTATACTTAGGATCAAATAATCCTAAGTATAGCAGACTGTACACAACGCAGGGAGGGTCAAGGGTGGGAATGAACAGATCGTACTCAGATTGTCTCCCCCTATACTTAGGGTAAGATATCCCTAAGTATAGACAAGAAGAGGAGACAATGGAGAAGATCGAAGAGAATAGAACAACTCGGGGTGCCAACCCCCCTATACTTAGGACAAAGTACGTCCTAAGTATGGAAAACTGTCTACAAGGGCGACACCTTTTTGATAGATACAGAAGATAGAAAAGGAAAAGAAGAAAAGAAGAAAAGAAGAAAATAAATCAACAGACGAAAGAGTGATATGAACAAATGGATCTGTACAGCGGAGGATAGGATTGATCACCATGTATGAGATGCAGAAGGTCAGAGTCAACGAACACATCTCATACCAGAAGAATGGGGGCAACGTCAATGGTCGATGGATCATGATCTAGATATAATTTCAGGCGTTGACCATTGACGCGGAAGGTAGAGGAAGATGACGGTTCGGATATGTCGATGCTGCCATTGTCATGTACCTTCCTGACCACATACGGACCTTTCCACTTGCTCTGCAACTTCCCTGGGAATAATTTCAGCCTGGAATCAAACAACCATACTCTCTGATCTGGCTCAAACTGTTTATGGCTGATATGCGAATCATGCCATGTCTTCACTTTCTCTTTGTACTGTAGGCTGTTCGAAAAGGCTGTGTCTCTCAGTTCTTCCAGGGCTGCCAATTCTGCTCTTCTCTGATCTCCTATACTCTCTGGATCTAAAAGCAACTCAGTGACTGCCCAAAAAGATTTGTGCTTGATCTCCACTGGCAAATGGCACGGCTTGCCATAGACGAGACGAAAGGGAGATGTCCCCAATGGATTCTTGAAAGAAGTCCGATAGGCCCACAAGACCGAGTCCAAAAGCTGTGACCAATCCTTTCGGTCTGGGCGGACAACTTTCTGCAAGATAGTCTGTATCTCCCGATTCGATACTTCGGTAAGACCATTAGTCTGAGGGTGATATGGAGTGGCAACCCGATGGTCAATACCGAACTCGTCTGCAAGGGCCCTGACTTTGTCATTGATGAAATGAGACCCCCCGTCTGAAATCAAGACTCTAGGCACCCCGAACCATGAAATGATATTTTTCCTCAAAAATTTGCAAACGGTTTTAGCATCTGCGGCTCGGGCGGGGATGGCCTCAACCCATCGGCTGACATAATCAACAGCGAGCAGGATATGCTCGAATCCCTGACTCTTAGGAAATGGGCCCATGAAATCAATCTCCCATACATCAAAAACTTCACAAAAGTGAATGGGTTGCATGGGCATCATGTCTCTCTGTCCGCAGGTTCCTATTTTCTGACAGTCAGTACATCTCTTCACAAACTCATCAGAATCCTTGAAGAGGGTAGGCCACCATAGGCCGGATTGAAGCACCTTCTGTGCTGTCCTTTTTCCAGAATGATGTCCTCCTGCCTCAAGCTTGTGGCAGTATGTGAGGACGCTATGATGCTCTTCTTGAGGAATGCACCTCCTCCAGATACTGTCCCCTCCTTCATGATAAAGGACGGGATCCTCCCAATAATAAAACTTGGCCTTCGCCAGGAAGGTCTCGAGTTTCTGCCTCGGCCAACCTTATGGAACCGTCTTGGCTACAAGATAGTTCACAATGTCAGCATACCACGGGAGCGAGGTGACAGCCAGGATCGCCTCATCTGGAAATGTCTCTGTGATAGGTGCACTGGGCTAAGATTCCTCAAGATTCTCCAATCTGGAGAGATGGTCCACCACCACATTCTTGACCCCAGGCTTGTCCTTAATCTCAATATCAAATTCCTGGAGTAGAAGGATCCATCTGGTGAGACGTGCTTTGGCATCCTTCTTAGACATTAGGTACCGGATGGCGGTGTGATCAGTGTAGATGGTTACTCTAGATCCGAGAATGTAAGATCGATACTTATCAAGAGCGAAGACTACGGCCAGCATCTCTTTCTCAGTCACAGTGTAATTCTGCTGAGCGGCATCCAAGGTCCGGCTGGCGTAGTGAATGGAAAAAGGTAAACCATCCCTCCCCTGTCCAAGCACAGCCCCAATGGCAAAATCTGAAGCATCCGTCATGATCTCGAATGGGAGAGACCAATCGGGTGGCTGAAGGACAGGAGCTGAAACAACCATATTTTTGAGAGTCTCAAAAGATTCAAGACGCTTATCATTGACAATAAACTCGGTGTCTTTTGTCAGCAAGTCAGTGAGCGGTCGGGCAATTCGACTGAAGTCCTGAATGAACCGTCGGTAGAAACCGACATGCCCCAGAAAAGACCGTAACTGACGTAAGTTTGACGGTGGATTGAGTTTTCTGATGATATCCACCTTGGCCGGATCGACCTCCATGCCCCTGTTGGAGACGATATGACCAAGGACCATCCTCTGAGTCATCATGAAATGACTCTTCTCCCAGGATAAAACAAGGTTGACCTCAATGCAGCGCTTGAGCACACGGTCTAGGCAGTCAAGACAAGCGTCGAACCCATCGCCATAGACCGAGAAGTCATCCATGAAGACCTCTAAACAGTCACCCACCATGTCTGAGAAGATGGACAACATGCACCTTTGGAATGTCGCCGGAGCGTTACATAGACCAAAGGGCATCCGTCTGAAAGCATAAGTCCCAAACGGACAGGTGAATGTCATTTTCTCCTGGTCTTCGGGCGCAATGGCCACTTCATTGTATCCAGAGTACCCGTCAAGGAAACAATAATGACTCTTCCCAGCTAACCGCTCGATAATCTGATCAATGAAGGGTAGCGGGAAGTGATCCTTCTTGGTGGCCTCATTCAATCGTCTGTAGTCCACACAGACCCTCCAGGAACTGGGCACTCTGGTAGCGATCTCCTCTCCAGACTCATTGACAACTGTAGTGATACCCGTCTTCTTGGGTACCACATGTAGCAGACTGACCCATTTGGAGTTGGAGATGGGATAGATGAAATCGGCGCTCCACCACCTTGAAATTTCTTTCATGACTACATCTCGAAGATTCGGGTTCAGCCGTCGTTGGAACTCACGCGACGGCTTAGCGTTATCCTCAAGATAAATGTGGTGGGAGCAAAGATTTGGGCTCAGCCCCTGGAGATCAGCTATACTCCAACCGATTGCCTTGCGGTTTCTTTCAAGAACCTCCATCAGACGAGATTCTTGCTCTCCAGTCAAATCTGCTGAGATAATAACTGGGTACATTTCTGGCTCACCCGCAAGGAATCTGTATGTCATCGACTGCGGCAGAGGTTTCCGTTCTGGACAACTGGGAGGTGGCAGATCTGGCTTCTGATATGTCTGTGTAAATGCTACCAGGTCTGCATGGGAGAACTCTTACTCTGCATGAATTTCTGACGAAGGGCGACCTGCTGAATTATCAATAAACTGCACTGGCTCGCACTCTGTCATGGTTGTTGGCTCAGAAGGAATCAGACAAGGCAAATAATCATCAAAGTCATCCCAGTCAATGTCTGAATCCGAGGGATCTGAAGAAGATGAACATGATTGAAATTCATCAGCACTACTCATCACAACACTGTCAGCCTCAGATATATCCTTATCCAGGGATGTGCTCTCCCGGCTCTTGACTGCCATGAGCTTGAGATATAGTGAATCTGTAGGCAAGGCGAGAGTCGGTGCTACGGGATCTTTCCAGTTGGATTCATCATCAGTCATCTCAAAATCACAAACCTGGTGGATGTCTAGTTCTTCCTCTGTCATCTGCGCTGCTTCACTGGACTGCTTGGAGCACTCTAACTCTCTCGCTCTGGTCTCCTCGATCGTCTCTATTTGTATGGTTTCGCCCTCTACGCGAAAACATACCTTCCCGCTATCATGGTCGGTCACCGCCTTGGCTGTGGCCAAGAATGGACGTCCGAGAATGATGGGGGCATCGGTTACTGACTCAGGGATCTCCATGTCCAACACAACGAAGTCCACGGGGAATTTCAGGCCCTGAATGGTAACGACCACGTCTTTCAATAACCCCTTCGGCCTCTTAGTCGACCTGTCAGAAACTGAAGGACTGTCCTGCTCCTAAGAAGAGGACCAAACTCGAATCGGTCGAGTAAGGCTGCCGGAAGAAGGTTAATTGAAGAGCCGCTGTCTAATAGAGTACGATCAAACTGTTGCTCATGAATCTCGCATCTGACATAGGGAGCTCCTGCGTCTGGTCGCTTGGCTGGCAGCTTGTTCTGGATCGTGCAACAAGTGGAATGAGTGAGCACAGGGATTTGATCTCTGTGATTCCTCCTCTTCCTGCGGACGGTAGTCTTCTCTTTCAGGTTCTTCTTGAAGAGGGGGATGTGCTCAAGTGCTTCTTGTAGAGTCAGATGAATGTGGAATCTGTCTATCATCTGATTGCCGAACTCTACCTGTTGCTCTTTTTTTGAGATTTTCTCTTTTATTCCCCTTCGCTCGGCGGAGTGCCTCAGGGAAGGGGATGGTAGGGGCCTCCTCAGATGGAGGACTAGGAATCGGTCCCTGTGCCTGTGAAGAAGGAGAATCCATACAATAATCATCATTCACCACATATGGATCCGCAATTTGAACAGAAACCTTTCCTTTATTCATATTTTTGTTTTTCTTTTTGTTCCCACAGTCTCTAGGTACAAAATGTGGCAACATCATAGATGGTGGCTCAACAAAAGTAGATGTGGTGGCCTCAGCACCACCACTAGCACCGGTCTTCGCGGCATCAACACCGCACTCTGGGTCATCATCCAAAATGGTGGCATTAGTACCACCGTCTACAACTGGTATCACGACGGCATCAGCACCGTCGTCCTGGACTCCATCATTGGTGGCATCAGCACCACCGTCTTCAACATCGTCACTAGCAGCATCAACACCGCTATTCTGCTCCTCTGGCGTTCCTGGTTCAGCATCTGGTTGTCGCTCAGAAGAGGCGCCGCTGGCTGGCATCCTACCGCTCCTAGTAGTCACAAAATCAGCATCATTCAAAGAATAAGACATATCATTCAAATCGTCACTAGGAGAGGTATCCTCTGTAAACTCTACCTGCTCAGACTTCCTTTTCAGATTGTTCGGGTTAGGTTCAATATGAGCGGGTATGGCGGCCTTGCCTTTTATGATGTCCCTCATCTCCTGCCGGAATTCATCCATTTCTTGCCTGAAAGAGGCTTGCAGTTCAGATAGCAAGCAGGCAAGATCATCAAGGGCTGGGTTCTCAAAGGCAGGACCCTGAGAACCGGATGGCTGTCCCTGCTGGAAATGGGGCTGCTGTTGCTGTTGTGGCTGATACTGGGGGGAAGGATGGTGATAAGAGTGCTGAGGCTGCTGTCGCTGCCTCCACTGTTGTCCCTGATAGGCGGGACGAGGGCCACTCTGGTATTGCTGTTGATTAGCATACTGGGGCTGCTGGTGTTGCTGCTGTGGCTGGCTGTTCTGCTGTCCTTGGGTAGGGTTCTGCTGCTGGGAAGAGGATCCACTATTGCCCCAACGGAATCCGGGGTGATCCCGACGAATCCCGGGGTGAGGGTACCGGTCGTACCAAATCTCATTGACTTCCATCAATGGTTCCTGCTCAAAGGAGGGTGGAGGAAGAACGGTCAGTGGCTGCTCCGGCTGATAGACCACCATCTGCGTGTCCGAAGATGGCGGCTGCGATGGATAGTACTGTAGCAAGGGAACCGGCTCTGCCTGAATGTGATTCACCTGGCGGTATGAGGTAGATGCCTGGTTGGAATTGCTGCTACTCGGATCAGCACATGATCTGGGAGGCTGTTGTGACTGAGTTTGTGCCTCTTGAATGCATAAGATCTGCGTCTTCAGATCACTCATGGTCTTGGCAATCTGGTCCATCTGGGCCATGCCTTGCATCTGTTTCTTCTCGAGGATCTCGAGGCGGTCCAGCTTCTCACTGATGATGCCCATGTCGGCTGCGGCTGATTCAGCTTGGGCTACGGCAGCTGACACTGTGTTGGGACCGGCATCGATGCGGGCGATCCTCTGAAATGATCCCACTCCTTGCGGGGGCTTCTGCTGTGTGTAGACTCGAGCTTGGGCCATTACTGTGGAGTTTTCTGCCATGCCCTCGTAGATGGCCCAGACGTCGTCTTCTCCCTTGGAGAAATAAGACCCACCGCAAGAGGCGTTCACTAGCCCCTGCAGCTCCGGTGTCAGCCCACAGAAGAAACTCTGCACGAGATTGGGCTTGGAGATGTCATGATGTGGACACCGGTCGATGAGCTCGCTGAATCGATCCCAGGCTTCATGGAACTGTTCATTTGGGATCATGACGAAGTTACTGATCATGGCTCGAGCTGCGTTGGTCCGGCCGAGAGGGTAGTACTTCTTCAAGTACGCGGTCCGGAGATCTGCCCATGTGTCGACGAATCGCCCAAGGTGTTTGAGCCAATATGCGACTCTATCAACCAAAGAGAATGGAAATGCGATCATCTTTATAGTGTCCTCGGTCATCAACCGATCATGGATAGTGCTGCAAATCATCTCGAATTCCTGGAGGTGGAGGTGCGGCTCTTCGGTCGGCAACCCATGAAACTTGGGTAGAAGCTGGATAGTGTGGGGCCGAAGCTCGAAATCTCCGTGAATGGGTGGGAGTCTGATCCAACGGTGAGTGAGGGATGCAGCTGGGTTGTGCAACTCCCTCATGATGGTCTGCGGCGGTCGCTCAGCGTCTGGATCGCCTCCTCCTGCATCTGGTCCTCCTCCTCCTCCACCGCCACCGCCCCCAGGTCGGTTCTCTCTCATCTGTGCTATCTCTCTCATCAAATCACCCATGAAGGTACCCTGGTCACGGATCTGTCTCTGCATGGTCTCCAAGGACGCTAACAAGGAGTTGTTGATGGCCACCTGATCAATTATGAATGGAGGGTGATCATGGTCATCTGGGTGCTCGCCTCTGTCTCCCATTGCTGGATTTTCTGAAAAAGCAAAAGAGGCCATCTCAGGTGCTGTCGAATGAGCCGAACTCTGTAATGCCTGAATTCTGAAACAATTGGACTGAGAGAAGGAGAATGGGAAGGGTGGTCGAGGGGGAACAGGGTGGATGTGAACTCAGGCTCGGAGAGCGGACTCTCTGAGGTATTCCTAAATGAATGGGGAGGAATGCTAGATAGCGGTGCCGACAAAGTCGGCCTAAGAGATCTCTGTCCCATCATCTTGATTATTTGGGAAGAGCAGGGAAAATGCAAGAGAAGAAGAAAGGAATGAAATGAGATGCAACAAAATCGCGCACAATTGTGCTGTGTTTTTGATCTTGACCTAAACAAATCTAGCAATCAAACACAAAGCAGGGGTAAGTTCACCAACTCAACACATGAAGCCGTGAAGGTTCGGCTTTTATCTTGTCAGTTTTAGCTTGTTTTCAGGAATTTATCTTGTCACGAGTCCTTAGAGCGCTACGCCTAAAGGAGAGAGAGTACTGCCGGGAAAGTGTCCCCGTACTTGTCCTCCTCCTGTGTAACCTGTAACTTGCGCTTTTTGAGGTCCTCGTAACCCTTCCTGGATCCCTACTCAGCCAAAGAAATAGAGGGAGGAAGCCGATAGGCGAAACTGATACTTCGGACCTCGCTCGCAATGGAATCACCCGTGAGCGTACAAGGTCCTACTCGGACGCAGCCGGTGAGACAGACACACCTGTGAAGGCGTGGCCTAAGCTCGGTACTTCGGACAAGGTCGGCGCTCACACAATAGTGAGTCACCAATGGCGACCAAGCCCTACTCGACTACGTACGATAGTAGCGCCAATACTTCGGAAATCCAGGCGATACACAAGGCAGCCACAAGTTGGGTTTTTGGCTCTAATCCTTACGAAGCGCTCACCTCACTTGGAAGGAGACCTTCCCATGCAACCTGAATATAAGTGAGGGTGTTACTCTCCCCAAGCAATGAATCCACTTACCGATTTTATTTTTGGTCAAGTTTTCTTAGCAGTCCCTTTTTTAATTTTTTTGGTGTTATCGCTTCTTTTGAGTAGATTCAAACAAGCGTCTAACAGTTTTTGTATTTTCTTGATCCTACTTTGTTCCAAAAACAGAGGGAGAATAGATTCGGAAAAGCCGTGCAAGTCGACACCAAGGTGGAAATCTCACCTTTGTGCCTGAATGATGCATGCAAAGTAAGAAGACTTACAACGAATCCCAGCTCTCTCCATGCGGGATGCAAAGCAGAATTTGTAAACCTAAACTACATGGCGATATGCAAAAACGGAAATCGTCCTAGAATAGGCAACTGCTAGCGTGAAGAACCACAAGCTAGCCACTAACTCTCAATCCGAGTGTCCGGTCTAGGCTCACCCCTCCTCTGCTCAACACATTTGAGTTAGGAGAAAGCGCTTGTTCGGGAATGAGCTCGCGGCGCGTGGATCGAAAGCTAATAGCTAACTATTTAATTAGTCTAAGTCCAACAACGAACTATAGGAGCATGCAAAGGTAATTAGTGTGTTTGGACCTATTCTAATCGAATCAAGCAGGACCTATAATCTAAGGGCTCAATCCACAAAAGAAAGGAAAAGGGAAAACAAAACCGGAAAATGACAGCGATAAAACGCGATAAAAACCGCGGTGAGCCCCCAAGTGTACAAGCACTTGGAAATTAGGCCCGGTAGTCTGAGTGTCCAAGAGTCCAATGTACTTGTATTATTACAAATTAATAGATCACTCTCTCTCACAAAATAAAATGAAAGCTAAACTAATCACTCTCTCACTCCTCCTGCTCTCTCCTGCCGGCCTGGCTAAAGAAAGGCCGGCTCCGCTTCCCAAGGATGCTCCGGGTCACCTAAGCGATCCGCCTCGCTCCGCGGTCCCTCGCAGGAAGACAAAAGAAGAGTGGTCAGAATATCTCAATCAATATATATCAAAAATGCGAGAGATAGAAAATAAAGCAATAGTGGACAACAATCACAAGCAAACAAAAATGAGCTACTCGCTGTTGCTCCCCGGCAACGGCGCCATTTGATTTAGCCAAAATTCACAGAGTCTAAAAGTGGTGTCTCACACAAGGCGGAGACAACCGTCGCTGTGACGACTCACGATGAACTCTGAACTAAAATCAACAATTAACCCACACTAAAGATCAATAAATTAGAAATAATGTGGAGTTAAAATTTATTTTTAACTCTGCACAAATGGTGTATAATGACAAGTATGCAGAGAGTTCGAACACAGGGAGCAAGCAGGGTAGTTCAAAAATTGATGCACAAGTGAGTGTGTGTGTCAAGTGTCTACACTAAGCAAGCAATCAAAGGAAATTTTTGTGGGTTTTTAATTTTAATTTTTTTTATTTTTTTAATTTTTAATTTTGTATTTTTGTTTTTAATTTTCTGATTTTTATAATTTTATATCTTATAAATTTTTTTATTTTCTTTTTTTCAATATTGGAAAATAAGGACAATATAATAAAAGACAAGCTAAGGTATTTATAAAAATGTGCAAAAATAACCAAAAATTCAGAAATAAAATGTTTTTGATATTTTTAGGATTTTTTACTGTTTTTATGATTTTTGGGGATTTTTTCAAGGTGTTTTTGGTATTTTTAAAGACTGGAATAAGAGAAAACAGTGGAAAATGTGCTGGCTGTGAGTAAAATGAGAATTAAATTTAGCAAACAACAATCAAAATTTTTCACACTATTTTTCAAGTAAAGAGAACAAAATATAGAACAAACAGAAACTGAGCTTGTATTTTTTAGAGTTTTCTTTGATTTTATATATTTTTTTGAAGTTTTAGAGTGTTTTTAAATTTTTAGTGTTTTTATTTTGAGATTTTTAGTGATTTTTGGATTGACACTACAATAGGTTAAAATAGACACTAGGTAATTTTTTTTGAATTTTTCGAAGTGTTTTAATATTTTTTTGGCATTTTCTAAGCTAGACAGTGCAGAAAAAGCAAGTTTTTGATTTTTAATAAATATAAAAATAAAATAATATCAAAAACTAAAATTATAGCATGGAAGAACAAGTGTCCAGGAGCTAAACCCTATTTTTGTGGAATTTTTGGACTTAAAATGATCATTTAAATAATTAGAGCAAGCATCCAAATAGTAAACAAGCCTAGCAGGGGTATATATGCAATTTCTCAAACATCCAGGGGCTCACATGCAAATTTCCACAAATATTTGAACTGAATATTCAATTAAGAGCACCAAAATTCAATTACAAAACCCGCCTGGGTGTCCTAGCAATTTTCCCACCAGGGCGCGTGATTGGCACACGCCTGGTGAGGACTAAAATGAAATTTTTCAACAACCTGGGGGTTTACTTGCAATATTTCTAGAAATATAACACGTGATGTCAAAGTTTTGGTACTAAAACGAAATACAACAAAGGCCGAGGGTACCCTTGCAAAATGCCCCCACCTCACGTGTACAGGTCACGTGAGGTGACAGGGGACCTGGATGTAAATATGGAAAGCTCGGGGGTCTTTGTGCAAATATTACAAAAATGTTTAAACTACGCAATAAAGTTTCTGGACTAAATAGAAATTACAAAACAAGCGGGGGTTGACTGCAAAATACCCTCGCTTAGGCGATCCGACAACGGTGGCGAAGCGGATGACACGTGGCGGACATCCAACGGTTGGGCTCTCGGACGTGATCCAGCGGCGTAGGGCACGCCACTTATCCACGTGGCATCTCCTCCGGGCGCGATGACGGTTCGCCCGTGGACCACTGAGATCAGATCTCAGATGAGATCCGACGGTGGCAGGTGCTGGCGATCGGACGGTCCACGTTAGACCTGAGATCTCCGCTTGATCGGACGGCAGCGAGGCGTGCTGGAAGAACAGGGAAGAAGGACCGCCGTGGCGACCTTCTCCCGGCGGTGGCGACTCACTCCGGCGATGAATGGACTTCAAAATGGGCCCAGGAGGTTACTGCAGGTCTCCTCTTTCGTCTGGAAGCGGTGGAGTGGCGTGGAGGTCGGCGGAGCTCTTCCACGGCGACACGGAAGTTGCGGTGCTCCAGGTGCTCCGGCGAAGGGTCAAAAGGGCTCCAGACGCGTCAATATACTCCAGTACCTGCACAAAAATGTTACTGAGGTCGAGGGCAAAATGCCTCGACCTCAGGTGGCTCTCGGAGTGGACTAAAGAGCGAAATGGGAGCTCGCCGGAGTTGCGCTCCAGCGAGGTATTCGATGACGTGATTAGGTGGATGATTAAGCGAGGAAAAAGGGGCGAAATGATCCTACGACTACCAGGAACAAAATGTGTAAAAGAGATGAGAGGGAAACGACCCTCGATGGCCGGAGCCAGAGGGGATAGGGTACCTCGACGCCGGCGGTTGGCGGAGGTGGTGGAGACGCCTCGAGCCTTCCTCGACTCGCCTGACGGCAGGGCGGTGGAGCTGTCACCTCCGGCTACCCGAAAAGCACGAAAGGGAGGAGGATGGATGATCCAAGAGGGTTCAAATTCAAATCGAAAGTTGGGTGCTCAATATATTGGGTTTGACTCCGTGACTGGAGAGGCTCCTAGACCGATGGATATCTTGCGAATCTTGGGTCCAAAAGCCAAGATAAATCGTGGGCGAGCGAGAGGGATCAACGAGGAACGATGTTGCAGAAGGATGCAACACCAAAGGGTGAAAGGATTGGCCTCGAGAAATCCGCAAAAATGGGTCAAAAACGAGGCTGTCAGAGTCTACAGGGGCTAGGTCACCTAGTTGACCGGGGTCAACTAGGGTTTGCACCTGGTTGGTCCACATGGACCAACCAGGAAAAACCCTGGAGAATTCTTTTATTAATTCATTTTAAAATATTAAATGGCCGAATTAAATTATGGTTATTAAATGAAAAATATTAGTTATTTTATGTAGTATTTTATTCTGAATTTTAATTATTTTTATGAAGTGTATTTTTATAAGTTTACTTTATAGTCCTATATAGGTATAATACCTATGTATTTAAGTGTTTAATTTTTATTTTGTGTATTTTAATTTCATTATTTTTATTTAGTATTTTCTAAATTATAAAATACTTTTGTATACACAAATGTATTTTTAGTTTATTTTTCTGATATGTTTTGTATCTTTAATAAATTATAAGTATAGAAAGTATATGTATACATATAGGTATAATACCTATGTATCAAATATGTTTGTATTTTATTTTGAGTTTTATTTACATTTTTATTCTGATTTTAATATTCACAATTATTATAAGTAATATTTACAAAATTATAAAAATATAAAAATGAATAAATAATGAATAAAGAATAAACTGAATATTTTATTCAGTACAGGTATACAATAGGGGCCCAAAACTCAACTTTCAAACTGTAGCTCCGCCAAATGCGAAACCACCGCCATTAAATAGCTTATTTTCTTCTATATACAATTAAAGGTGAGTATGCTGCATTTGGAGTTTTTGTTTGTGAGATACGGGTCTGGGAAGTTAGAATTTTGGATTTTTGTTCAGACCATAACTTTTTATCTGTACATTATTTTTCTGTGAAATAAATTTTGTATTTTTCTTTATAAAATTAGCTACAACTTTCATGAACAAAGTTTCTTTATTTGATGTATAGAAAGTGGAACCAAAAATAGGTCCCAAAGTGAATAAAGAATAAAAGGGATTTTATTGGTATTTTTTTGGCCCTTATCTCCCCCTACTTTATTCCTTGTCAACCTATTCATCAAGATGCCTAGGTCTCGGGGTTTTGGGTCATAAAATATTTACAATATTTTATTCTTTTTCTTTTCTTTATTTATTCTATAATTTTAGCTTTAATTACAGCATTTTATACACTAATATGATGCACATGCATGAATGCTAAGATGATGATTTTAATGCTATTTATAGGCATTTGCTAGGGTTTTTGGTGCCAAAATGATAGAATAAAGATGATGAAATGTGGATTCATCAGTAGGATATCACCCGGCGGACCTCGTCGGGCTGTGAATCAAAAATAGCATTCGAGGTGGGCTGCCTACTGGACGAAAGTGTGTCTGAGGAAGATGGACGATTGGATCTATGTGATCCATGCGCCCCGCCACGTCCAAAACCTGCCATGACTGTAATAATGATGTATTACATATTTATTACTTAAGATTTTAGTTAATTCGATTATAATTGTGTAATAAAACTTACAACTAATCTTCATCATTTATTTTGGTGGGATTAAAGGATATTTCTTCGTTTTCTGAGTTTTCTGAGTAATCATTTCTGGAGTCAGTATCATCTTGTAAGTCAACACAAAAAACTTCATTATCAACCAATCGAATCGATTCGATAATTGGGACTTCTTCTGTCAAGTCTATTCTTTCATTTGTCGGTGTGAATGCTTCATCTATGTCATCTTACTGATTAGTGTAATCATTAGAGATATAACCTCAAGAGTTTATCTTCACAACAATTACTGTTTCAACGCTCTTTCTCTTCTTTGATATTTGTGGGAGATAACATACTTGATCCGCTTGAGATGCTAAGACGAATGGTTCAAATCTGCGTATAATATTCTTTGCACCACGTCGACAATGTTATTTCTTTTATCGAGTACTACACCTCCATTGGGTTCATACCAATCACACAAGAAAAGAACTACTTTATTCAAGCCTGGTATACTATATTCCACTTCTAGTATCTCCTTTAAAATTCCGTAATAATTAATATGATCTTCCTCATAACAAGATCCGCGAATTGTCAAATATTTACCGGAATTTAAGGTATGAAAACGATACCCATTACTGTAGCAAGAGTTGTATGATCGGACCTTATAAACATGGCCTTCTCCAAAATATTTTAAAATATGAGAATAGAAATCACCACCGTCCAACTGTTTTGAGCGGTCTTTAAACCAAGCTGGAAATTGATTCCTATAAGTGCTCAGAACTTCGTCATCTGAATACATAGGATTTTCCTCCATAATTTTCTTTCTAAATTCCCTAAAATTGGTAAGAGAAACATAAGAATTACTTGTAATGAATATATACATAAAGTAATACAAATACTTACTGAACATATGGTGTTATTTCTTTGCAATTGTCTAATACGTATAACTCTGCAGCATCCTTCTCTTGTTTCGATAAGAAACGTTCAGTTGCTTTTCCTATTAGATGAGTGGATGGACGAAAGATACTGATACAAGGTTCTTCATCGAAATAAATTATCTCATTCCTCCTGCATCTATTGTGGTACTAACAACGAAAGAAACATAAACTGTCGCTTATTACATAACCATGGGGGTAGATTATATGGCGTTGTCATTACTGGCCAGCAAGAGTAATCTTTACTTCTTCCATGAGGATTAAACCCGTCTGTACATAAACCTATAACGCAATTCCTCTTTTCATCCTTAAATGTAGGAAAAGCTGACATCAATTCTTTCCAACAATCAGACTCGGATGGATGCTCCATATACTCATCGACTTTATGTTCCGCGTGACATGTCATGTACTTCGCCGTTTCTTTACAATAATATAGTCGTTTCAATCTCGGAGTCAATGGGAAATAACGTAGAATCTCGATATTTTTGTTCCAATCTTACTAGCTGTCTGATATCTTGGCTCATTACATTCAGGACACCGTTGTAAATGTTGATGTTCAGCGTAATATAAAATATGGTGATTTATGCACGAGTCTATTTTAACTTCCACTAAACCCATCTTCCGCATCATCTTTTTTGTTTTATAATAACTATGAGGTAATTCTGCATCTTCTGGTAACATTTTCTTAATAATCCTCAGCATTGTATCAAAATTACGATCGGTCATATTATACTCCATCTTCATCGATAGAAGATCCGAAACCGCAGAAAGTTTTGAATATGTCTTGCAACCCAACCACAATGGCTCTTCCGCTTTTTTCAACAGCTCGTAAAATTCTGCAGACTCTCCATATGGTTCCTTATCATCTAACAAAGTATCATTAAATTCTGGACCCGCAACGCCCATAACCATATCGGCAAAAGGATTAATATTATCAGCTTCTTCCGCATAATTCATACTGTCCTCGAAATTCTCACGATGCCTCCACCAAATCTGATATCCTTCCATGAAACCCATTCTATAAAGATGTAACTGAGTTTCATCTTTTGATCTCTTCCTCATTAGATGACATTTCTTATACGGACACAAGATAGTTCCATCTGAATCCACAATACAGGAACCTTGTGCGTAAGCAAATTGTATAAATTCCTGAACACCTCTTTGAAAGGTATCTGTTATACGTCCATCTACTACACGGTTGTACATCCACACTCTATTTATCATATTGATGAACCTAAATTAAATAATTTATAATGTCAAATCTAGGAAATTGAGGATATCTAAACGTATCACATTATTGAGATAAAAGTTGAGAAGAGAAGTGTATTAATTATGTTATCACTTTAGCCCGTCCATAAGGATTCAAACTTACTAAAAGATGATCGTTGTTACAAGCATCTTTATTTCTAACAAAAATTCGGCAGCATAACCCTGCACCTCTCCTGTATACCTCATAAATCAATCGCAATTAATTATTAAAATAATCATATTAGTGATTATTTCAATAATAACTATGATTGATTTGGTATACCGAAGAGGAAGGGGTTATGAACTGAATTTCTGTAAAAAATAAAGACCTTGTGACACCGATCACCTTTTAGTAAATTTGAATCCTTACGGACCCCCTTAGTCCGGGATCTCCGAACTAAGGAAAGCTAATATAAATGTAATACTTTAAGATCACTTTACGTCATACATTTATACGTGCTACAAATGAGACTATAAAATAACCTTAAAATATTTATTCATTTATATTAGCCGAGCAATTACGTAAATTTGGCGGGTTAACGATGGAGATAGGGATAAGTGTGATCCTAATTTAGTGCCTAATACAGTGCTTGGGTCACTAACAGTTGAGGGGCACCTGCAAAATAAAATTCAAACCTGCAAACATCAAAATCCATGACCATTGGTCTGGGATAAACATCCCAAAGTGAGTCAAATAGTACTGTGAAAAAATACAAAAAATACAACACAATTAGAGGTGATCAAATCCTCCAATGTGTTGCATACGCCTCCCGTTGTGCAGGGCCACACACCACCCGGTGTGGAAGGACGCACTGTGTGTGAAGGATTTTGTGCGATTTTATATTCTAATTAGTGGTTAGAGTTTTTGCCTTATAATTAATTAACCTTACTATAAGTTAATGTGATATAATTGGTCACATTAACTAGAATTTAATGTGATAACAAATTATCACAAAATAAACATTGGTGTATATCATATCTCATATGAACATGATATGAAATTTTCAAACTATTATTAATGATGTTCATCATATCTAATATCTACACTATTGAAGTTGGCTAAGTAATGTTATTCACAAGTTTCCTAACTAATCTTTTTAAGAAAATTAACAATACTAACTAGTGTAGATGTTGTAATGGATATTTTATCATGTTTAATTTACAAAAGCCAAACACAATATTGGTTGAGGCATTTTATCGAACACCTACAGGGTATAATATTACACATGTTATTGAGACAACCACAATCGAAATTACAACACTATAGTGAGCCACAATTATTCTAAACATGTAAAAAAACATTTAAACTATCAAAATAATACACTAGATCCAACAAAAAAATCAAAAAACTGAAACTCTAAACTATAGAAACAATACAAATATGTAATGAAATCTTAAAAAAAAGAGAAAGGATGAAGGATTATACTGAATGGTATATGTCTATCTACTCAAAAGACGAAAACGGAGGACGTCGGAGTCGGGGCGGACGGGTGGCGGGTCGCCGGAGGGAAGATTTTGGGGGAGGAATGCGTTAGAATGAGGAAGAAGGGAACTGCGAGGTTCTGTTTACGGGCTTGGGCGAGCACACTTAAGTGCTTGCCCGACCGTCGCCACGTGCTCGCCCATAATTTACCCAGCGCGAAAGTTATCCGCGCAAAGAAATTCAAGTGGGTGAGCACATGTGCTCGCCCACATTTGAAATCGCGCCGCTCCACATAATTCAAACCGACGACCCCAATGGGCGAGCACATGTTCTCTTCATGTGCTTGCCTATGGAGGAGCGTGCACATGTGCTCGCCTAGTGCACGCAAAGCTGTGCACGCCAATCCCGCTTTTTTTTGTAGTGATTGTAAATAACATCAAATATAAAAATAATTAAAAGATGAAAAAGTGTAACTTATTTATCTACATGTATAATACTCATATAAACACCGTTAAAATAATGTAGAAAACATGTAAAAAAACCCACAAAAAGTATGTTTATTGTACATAATCTATACAATGGGCCCGACACCTGCCCGCCCAACCCACTCATGGGTTGGTCTTGGATCAAGAAATTTAAAGAATCAACCCAACCCGCTCTTCGGCGTGTGTGTAAATGGGACAAACCATGGACGTGCCACGAAGCCCAAACCAGCCTGAATTGCAAAAAAAAATACGTATTTAAAAAATTAGATTTTACATACATTTCATATGATATATTTCAAGATTTTTTTATATTATTAATTTTGCATTATATTTAGTAGCTTTAACTTTCAAGTAATACATATAAATAGTTATTTAGATTTATAAATTTTATATGATGCTCAAAATATTTATCTATATATGTAAATTTTATAACAATTTGAATAACAAAATAATTTAGAATTAATCAAAGGGTGGCTCGACCCAGACCTGGATCGGACTTGGGCTTTGAGACCATGGGTCGGCCTAAACATGACCCTTGATATGGAGGGTGGTTGTTTAGAACCTTAACCCATTCTACCCAACCCATGGCCTACCCTGACCCACGCTTTGGCCATGTCTAATTATACATATATTACACGAACACTTATTTTTTACTTTTATAATAATTAACATGCTTTATATTTTATTCATTTTAAAAAATTCATTTAAGGTATTTAAATATATTTCGATTAGATTTTAGGAGCTTTTTTAGAAGCATAAATAAATGTAAGTATGCGTGTATTTTATACATATAGCTTATAGTTTTTATTTTATTTAAATTATTTTTGAACATTTTGTTTTTTGGATTTTATTTATTTACAACATGTAATCAATGTACAATAAATGGAATTTTTAAAACATAAAGAAATCACATTAAATACATATAGGTAAATAAAAACAATTGTGCAAATATCAAATATGTCCTAAAACCGGTATTTTACATATTAGCTTCATTTTAAGTGAACCTTTATTGGAAAGTGAATGTTACAACTTAAACTTTAAAGGTGAGTTTGTCCAATTTGGAACTCATAGAGGTGGGAAATTAGCATGGAAGTTGTTAATGACTTTTTGAGTTGAGATTTATAGACATTTATTCATTATGTAGTTTATTACACGATTTTTGTATTTTTCTTTTTATTTTTCAGTTAAAAAGGAACTAAATTAAGAGGAACTAATATATAAGTTATAAAAATCATTAAGTTTTATTGTAAATATTTACAATTGTTGAGCTTGGACCGAAAGCCAAAAGTAACAACTTTTACCTCATTTTTTCGCCTTTTTCAATAAGTAATATTAATTATAAATTGAAGTTTAGATATGATTTGGTCAATTTAGGGTTTTCTGCAAATAGTTATGGACCAAGGAAGTTGCCAATTATGAGACTTTTATACAGTATATTATTCGATGATTTTTATCCGAATTTTATTGGTATCATTTTGTTTATAAATATAAATAGTATATCCATAACACCAAGAAAGTTTGGTGAAATATTTATATCTGTGTTAGGAATAAATGGTGAAGTTTCTACACTATATATATAATGTTTTTTTATGTTTATTTTATTCATAAAATATTTTCTATGGTTACTCTACACAATTCTTGTCTCTCACTTACTCTGTTTTTGGGTTAGGTTCAAGTCTATACATATTTACAACCTTCTTCTTTTATTTCTTATTATTTTACTTTATCATATCTAGTGCTAACAATACATTTTATTAACGATGTATTTTGTCAAAAGAATGGGTGTATTTTCGAATATGCCAAAAGAAGTTGTTGTACATATGGAAAATACTATGGAAATCAATACTACCCATACAAATTTGGATGACATCTCTTGGACAGAATCCCAAGTTGCTTGATTTCATACTTCAAATTGATTTAAGGTCTTGTTTTAGATAATATAATAGTATACATGAGATAAATATGTGATTCATCGGAACGGCACCCATGTGAACCTTCTCACCTAGTGATATGCAAATTAAGGTTTTAATCTAATGCATAATGCCCTAATCAACTAAAATAAGTGGGATAATATACCAAAAATCAATCTAGGTCAAGTGTCTCCATATGATTTTTGAAAGGAGAAGAGAATATGTTGGTATGTGTACAACATGCCAAGAGAGACAACTAAGTGGAGGACCTAAGGAGCATTATTCAATACTTGACCTTTATCTTTCCTCTGTTGACCCATAGGGTTCTAGTTCACTGAATGGTAAGACATCCCCATACAAAACCCCCTCCACCCCCACTAGAGAAGGAGTGTCTAGGAGAAGAAGCTCCAAGGGACTATGAAGCTTGTAGAAACTTCTCAAGGCCTAATCCTCAAGATAATCTTATTTCCTTGTGTTGCAGCTAACATATACACATTTTAGATCATCTAAAAGTGACTAATCTAATGTATGATTCATTTGAAGGTATTAAAAAGGTTGAAGAAGAGAGGAATCTCTTCTCAAGGGGACGCCCTTCATTTAACGTAGAGTTCCCTGACTAAACCACCTTGGATCCTAACTTTTGGGGTATCTTGTTTATTTTTTCTTATTTTGGAAACTATCCATGCATCTAACACATGATTGGTAGATTGACCCAAGTGTTCCATCACTAATCATGGTTAAGATGCCTCCTTCCCTAGGTTCAATCGACTCCTCAATTCCATAAGTAAACTGACAATGAGATGAGCCAGTAGGGAGCATGGTGAGTCGACTTACATGTTGTAAGTCAACTTAGAACATAAACGAGTTGTCTTGAACTTGAGTACCTTGGTTTCTATTGGTGCGAGTTTTTTTCCAATCAACTTACATAAGTTGTAGCTTGACTAGGCCCCTTTAAGATGACTTATAAAGGTTTTAAATAAGAAAAGAGGTATTTTTGGCTAATCCTCTTAGTTGACTCACAAAAATTGTCAATTAGTTGGTGGACCATTACGTTGACTAAATAAATGATGAATTATCTCCTCTTTTTATGGGTCGATTGGCCCCTCTACGAGTCAACCAAAGAGTGTTGTTTATTGCAATACGATGTTTCGACTCACACAAGTTGTGAGCCAACTACCGGGGCGTTCAGTCGATTAGTCATATTCTAAGTAATGTAGAGGTACGGGCTCTAGAACATTACGAGCTGACTTAAATAGGTTGTAAGTCGACTTTCCTCCGATCAATCATCCTTTTATTAGTGACTTAGATTTTGATAACAACAAAGAGTTGGTATGTATAATTATTTTTTAAGACTAACATTTCAAGAATATGGAAACACACGAACAGAGTACTAACTCTAAGAAAAAAAGTAGAAACACTAGACATAGCTAATTAAGACATTTCTCGATGATGATGATCAAAGAATCAAGACTGAGGCCTCAAAGTTCAAAGACCCAGAATAAATAAATGACATCAAGAAACACACTAAAAACACGTGAAGAAGAAGCATGGATTCTTCCATAAAAATTGTTAAGTCAGAGCGTTTATGGTTTTAGTGTAAACTACCTTAGAAATTTTATGTAGTTTTAATACACAAGAAAAAATAATCAAAAAACCAGCAACTGATTTTTGTCTAGAGTCGATTATGAGGTTTCCCAATAGATTGTTCTTAAATACCCATATTTAATGTTTCAAAATCTGTTTTTTAGTTGAATAGCATTATCCCACAATAGAATAAAATGTTCTTCACTTGACAATCTTAAAGTACCAGTCGACTATAATATATTCTAGGGATTGTTACCCAGCATACCCTGAAATCTTTGTAAATTATCTCTTCGATCTTTGAAACATCGATATTCCTTCCTAGACCCCGTAATATTGCTCCGTCTTACCACATGGACCCTCCGTCAGCACACCGTCTCCTTCGTAACCTAACCAGAGTTGTCTGAGTAACCCTTGTACGGTAAAATTGTCCAAAGCGTACCATGTGTCCTCGGTGATGTTTATGGCGGGAAGCTCGGATATAGAGGCATCCGAGTTCGTCCCCTCCCATTCCACTTCGCCTCCATCGACCTATCCCCTTCCCTTTTCATTCCGTCGACCCCGTCCTGCTCCACTCTGTCGACCTCTCCTCTTTTGCTGCCCTCCATCTCCCTGGTTTCGGCGACCGCATCAAGGTCAAGCGAGTTTAGGATTTCATCGGATGAGCGAATGAAGGCTAAATGGGTTAGGGCTTCTACCTGATGGGTTCTTTTTTCTTGATTTCGAACATGCAGGTGTTATGGGGTGGTTCGGTGGACATGAAGGCATCCTGACGGTGTGCGTTAGGCATGGTGGGTACTTCAAATGGACACGAGGGATGAAGGGTGAAAAGTACTTGCTTGGGACCGAAGAGAGGATCGGGATCGATCCGGACACAACCTCCTGGTTCGATCTCATGGAAGCAATCTCTGAGGTGGTACCTTGGGAGCCAAGGTGTACCATCAGTTTGAAGTACAAGATCCCCCACATAAGAGGGAGCAAGTTTGCAGAGATTAGGAATGAAAGAGAGATGATGGAAATGTTTAATTCGCACAATGATGGAACTGAGATTGAGCTGGTGATGGAAATGACAGACGTGGAGTCTCTGAGTAGCATCCAAGCGGAGGAGTCCATTAACAAGAAGAACGCAGGTCCGGTGCCCATTCCCGTATCGACTGCGGAGGACGCCAGAGTAACCGTGGATCCCATACCGCCTACGGAGAACTCCCGCGGCACCACGGAGCCACATCCCCACGATGTCGAACATGGTGGCGTCGGAGGCTCTAAGATGGCCTTCTCGTTTACATATGAGATGTTAGACTGGAACATGGGCGAGGAGGGTGCCGGGGACAAGGTTTGGCATTGGCTTAATTTAGAAGGAGGGAACTCTGATGTTGGGGTCACGAAGAGGAATGTAGGTGATGGTGGAACGGAGGGTGAGCCTGCAACTGAGGGTGGACGAGAGGGTGTGCCTGGGGGTGAGGGTGGAACAGAGGGTTTGCTTGTGGGTGAGGGTGGAACAGAGGGTTTGCCTGTGGGTGAGGGTGATTCGGAGGGTGTGCCTGTGGGTGAGAGTGGAACAGAGGGTGCGCATCCCGACGAGGGTATTACGGAGGGTACTCATCCTGGCAAGGGTGGCACAGAGGGTGAGCCGGTGGCTGATCGAGGGAGTGAGGGTGTGCAGGAGGGTGATCGTGGGACTAAAGGTGTGGCGATGGGTGAAGAACATACACGCATCAAGCGCACAAGAGTGTGCGTACACATGTCACACCTCCGGAGACCATCCAACCGAAGAGGGATGTCCTTGGAGGATACATGCCTCGTTGATTCGAAACAGCAACAGGTTCAAAGTTAGGACTTTGGTGGCCGAACACACTTGCGTATCGAACAATCTTGCTGGAAACACCATGGCTAGCCAGCATTGGGTAGCGAATCATATATCAACTTGGGTGATGCAAAATCCCTAAATTACAGTGAAGCAGCTATCTGATAGAATCTTTGAGGCATTTAAGCTTCGTCTACCTTATATGACCATCTACAAGGAAAGAGAAGGGCTTCAGATGCACTATTTGGGAGCATTGAGGAGTCATATGCAAAGGTCCCCTCCCTTGTTGCAGAGTTGAAGCATCGCAATCCTACAAGTGTCATCCACTACTTCTTGGAGGAAGATGACTCCTTCCTCAGATGTTTCGTCTCTTTTAAAGCTAATAGGGATGGGTACATGTTTGGATGTAGACCCTTCATGGGTTTGGATGGATGCCATTTGAAGGGCAAGTACTTGGGAACATTGTTGTCTGCAACTGCCCTAGACACAACAAATGGGCTCTTTTCTGTTGCCTTCGCTGTCGTGGAGAATGAGTCCAGCGTTACATGGAATTGGTTCTTGAAGCATTTGGACGATGCTGTCCAATGTGGTGAAGGAAAGGGTATAACCTTAATCTCAGATGGTCAAAAGGGTCTGGAGGGTGCAGTCAAGGATAAATTCCCATATGCGGAGCATAGGGCCTGTATGCGTCACATTTACAAGAACTTCAAGATGAAGTTCCCAGGCACCGATTTGGAGCATATAGTTTGGTCAGCCGCCAGAGCTTTTGAATCAAAGCAATACCTACATTGGATGAAAGAGCTTCAAAAAACCAATACAAGGGTATTTGATTACATGATGGGAATTAAACAGAAATGGTCGAGATCGCAATTCAGCACTTCTGCACACTGCCACTACATAACCAATAATTTGAGTGAGTCCTTTAATTCCTGGATTAATAAAGCACGTCAACTTCCAATTTGTGAACTAGTAGATTGGATTCAACAGAAGATGACGACAACTTTAGAAGAGCGGAGATTGAGAGGTTCAAAGATGCGAGGTGTGATGGTATCTACAGCTTTAGACTACGTGAGGACCTCGACCAAGAATCTACAGGGGTTCATAGTAAGGAGATCAAGCGAGACTAGCATGGAGGTGGAATGTCCTACTAGTCGTAATGTATGTGATCTAGCGGCAAAGCAATGCACATGTAGGCACTGGCAGGTTTCTGGCTTGCCATGCACACATGCTTGTGCCCCCATATCAACTCTGCGAAACGCGAATTGGGATGACTACTTATCCAATTACTTCAGCATTTCACGTTATCGAACTAGCTATGCGGAGTCAATCGCCCCCTTACCCGATAAGTCATGCTGGACACCCGTTAAATTGCCATATAAGGTGCTACCTCCACACTCCTTGAGGCCTCCAGGTAGGCCAAAGAAGAATCGAATAAGGGCGAGGGACGAGGAGAAGAAAACCCACCACAAATGCACGAAGTGTGGTTCTTTTGGCCATCACAAAAATACATGCAAAAATCCGATAAATCCTCGAACCATGGCGACTGAAAATGAATCTCATGATGGAACCCAACTGCGGGCATCCATGGAGGATCTAAGCGTGAGAATTTGTTCTCAGCAATCTTCTACATTGGGAGCTCGAAGGTATTTTAGGATATGTACTCATGACTCTTCTACTTTGGGTATTCACTTCTTCATGATTCCTTGTCCCTTGCAGTGGAGTGGCTGTTAGGGAAAGCGCCTTCAAGAGGACGACAAACGTTGCTAGGGAGGCTGGTCCAAGCACCACAAAGAGGGGGAGACCAAAGAAAGCGGCTCGAATTGGAGTGGATGATCCCCCATTACCAAATGATGTAAAACTTCCATAACCTTTTGACTTATCCTACTTCAAGATCCTACGAGTTTCTAGGTGTTTAAGGTGCTCAATATACTTCTTTCAGATGTTCAAGATCCATGTTTATCCACGACGCTATGAGGATCCAACAAGTAATTTTGGAAGGTCTGATTCCTTACAATTTTGAATTTATCAATTAAATTGCTGTGACTATACATATGACGGATGTTAATTGGACTTATTTGTTTCCATGTAGGTATAATGCTTTTTTTGGAAGGGAAAAATGCTTTTTTGGGAAGATTTGTGACGAAGATTTGTAAAGCTTGAAGTTCTGGACAACACATACAGAATAGAATTTTCTTCTTCACTTGGAATGTTTGTTTTCTTTGATCTACTTGCTGTGTAATTTCTGGGGCTTTTGTTTTTAATTTGTAATATAAACAATAGCTAAGACTTGATTGCGGTTTGTGGAACAAGGACATATTTTGTTGATGTCATAATCTTCGATGGATGCATATGACTAGAGAGTTCTATTTTGTTTGGATTGCAGTCCAAATATTCTTGAAAATTTACAGGTCAAAGCAATATAATGTAAGAATGGGAGCCTACGAACATGGGTCAAATTGGGAGCCTACATTCAGTTCTTCTCAATACATACTACATGACTTTAGTTGCGAGGAACACAAGAGCACAAATTGACAGGATCTTGACATGAAAGCATATGTTCTTCATTTGGACCCTTGTATTTGCAAGTTCAGATTTTATCATCTTCAATTCCTCGTCCAGCTTTCCTAACTCTTGCAATAATCGTAACTCCATTTTCTTTTCTTCTTGTGAGGTCTGATAATTGGGTGTGTCGTCGTCGACCCAGCCAAAAAATTCACAGCTTCGATCCGGACATGTATAGAATTTCTTCCCCTTACTCCATGGTCTTGCTGATGTCTTCACCGCAGCAAGGCTTCCACATTGACATCTGACTCGATCATTGCCGGAGACACTAGAGTTGGAGAACTGATCCATCTCGTACCCTACAAAACATGTCAAATGTTATTTTCATAATATAAACATTCATGTAATCTATGAAACACTCAAAACCAGCAATAATTTTTTTCCAATGTGCATTTCTTCATAGTGTTCTTGCCTCTTGGGCGTGCGTGCATCAAGAAAATTTGTTTGGAGATCTCTCCAGGTCCGAGCAGGTTGGAGCCAATCTCACAATGCGAGCCCTTAAAATAAGGTGGTTGATCCTTGTAAATAGCCGTTGGAAATGGAGGGGTATGTTTGGACATCCACCTCCAACGGTCCACAGATTGGGGGTAAAATAGGGCATTCATCCGAGACATAACGTCCATCAGTGGAAAAATAGACGACCCTAAACCAGAGGGTGTATGCAGTAAGGATTAGCAAGATTACGGGGTCTAGGGAGGAATATCGATGTTTCAAAGGTCGTAGAGGTAATTTACAAAGATTTCAGGGTCTGCTGAGTAAATATCCCTATATTCTAGTAAAAAAGCTTAACACCTCTATTTTTCTAGCAACTACTAGAAAATACTTTCCATCTTATTTTCAACCTAACAATCATTTTTTTAAGAATGTTAGTTCCTGATTTCTAAGTTCACTAAATCTTTCTGTTGATTGCCAACTGTAATTTTTCAGTCAATTTATTTATTCTAAGAATGAATATTTTGATTTATCCATTTTATTTTCTACCTAAACCTAACTAATGATTCTTAATAGCTACTTAGCCATTTTAAGCCTATAAATAGGACTCATAATTCCTTTTACGTCATATATAATTTCTTCCCAGATATAGTTCCATTATTACACTAATATGTGAAGATGTGATCTAAAATGGTGTGTTGAGCCTCTCAAGTGCTCAAGTTCTCATTATGTTCTCATTTATTTATCATTCAATCTTAAGTGCTCAAGTTCTGATAGGTTCTCATGTATTTATCATTAAATCAAGGTTATTAAAGCCTTATTCAATCTTCATTAAAACTGTATCAATCCTGTGATATTGAGATCATATTCTAACAAAATATTTTTCTTTTTATTATCATTGTTGTATATAGATACCCAAGTTATGGGTTCTTTTTCTCTCAGAAAGATTAAATCTTCCATGGGGTTGTCCAAGGAAGGGAATCATGAATGGTTGTGCTACACTCAATTTCAAGCAACGTGAATAGTAAAAGAAAATTTTTCAAAGAGAATGAAGAAAAATACTATAACGATAAGTTTAGGTTGTGGTTTTTACCTGCTTGGATTCTCACAAAATCATTGTGTATTGTGGTTTCTGTTTTCTACATCTATCTATTGTGACTTAAAATTGTTGGTTGGCAATAATTTAACTAGATTATTATTATAGCATAATTCACTAATTTTTACTTCAAAATCACAAATAATGTCAAAGCGGGTGCAAGTTTGTTTTACATGTGTAGTAACCTAGTTGCAGGTCCTCACATGGCACAACAGAATTTCACCACCAAATAGAGTTCTTCCGCCTTCCATATTATAAAACTTAATTTCATCAACAAATCCAACTACTCATATTGGGAGAACATCATGGAGATCTACATGCAAAGTATCGACTATATGATGTGAACGTGCGCGACAAAGCCATTTGTGAATCCTACATTGTGAGAAGGAGAAGAAAAGTTCTCGGATGCTCAAACATAAGACTTGGTGATGAATGCCAAAGCAATGAACATGTTGTATGTACTTTATCAGCGGATGTACAATAGGGTGCCATAATCCAAGATCAAATGCAAATTTTGGAAGACGCTACAAGTTACTTATGGAGATATGCATAAAGTTATAGTTCAAAAGTTACTATGTTTGTTAGAGAATATGAAAACATTGAGATGGCAAAAGGAGAGTCCCTTAAAGACATGTATATTAGGTTGACAACTATTCTAAACAATTCAAAGCTCTGGAGAAAAACTTTTTAAATGGAGAACTTGGGAGGAGTCAAATAGATTCTCTTTAACATGAGTGGGAACAAAAGGTGACAACTATAGAAGAAGCTAATGCTATATAAGATATTGAAATGGAAGATCTCCAACTTGATGTCCCATGAGATTAAAAAGAAAATAAAGGATCATGTTGAAGAAATAAAGAAGAAATCACTAGCCCTCGAGCAATCAACACTAGAACATTTGACAAAGAACTCGGTCATAAAGATATCGTGTTATTCACTACAAAATTCAAGGTGTTCATGAACATTAAAAAGTGCTTCAATTAAAAAAAGGAAGATAAAAATATATTTACAAGTTTTAAAATGCAAAAAGAATGGAAATCTTAGAAGGAATCATACATAACTCAAGCAAGATAATTAAAATAAGAAGAATGAAGACTGCCAAAGAAGTTCAAGAAGAATTTTAAGAAGAAGACATTTCAAGTAACTTGAAATGATTTAGACTCGAGTGGCTTTGGTTCAAGTTCAAGTTAAGAAGAATCCACATGCCTTATATTCATGGCCTTAGATAATGAGATAGTCAAGAAACCTACAAAGAACTTATAGATGATTTTCATGAAGTTTTTGAATTTCTTGAAAAATATAAATCTTAAAAAAGAAATTATTTTCATAAATAAACAAACTAATAAGTGAAAAGTGTAGAATAATCTCATTTAAAAGGGAAAATAACTTTTCTTGAAAACAAAACTTCTAATTGTGTATTAAATTCCTACAAGTTTCAAGTGATCTTACTAAATTTTCTAAAGGAACATAAAAGTTAGATGAATTGCTTGGATCTAGAAGAAATCCTATCGATAAAATGGATTAGAATTTATAATTTTCTGATCCTCATAATTAACTACTTAGTCTAATAAGAGAGAAGACCTAACAATTGTGGACCCAAGAAGTGGGTACTAATAGGTCTTTTTCAAAAAAAAAAAGAAAGGTGGAGATAAAGTAAAGTTGACTAGACTAAGAATGCCTTCATATTCAAGTGTTGTAAAATAATGAAGAAGGGCGTTGATCAATTATGGATTCATAATTCTCTAAGAATATGATGGGAGGTTAGAAACTAGTCATAATTTTGGAGCACAAGGGAAGGATGATAAATTACATTTGGGAACAACCACGCTGGACTTATCATAGGTATTGGATAAATTGGTGACAGTAAAATTACTTTTGATGATGTTTCTTAAGTTAATGGATTAAAGCATAATTTACTTGGTGTAAGACAAATTTGTGATAAGAATATTGTATTTTCATCTAGTTACTTTAAAATAATTAATGAAATATTTAATGAAATTATGCTAATTAGAAAATTTCTAAGGATATTTATATTGTTTAGTTTGATAAAGAGAATGTTAATAATTGTTTGATTATCAGTGATAATGAAATTAATTTTTGACATAACAGATTAGGTCATCTACATACCTAATTACCTAAATAAATTGATTAAAAATAACTTAGTAAGCATATTACTTTTTAAAATAATCAATCAGAAATCAGCTTGTGATACTTGCCCAATTGTAAAACTTTATAAAAATTTCCCTTAAAGGCAAAAAATAGTCTCTACATCTAGGATCTTAGAACTTTTACACTTAGAACATATAATATTTTATAAAATTTTCTAAATTAGTTCAATAATAAAAGAATAATGAGATGCTTGAATTTCAAATAGAATGAGGAGAGTTTAAAAATTGACAACTCACTAAATATTGTTAAAATCATGGAATACAAATGAATGGTTACTTCCAAGAGCACCTCAACAAAATACAGTTGTAGAAAGAAAGAATGTAATATTGCAATAATGCACAAGAATTTATTAATTATATTTGGATCATATAAATAATTTTGGCCGAAAGCAATTAACACTACATGCTATGTACAAAGAAGACAAGCTTTGGAATTTATTACAATAAAATCCCCCAAATATTTTATTTGAAGTATTTGGAAATAAATGTTTACACTAAACACAAAATATAACCTAGATAAATTTGAACAAAAAGTGATGAATGCATGTTTACGGGATACTTGACCTATAGTAAGGTTTATAAGATTAAAAAATACTCTATCTATAAAAGAAACAATGTACATATAATTTTTCTATGAAAATTCACAAGAGCTAAATATCAAGAAGAGGAACTTATAAAAGAAGAGATAAAGAAGCAAATCTTCATTGATATAACTAAGAAGGACACTAATAAACGCAATCTACTTACGGAATGGATTCCATCAAGGAACACTCGAACAAGGAAATAATCGAAGATGTATCAAATAAAATAAGAGCTCGATTTAAACTAAATATTAAATTGTTACTTAACGCTTACTATCTGAATTGGAAATAATAATGTAAATGATGCAATAAACACGAAAATACCCCAATAATTGGAACTAAATCGATTTGCAAAAACAAGACTAATGAAGAAGGTCAAGTGATTAAGGATAAAGCTACCTTAGGTACAAATGATACAATCAACATAAAGGTATAAACTATGAGAAAGCCTATGCTCACGTATCTAGATTTGAATCAATTAGGAGGAGATGACTTGCCTGTGCTACTCATAGACATTAAACTTTATCAATTATATGTAAAATAGTTATCTTTACGGTTATCTAATAGAAAAGGTTTTTTTAAGCAACCACCTGATTTTTTTTATAAAGATAAACTTTAATATGTTAACAAGTTAAAATAAAAAATTATATGGATTAAGATAAACATATAGCGACTGGTATACAAAATTGAAAATTTTCCAATGCACGATAAGTTTGAAATTAGAAAAAGTAGATTCAATTTATTTAGTAGAAATGCTAATGGTCTCTTAATAGTTCAAATAAATGTGGATGATGTAATATGTACTACTAATGAATATTTGTGACGATATTTTGTTAAGTTGATCCATGATGAACTTGGGATGATAGAGATCTCGAGAAGAGAAGGCATAATTGATACTAATAAATGCTGGGATATGCATAGATGAATTCAATTTCCTCGGACTTATAAATTCAACAACTATTGTAAGGGTATTTTAAGACAAAGTGCACTTAATAACTTCTTAAGAAGTTTAGGATGATGAACAATGAAAAAAAACTAACTTCAACAGGAGCACAAGCACGTCTTGATGTTGATGGAAAAAGCTATGGTACTTGTCTTCGTGCTAGGTTTCAATCATCTCTAAATGAAAGTAAACCTAAAACCTATATGTGTGTGTATGTGTTACGTATAAATATGACTTAATCTAGATCCTAGAATACCAATCCATGACTAAATGCATATAATGATGCTGATTTGCTAAAAGTAGAACTGATGAGAAAAGTACCATCGGGATGTGTCATTTACCTGGAAATGCATAATATCAAGGTTTTCTAAGAAACAAAATTGTTTAGCCTTATAAAAAAACTAAATATGAATACATATCTCCTTCTTCTGCATGCTCGCAAGTGTTGTGGATAAAATAAACCTCTTATGACTTTGATGTAAAATTTGATAATATAAAAAATACTTTGTGAATACTAGCTCAATCAACCTATTTAAAAAACATGTATTATACTCAAGAACCAAATGCCGGTATTATATATCATTTTCTAAAATATTGTGTGCTAAAAAGAGGAATAAAGGTATACTTACTAAACCCTAATGATCAACTTATTGATATGTTCATTGAATCTTTAAAACCTTGCAAGTTTTGCTTATTTAACACACTTAGGCTTGTGTAAACTTAGTGACATTCTTTAAAATATTTGCCTATAAGTACTTTCTTGAAATATCGATACAAACAAATTGATAATTACTTTTGAAATCATGAAAGTACTAAACTATTTTTGGTCCGCATCATATATGGAAACAAAGCACTTAGTAAGGGCTAGGTAAGTAAATTTTTGATTAAACTACATGAAAAAGAGAGAGAAAACTTTTTAAGAATGAGAAAAAAACATTTATAACATTAAGGGAGACAGTAAAAAATCCTTCTTTTTTTAAAAAAAATCATTGAATATAAAGGGAGAAGTAAGAAAGATCAACGCGTCACATATGGAAACAAGCACTTAGTAAGGGCTAGGTAAGTAAATTTCTGATTAAAATTACATGAAAAAGAGAGAGAAAACTTTTTAAGAATGAGAAAAAAATTTATAACATTAAGGGAGATAGTAGAAAATCCTTCTTTTTTTAAAAAAATCATTGAATATAAAGGGAGAAGTAAGAAAGATCAATGCACTCATCTTTTTTATAATGACTAAAAAGGGGAGAGAGCTCAAAGCACTCAATTGTTGATTACCTGGGGAGACCAGGAAGTAATCGATGTTTGATTAAGAGGGAAAACATATGAAAGATTAAAAGACTTTCAAAATAAATATAAGTTTTATAGAAATTGTTAGAGGCTTAGATTTTAATTGTGAGAAAGGGTGTCTCTAAATATTTATTTTCGTAAAACTAATGATCTGGGTAGATGGAAATCTGGGAAAGAAGTACTAAACATAAGAAGAAAGGAGAAAAATGGACCAACACTAGTTAAGATAATTCTTTAAAATGGAGATAAAAGTATAAAGATTGTAGACTTGAAGCTCCGACTCATAGAATGAAGAAATGAAGCCAAGGAAGTTCAAAAACAAGTAAAGAAGAGGAAATGACACTTTCTTAGAAATTGTAAAGTCGGATGATTTACATAGTTTTTATTTGAGTTTTTGTCACTTGTGACCTTCTGAGATATTGCAATATCAATGATGCCTTTTCATTTTTAGAATATCACTTGTGCCCCCAACTTCTTTCACATATGTCACTTATGCCCCTCAGGTTAGTTGTCATCCATCTGCATCTCAAACATATGTTAAAATTTAGGACACAAAGGTAAGTAATTTAACAAACTTGGGCAGATATGTCCTTCACTCTTCCTCCCTCTCCCTCCTCCTCCGACAACATCATTCTCCTCCACCCCTCCTCCCCAACCCCGCCCCCTCTAGGCCCTCCTCCGACCACCTCCTCCCCATCCCACCCCCTCTAGCAGGTCCTCCTCCTCTCCCGCCCCACCCCTCCAACATGTCCTCTTACTCCTCCACCTCGCTTGCTCCAGACCCTCCTCCGATCACCACCGCCTCCCTAGCACTGCCCCCTCCACTAGGTCCTCCAACCCTCCTCCCCATCCCCACCCCATCCAGACCCTCCTCCGACCACCTTTGCCTCCCCAGCCCTACCCCATCCTCCCCAAGCCCGACCCCATCTAGGCCCTCCTCCGAGCACTTCCACCTCCCTCCCACTCCCCCACCCCCAACAGGTCCTCCAGCCCAGCTGATGAACGCAAAATTCACCTCAATAATAATGTCAAATTATGCTGTAGTACATGAGGCGAATTTTGTTCAGCAAAAACCACAGACTTTGAATGCTATGGAATATTTTACTTGGCAAGTGTACCAAGGTCGAACACAGGGATACGACAGCCTAATCTGAGTTATTGAATTTTGATTCATGAGATTCAATGAGATTTAATCTCAATTTCAGGTCCATATGCAATTTATACAAAATACAAAGTGATGCTATGTTGTATGCATTTTTTATTTTGTTTTTATGCAAGTTAAAATGATGCATGGGCAAACAATGCAAGAAAATATGCATGATGAATAAAATGTCAGAAATACCTACAATTATACCCTAAAATGAGAACAATGTAATATAGAATAAAATTAGAGCCCAATTGAACACATCATTAAAAATCGGTCATCAAATCAATCAAAACAAGTAGAGCATGGTCCCATTTTTCACATAAAAAATCACTTAAATTAAAACAATGTTAAATGGAACAAGTAAGCATGCTAAAATGTAGAGGACAAAACAAGGATCAAAACGACACTAAAATCATGCAATTTGGACCTACGATGCTCAAGTTATGCTAAAAATAGTGCAAGGGCATAATTGTAATAAAAATGCAAAATAAAGGGATAAATATTGCATTTAGGTCCCTAGAGGGACCTAAATGCAAATAGCAAAAATCGCCTGGGCCCAGTTGCAATTTGTCCATTTGCGCGCAGGGGTATATTTGCAATTCTTCAAAACTTGGAGGGCCTCCCTGAAATTTACCCAGGCACGCACGTGAGGCACGTGCCTGGGGACCAAAATGCAATTCTCGAAATAGTCGGGTCTCTTCGTGCAATTTTCCCAGCACCTCACGTGCGCTGCACGTGAGGAGCTAGGCTCGGGTCAGCCCTGTGGCTCGGGCCACGTGGATTCTTCTGAAGGTTTGGCTTTAGGCTCGTATGACCCGAGCCTGTAGTTCGAGGACGAGGCTCGGGTCGTCCACGTGTCCCCAGCACAGCCGTCCGATCCATGGATCGGACGACACCTGTACGTCGTCTTCCACCGCAGGCCCCCGGAGAAGGCGGGGCTCCAGCGACCTGCGGATTGCTTCGCCTTGCTCCCTCTGCATGTATGAGCGTCGAAGAAGCTTCTTGGATGCTCGGCGGAGATGCTAGACATCGAATGAAGCTCCGGCATAGTCTAAAGAAGCTCAGCAGAGCCTGGTCACTGTGGGCGGAGCTGGAGATCGGCAAGGAGGCGCGAGCTCCGACCATTGAAGGGGCTTTGACCTGCAGACGTTAATTTCTAGCCGAAGCGTGCGAGTGAGTGAGTGAAAGCGGGGTGAGGGTGAGTGGGCGGCTGTGAAGCGAAGGGAATGGTGGACGGAGGCTTTCTTAGCCGCCGGAGCGGGAGAAGAAGGGGAATGGAGCGGGGGAGGTCCTGGAGAAGGGGAAGAGGGTCGGCGAGGTTGTTGGAGGCGTGGCGGAAGTGGTCGAGTGATTGGTGGAGGGATGAGGTGACGGTAGGAGGCGTAATAAATCGAAGAAAATAAATAAAAACAAAGAAGAAGATCTCCTCGCCGGAGCGAGGAGTTGGCGGAGGATAGTCGATCTGGGCTGAGCTCCGAGGAGCTCGGGGTCTTCGCCTCGACCTGGTCGATCATTCCAGGGGACTCGACGGTGGCGGAGCCACCAGAACAAGGCGAAGTACGCCGTGGGTCAACACCAGACGAACACCGTCGTCGCCTCAACAATTCCGCCCTTCCGCTGTCACCGGAGGGGCGGAGGAAGCTAGATGGAAGCCCCACAATGGTGGACCCCGATCTCAGGTGGCGGGGGAAGGGGTTTTATAGATGGAGGTGTGCGGCGGTTTCAGTGGCGGAGGGACGTTTTGGAGCGAGGGTTTAATGGTGTGGGAATGATGGCGAGGAAGGGAGGGGGTTACGCGAGGGTGGCGGAAGACCTGGCTATGTGAGACGGCCGTTAGGAGCAGGAGAGGTGGTCGGAGGTGTTGGCCAGAAAAGGAAGGGGGCGGAGGATGCGCGAGGGTTGTAACGCCTGGGAGCAGAGGCTTCGGAGGTAGAAGACGGTGGTTGGACCATTGGATTTTGATCCAACGACTGGGATGAGCTCGCGAGCGGAAGGTTCTGATTATATCTTAGGTTAGATCCAGCGACGGGGAGTTAGGCGCCGATGAGTGGTCCAGATGAAAAGTTCGATGAGATCCAATGGCGAGGGGTGAAGGGGTGACGTGGGGACACGAGAGGCGTAGGATGAGAATGAGATCGAGCGGCTGAGGTTAAGAGGTGACGTGGCTAAATGAGGGAGGCCAGATGGAACTGGAATCAGACGGCTGAGGTTTAGGCGCTAATGTGCGGCCGGGATTTGATCTGAGAGTCAGATCAAGGGATGAGAAGTGAGGCGTGATGAAGGGCTCAGATGAAGGCGGGATTGGAGTGATCCAACGGCCCAGGAGGCCGCCGGGTGGTGAGAGATGAAGCGGGCCACGTGGGCGGCCCAGAGGGCGCCACGTGGCCCAATCAGAGTAAATTAAAAATAAAAATAAAGAAAATTAGAAAAGAAATAGTTAGAGGCCGAATTTGGAAAAAGTCAAAACATGAAAGTTGCTCGTCTCGACGAGATCTACAACTTTCATGTTGGTCAAAAAGCCAAAAGAGGTCATCTGTACAAAAGCTATTTTTGGGGGGGTATTTTTAAGGGGACAAAAACACCAAGTTGCGGTTTTGAGATTTTTTTGTATTTTTATCTTTTTAAGGGTCAGTGATTTATAGACAAGTTATCTACCTAATTTTTAGGGGTTTTTGAGTGGTAAAATAGATACAGAAAAATAAGAGAAATTAAATACAATAAATTAATGGTAATTTATACAAAATATAGTACAAGATAAAATCAAAGAATTAAAGGTGATTTTATTGGAGTAATTAAGACAGGGGTTTTAATAGAGAGTTTTTAGCATGATGAATACGAGATTCATCATACCCCTATACTTAAACCATGCTCGTCCTCGAGCATCTAAAGAATGAAGGAGTCGGATTAATTCCTGACAGTGTGCGTGAAAAATTCAAGGCTTGATCTTTGAAGACCCTTGACTTAAGTGATCCTAAAATTCTGGGCTTATCCAAGCCTTAGTCAGAAGGAATCCAACTTCTCTGATTATTAAACTCTCTTTTTTTACATATAATATAAGGATATGACATTTAGTGTACTGCATTTCATGAGAGCCGAGTCGATGCATCACCCAAAGTTCCAGTCCCAAAGATCTTCCTCTAGACCTAATCCTCAATACTAGGGAATAAGTATGTTCTTGCTTCAGTCCACCATCTCATTAGTTTGTCAGACTTTGAAATGTTGATGGACGCCAGATGATGGAGGTACTGGGATTGTGTCTAATTTTCTCACCCTCACATTGGAACAAGGGGCCTCTCGAGTGCCTTTTACTCAACACATGTATATTAATACTTTGTTGATCAATGTGTCCGCCAAGAGAGTTGGAGTCGTCTGCACTTGTTTTTCTGGGAGTACACTGGGGTATGTTTTTTCTGAGTATCTAAGATACCTTCGACACCCAGACTTGTATCGCTTACAATGCAGGGCCCTTTTTGTGGTGTCAGCCCGACTCCTTGGTCCTAATTAGCGCTTGGTCCAAGTGGACACTTTGAAAATGTTTGGGAGCGCTCGCCGTTGGTGGAAGCTCATTTGGAATTTGACTTTGGATTTAGAGCTTTTTCTTTGACATTTCATTTCTTTTGTTGGCTAGCTCCACTGCTTTTACCAAGAGATTGGCGCACACTGATCAACAAGTTCCTTTAAATTTCATCACACCCTGGCACTCTTAGGTAAATATCAAAGAGATAGCATATGAATCTTGTTCACATACTGGCTAGGGCTTTGCTGACACTCAGGTTTTCTGAAGCCTTCATTAACTTTATCCCATCCTCGAATATCATAAGATCGGGTCTAAACTCAAATCTCTGGTCCTAGTTCCTCAAGTGATATCTCATCTCAGCTCATCAATCATGCAGTTGTGGAAGTGACTGTGGTGATCATATTTTCTTGAAGGTAGAGATGAAGAGTGCAATATAGCACTCAAATCTTTCAAACCAGAGGAGTGTGGATATTTAAGTCATGAAAACCCTAATGACTAAGGCATGTTAACTCAGACTCTCAAGATCCCAGAGATCCAGTGTCCTCAAATTCCTCAAGCCTTGCATGAGTGTGAATGTGTCAGGAATACACCAACTCCTTGGGTTAGTGAATTTTTGTGTGATTTTTATCTTTTGCAGATTTTTATGGATTTTAATTTTTATTTTTTTTATTCCTCGGAGAGACAATGACTGGTCCAGGCTCAAATAAAAGTATACACTTTCAGCCAGTATGGGTGTAAGTACGGGCCGAGGCCCGTGTTACTTGAGGACGGGGCCGTATGCGATGTCCTCTAAACCACCCACTCTGCTAAGGGAGACCGAGGTTCCCTCACTGAAAATGCCTACTAAACCTAGTAGTCAGAGTCAACCTTACAAGAAAGATTTTCAGTTTTTCAATTTTTTTTAAACAGGAATATTTACAAAAATTAATCCCTCAATTTTTAATTTTTACAGGTTTTTACTCAGTTCACTAGTTTACCAAAACCCAGCCCGAAAAAAAAATTTTTAAAAAGTTTTAAAAACGCGAGCTAAGGCTAAAGTAATATACAATAATATACGGTATACCCCCCTATACTTAAAATATGCTATGTCCTCATAGCACAAGTTCCATGAAGCCAAGGCTCGGTTCAAGACAAGGTGATATAGCGGAACTGAGGAGGAGGGTCCCCCTATACTTAGGCCAAAATCGGTCTAAGCACAAGAAGACAGAACGAGGAAGGGATGAATAGGCAGGTCCCCCCTATACTTAGGCTACAAATAGTCGAAGTAAAGTCTGTGTTTAGGGGGGATGTCTATGGTACAAGGGTGAGGGGGAGGGGGTTCGTGAAGAATAGATACACAGAGAGAGAGAGAGAGAGATAGAGAGAGAGAAATATACAGGGGGAGTGGGGGTGAGTATGTGCATGTGCAGTGTAGGTGTGTGTGTGGGGGGGGGAGGATTTTTTTTGGTACAATATGCAAGACTGAAAACAAATATGCAGATGCAATGTTTTTTTTTTACAACATGCAATGCAAATTTGACTGATAAAAAATCTTAGACTTCTTCACAGCTTCTTTTGCGGCCTCTTCAGCTGAAGCTCCCGACTTCGCGCCTCCATGACGATCAGGCGTCCCCGATTTTCATGGGCCCTGCCACAAAAGAGAAAAGTTAGAAACTCAGAGAAATTAAATCAGCAAATAATATGCAAAGAAATGATGCATGAAATGAGGACCTAGAAATTATTGAATTAATTTAAAAAAAATCAAAAATCAAAGATTAAGCAAAGCCGTATCCCCGGCAACGGCGCCATTTGATGAACGCAAAATTCGCCTCAATACTAATGTGGAATTATGCTGTAGTACAGGAGGCGAATTTTGTTCAGCAAAAACCACAAACTTTGAATGCTGTGGAATATTTTACTTGGCAAGTGTACCAAGGTCGAACACAGGGATACGACAGCCTAATCTGAGTTACTGAATTTTGATTCATGAGATTCAATGAGATTTAATCTCAATTTCAGGTCCATATGCAATTTATACAAAATACAAAGTGATGCTATGCTGTATGCATTTTTTATTTTGTTTTTATGCAAGTTAAAATGATGCATGGGCAAACAATGCAAGAAAATATGCATGAGGCAGAAATACCTACAATTATACCCTAAAATGAGAGCAACGTAATATAGAATGAAATTAGAGCCCAATTGAACACATCATTAAAAATCGGTCATCAAATCAATCAAGACAAGTAGAGCATGGTCCCATTTTTCACATAAAAAATCACTTAAATTAAAACAATGTTAAATGGAACAAGTAAGCATGCTAAAATGTAGAGGACAAAATAAGGATCAAAACGACACTAAAATCATGCAATTTGGACCTACGATGCTCAAGTTATGCTAAAAACAGTGCAAGGGCATAATTGTAATAAAAATGCAATAAAATAAAGGGATAAATATTGCATTTAGGTCCCTAGAGGGACCTAAATGCAAATAGCAAAAACCGCCTGGGCCCAGTTGCAATTTGTCCATTTGCGCGCAGGGGTATATTTGCAATTCTTCAAAACCTGGAGGGCCTCCCTGAAATTTACCCAGGCACGCACGTGAGGCACGTGCCTGGGGACCAAAATGCAATTCTCGAAAATAGTCGGGTCTCTTCGTGCAATTTTCCCAGCACCTCACGTGCGCTGCACGTGAGGAGCTAGGCTCGGGTCAGCCCTGTGGCTCGGGCCACGTGGATTCTTCTGAAGGTTTGGCTTTAGGCTCGTATGACCCGAGCCTGTAGTTCGGGGATGAGGCTCGGGTCGTCCACGTGTCCCCAGCACAGCCGTCCGATCCATGGATCGGACGACACCTGTACGTCGTCTTCCACCGCAGGCCACCGGAGAAGGCGGGGCTCCGGCGACCTGCGGATTGCTCCGCCTTGCTCCCTCTGCATGTATGAGCGTCGAAGAAGCTTCCTGGATGCTCGGCGGAGATGCTAGACATTGAATGAAGCTCCGGCATAGTCTGAAGAAGCTCAGCAGAGCCTGGTCACTGTGGGCGGAGCTGGAGATCGACAAGGAGGCGCGAGCTCCGACCATTGAAGGGGCTTTGACCTGCAGACGTTAATTTCTAGCCGAAGCGTGCGAGTGAGTGAGTGAAAGCGGGGTGAGGGTGAGTGGGCGGCCGTGAAGCGAAGGGAATGGTGGCCGGAGGCTTTCTTAGCCGCCGGAGCGGGAGAAGAAGGGGAATGGAGCGGGGGAGGTCCTGGAGAAGGGGAAGAGGGTCGGCGAGGTTGCTGGAGGCGTGGCGGAAGTGGTCGAGTGATTGGTGGAGGGATGAGGTGACGGTAGGAGGCGTAATAAATCGAAGAAAATAAATAAAAACAAAGAAGAAGATCTCCTCGCCGGAGCGAGGAGTTGGCGGAGGATAGTCGATCTGGGCTGAGCTTCGAGGAGCTCGGGGTCTTCGCCTCGACCTGGTCGATCATTCCAGGGGACTCGACGGTGGCGGAGCCACCAGAACACGGCGGAGTATGCCGTGGGTCAACACCAGACCAACACCGTCGTCGCCTCGACAATTCCGCCCCTTCGCTGTCACCGGAGGGGCGGAGGAAGCTAGGTGGAAGCCCCACAATGGTGGACCCCGATCTCAGGTGGCGGGGGAAGGGGTTTTATAGATGGAGGTGTGCGGCGGTTTCAGTGGCGGAGGGACGTTTTGGAGCGAGGGTTTAATGGTGTGGGAGTGATGGCGAGGAAGGGAGGGGGTTACACGAGGGTGGCGGAAGACCTGGCTATGTGAGACGACCGTTAGGAGCGGGAGAGGTGGCCGGAGGTGTTGGCCAGAAAAGGAAGGGGGCGGAGGATGCGCGAGGGTTGTAACGCCTGGGAGCAGAGGCTTCGGAGGTAGAAGACGGTGGTTGGACCGTTGGATTTTGATCCAACGGCTGGAATGAGCTCACGAGCAGAAGGTTCTGATTAGATCTTAGGTTAGATCCAGCAACGGTGAGTTAGGCGCCGATGAGTGGTCCAGATGAAAAGTTGGATGAGATCCAATGGCGAGGGGTGAAGGGATGACGTGGGGACACGAGAGGCTTAGGATGAGAATGAGATCGAGCGGCTGAGGTTAAGAGGTGACGTGGCTAAATGAGGGATGTCGGATGGAACTGGAATCAGACGGCTGAGGTTTAGGCGCTAGTGTGCGGCCAGGATTTGATCTGAGAGTCAGATCAAGGGCTGAGAAATGAGGCGTGATGAAGGGCTCAGATGAAGGCGGGATTGGAGTGATCCAACGGCCCAGGAGGCCGCCGGGTGGCGAGAGATGAAGCGGGCCACGTGGGCGGCCCAGAGGGCGCCACGTGGCCCAATCAGAGTAAATTAAAAATAAAAATTAAGAAAATTAGAAAAGAAATAGTTAGAGGCCGAATTTGGAAGAAGTTAAAACATGAAAGTTGCTCGTCTCGACGAGATCTACAACTTTCATGTTGGTCAAAAAGCCAAAAGAGGTCATTTGTATAAAAGCTATTTTTGGGGGGGGTATTTTTAAGGGGATAAAAACACCAAGTTGTGGTTTTGAGATTTTTTTGTATTTTTTATCTTTTTAAGGGTCAGTGATTTATAGACAAGTTATCTACCTAATTTTTAGGGGTTTTTGAGTGGTAAACTAGATACAGAAAAATAAGAGAAATTAAATACAATAAATTAATGGTAATTTATACACAATATAGTACAAGATAAAATCAAAGAATTAAAGGTGATTTTATTGGATTAATTAAGACAGGGGTTTTAATAGAGAGTTTTTAGCATGATGAATACGAGATTCATCACCAGCCCACCCCCTCCAGGCCCTCCTTTGACCACCACTTCCTCCCTAGCCCTGCCCCCTACAACCTCTCTTTCGACCAATCCCCTTCCATAGCTGCTCGAACTTGAAGGAACTTTGTCGTTCTCTAATGGCCTTCACAAGATATACCTCCAAGCAATGTAGAAGCCAGATTTTTTCTCCTCCACCTCCATGGGAGCTCTCAAAGAAAGCGAAGGTTTAGAGAAGGTGCATGATGGTAGAGCAGAGGTAAGGAGAGAGGCCAGGGGAGCTGTGTTTGGTTAGTTTTTTCCCTCTTAACTACACATTGGGTTCAAATGAAACATGGTTAAGTCGAACTCATTGACAACCAAACCAACAGAAGGGTACAAGCGATAAATGTGAAAGAAGTCGGGGGCACAAGTGATATTCCAAAAAAGAGAGGACATAGCTGATATTACAATATCTCAAAGGGGTACAATTGATAAAAACCCTTTTTATTTTATGTGAAAAATGCCTTAAGATTATTGTATATTATTAAAAAACTAGCAAAAATAACTAAAAAAATAAACCAGTCAACTGATCACTTTTCCACGCAGTTGACTTTGCATTATGTCAACTAATAGATTTTCTAGTCAACTATTTCTGAAAATTCAAAATCTAAAATCAACATTCTAAATTCTATTTTTAATCGATCAACTTTTTCTTTTAGTCGACTAATGATGAATCCACATTTCATCATCTTTATTCTATCATTTTGGCACCAAAAACCCTAGCAAATGCCTGTAAATAGCCTTAAATCAAGCATCTTAGCACTCATGCATGTGCATCTAAACAGTGTGTAAATTACTGTAATTAAGGCCAAAATTGTAGAATAAATAAAGAAAAGAAAAAGAATAAAATATTGTAAATATTTTATGACCCAAAACCCCCGAGACCTAGGCATTTCGATGGATAGGTCGACAAGGAATAAAGTAGGGGGAGATAAGGTCAGAAATACAGACAAAATACCTATACATTTCATTCATTCTTTATTCACTTTGGAACCTATTTTTGGTTCCACTTTTTATACATCAAATAAAGAAACTTTGTACATAAAAGTTGTAGATAAATTAATAAAGAAAAATACAAAATTGATTTCACAGAAAAATCATGTACAGACAAAAAGATATGGTCTGAATAAGAATCCAAAATCCCAACTTCCCAGACCCGTATCTCACAACTGACAACTCCAAATGCAGTGTACTCACCTTTAATTGTATATAGAATAAAATAATCTATCCAATGGCAGTGGTTTCGCATTTGGCGGAGCTACGGTTTGAAAGTTGAGTTTTGGACCCTCATTGTATACTTGTACATATTAAAATATTCAATTTATTCTTTATTCATTATTTTTATATTTTTATATTTTTATAATGTTGTAAATATTACTTATAATAAGTATATGTATTAAAATCAGAATAAAAACATAAATAAAATACAAATAAAAATAGTTGTATATTTTCAATACATTGGTACATTACCTATACATATACCTATACAAAACATACTTGTATTTTATTAAATGTATAAAATATATCAGAAAATTAAAACAAAAATATATTGGTGTATATAAAAGTATTTCACAATTTTATAAAATCATAAATAAAAATAATAATATTAAAAATACCTAAAATAAAAATAAATATTAAAATACATAGGTATTATACCTATATAGGGTTAAAAAGGAAACTTGTAAAAATATAAGTCATAAAAATAAATAAAAATCAAAATAAAATACTACATAAAATTCTAAGCATTTTTTATTTTATAACTTTTATTTAATTCAGCCATTTAGTATTTTAAATAGAATTATTAATATATTTTTCCAGGGTTTTTCCTGGTTGGTCCACGTGGACCAACCAGGAGGCCAGGACTGTTGACCTCGGTCAACAGTCTGACCTACACCCTGTAGCCTTTGTCAGACCCATCTTTGACCCCATGTTCACCAATTTTTCGAGGCGCGTTCTTTCATCCTTTGAGCTCGAGTCCTTCTGCAAACTTTTTCCCCTACTACCCATCTTGCTCGCCCAAGGATCTTCTTGGGCTGAGAGCCTCTGAATCGAGCTAGCCGCCTCGTTCTTTCAACCCCCCTCGTCAACCATACTTAAGCTCCACCTTGACCTTCTTTTGAATTTGAACCGCAATTCATCCAGCTCCCTTCCCCCTTGGAGTCGCTCCAGCACCGTGGAGGTGACAGCTCCAGGTCTGCACCTTCGAGGAGGCGGAGTCACGCGAGCTGAGCGCGTTCCACCACCACCTCCGGCGGGTGTCCCCGTGAGGTATTCACCCTCTGGTCCTTGGCCATCGAGGCTGCCACCATCCCCATTTTTATCCCCATCGTATTCCTGTTAGTGTTAAGATCATTTCGCCCTTAATCCCTCGATTAATCCATCAGCGCATCATTCCATCGATCACCTCGCCGGAGCGCAACTCCGGCGAGCCCCTATATCGCTTCTCCTCCCATTTCGAGAGCCACCCGAGGTCGAGGCATTTTGCCCTCGACCTCCCTAACTTTTTGGTGCAGGCACTGAAGCCCATCGAAGCGTCTGGAGCGATTTTGCTCTCTCGCCGGAGCACCTGGGGCCTTGCAGCTCCGCCACCTCCGTGCGAGAGCACCGGCGAACGCCGGTGGTTTTTGATGCTTCCAGACGTCAGCTGACACCTGCAGGAGCGTCCTCGACCGGTTTGCAAGCTCGATCGTCGCCGTAGCCGGACGGAGGAGCTCGGAGAAGTTCGCCCAACCGGAGCTCCTCCGAGTTCTTCCCTCTGCCTTCGGAACCGTCGGATCAACGAGGAGCACCAGATCGCACAGGAGCCGTTAGATCTCCCCACGTGCCCACCGTCCGATCATCGGGGGAGTTCTAATCGCAGCCGTACGAGCCAACCGTCATCGGCGCCCGAGGAGCGGACACGTGGATAAGTGAAGTCGCCCAGCCGTCCGATCGCGCCTAGCGGGGGTAATTTTGCACGATACCCCTGCCATTTTTTGTAATATTTTACTAGGACGTAAACTTTCATTGGCCGTTTAAAAGTTCTGTAATATTTGCATAAAGACCCCTAGGCTTTGTTTATTTACACTTAGGTCCTTCGCCACGTCACCTCACGTGACCTGTACACGTAAGGTGGGGGCATTTTGCAGAGGGACCCTCGGTTGTTTGTTTATTTAGTTTTAGTACCAAAACTGTGGCGTTACGTGTAAACTTTTTGGTCATTTTGCAAGTAGGCCCCCAAGGTTTCAACAAATTACATTTCAGCCCTTCCCAGGCGCATGCAAGTCACGCGCCCTGGTGGGAAAATTGCTAAGAGGCCCAGGCGGTTTTTGTAATTGCATTTTGGTGCTGAAAATTGAATATACAGTGTGTATTTTTGTGGAAAATTGCATGTATGCCCCTGGATGTTTGATATTTTACACATATACCCCTGCCAGGACTGTTTAATGTTTGGATACTTGTTCTAATTGTTTAAAATATCATTTCAAGTCCAAAAATTCCACAAAATTAGGGTTAGGCTCCTGTTACCTTGAACTTTCACGCCACCATTTTAGTTTTGATTTTATCTTATTTTTATATTTCTTAAAAATCAAAAACTTCCTTTTTGTGTACTTTCTAGTTTAGAAAATACCAAAAAAATATTAAAACACCTCCAAAAATTCCAAAAAAATCACCTAGTGTCTATTTTATCCTATTTTAGTGTCAGTCCAAAAATCATTAAAAATCACAAAAGAAAAACACTAAAAATTCAAAAATACTCAAAAACTTAAAAAAAATATAAAAAATAGTAGAAAACTCCAAAAATTATAAACTCAGGTTCTGTTTATTCCTAATTTTGTTCTTTTTATTTGAAAAATAGTGTGAAAATTTGTTGTTGCTGTTTGCTATTTTTAATTCCCATTTTTACCACAGCCAGCATTATTTCCACTGTTTTGCTTTATTTCAATATTTAAAAATATCAAAAACACCTTGAAAAACACCCAAAAATCACAAAAACAGTAAAAATTCTTTAAAATACCAAAAACATCTTAGTTCTGAATTTTTGGTTATTTTTGTGCATTTTTATAAATACTTTAGCTTGTCATTTATTATATTGCCTCTACTTTCCAATATTGAAAAAAAAATTAAAAATTAAAAACCCACAAAAAAAAAGAAATCTATTTGTTTGCTTGCTTAGTGTAGACACTCCACACACACACATTTGTGCTTACATTTGCTTGAACTACCCTGCTTGTTCCCTGTGTTCGAACTCTCTACATACTTGCACCTATACATCTTTTATGTAGAGTTAAAAATAAATTTTAACTCCGCATTAGTTCTAATTTATTGATCTTAGTGTGGGTTAATTGTTGACTTTAGTCCGGATTTAGTGTGGTCACCACACCGACTGAGTTCACGCTTTGTGCTGAACTTAAGACCACCTATTTTCGGCTAAATCAACTAACATATTTTTTTAACTAACCTAAAGTCCCAGATGACTATAATCCACTTTAGTATTAAGCTCAATACCTCGACTTTACAGTCATGGTCATTAGAGTTTGCGTATATAGACTTGTTCTAACCTGGTTGTTGAGGAGACCTGACCATAGATTGTGGAACTTGAAGGTTGTTAAGTCTTAAACATGTTTCCCAATAAGGTTTTGACAAACTAATAATCCAAAGGTCTGACTGAGATCCATACTCCAATTTTATGAAGATAAGTTCGATAATCAACTTTGATTCTTCCTTTTTCTTCTCCTTTCCTTTTGGTTTCACTTTTTTTTTCAAATAAGTGTTTGCTAAGGGACTAGCAAAGATAAAGTACAGGAAAATGATGAATATCTTATTTCATTCTTTATTATTTTATTTTAGCTTTATCTTTTAGCAAAAAAACTATAAATGTGTGTAAATACAATAAATATGCATGTCATTGTTAATATTATATAATTAACACATATTTTTCAAAAATAAAAGAATAAATAGAAAAGAAAAAGAAAGAATGATGTAATTATGAAATAACTACAAACTGACCCAAACTCTGAGAGAAGGTCAACTGATTGACAAGGAATAAAGTAGGGGGAGATGGGGTCCTTGTATATTCTTCATTATGCACTACATGTACATATTACTTCTCTTATTTTATTTATCAACAAAAGACCTCAAATCCAATTATTTTCTTAATTAAAGTTGTACATAAAAATGTTCTCTAAATAATAAAAATACTTGCAAAATAACTTATTGTATATAATACAAATAAAGCCATTCATAAAAAGCCACACAATAAGAACTTAAAAGATCAATTCTGACTCCATATGAACTCAATCCTTTGAATTTTAAATTAAATTATCTTTCAAATGAGGGTGGTTCCATAAATCTTGGAGTTATGAGGTAAAAAATTGGCTTTTTGGGTCATTGTACAGTCAAGTGGTACATATACTAGTAAATATTCCTATTTAAAGATTTTTAATTATAATTTGTGCATATTGTATTTTAAATACTTATACACGTTCCTAAAAATAAAATAAAAACAAAATAAAAATTATAAAACACAAAAGAAAATAAAAATAAAATTAGAGATCCATTATACAAAAAGACACACGTGTATATATTGTATATAATATCTATTTAATTAATTTGTAAAAATCAAATAAAATTAATTCATACTCCTTAAATTATTTCGTAAATAATTAAAATATAAAATAAAGGATATTTTTATAAAATAATTAAATAAAAATAAAAAGAATAAAATATACATGCATATTATACCTATGTACAATACCCTATATTGTATATACTGTGTATATATTTTATAAAAATATTTACAAATCACAGAAAAATAGCTTGAAAAATTACAAATATTTTTTTATTTTTATCGTTTTTATTTTTAATTCATTTACTATTTTATTTCTATTATTCTTTGATTTATTATCTTTTAATTTTCTGATTGGTCAACTCGAGTCTGTTGACCCGGGTCAATCTTCTCCTCCACCAGACCCAACTCGATAAATGTGTCGCCGGACCAGATTTCTCCCACTTTTCCCGATTGGGTCTGGCCTCCATAAGCTTTGATTTCAGTGCCCGATTCACCTCCTAGGATCTGTGATCCTCATAGATCCCTAAGAGGAGTCGGATCATTCTTGGGTTGCGAGCTTCCTTGCGATCTTTCTGGAACCCTAGAATAGCCTATATATACTTTCCTCCACCACCTGTGCTCGATAGCTCGTGCCTCGCCACCTAACGCCTCCCTATCCACCTCCGGAAGAGTCACAAGCTTCCAGAGAGATCTTCGGAGAGTAATTTTGTGGTCGTTTGGTCGATTGTTGAAACGTGGCAGGAGCTCCTCCGCCATGCACAACCTCCCAGGCCTTCCACAGCTCGGTCGAGGCCATACGCCCCTGAATCCCCTAATCTTTTGCAGGTACAAGCACACACAAGGAGTCTCCATCTGGGCCTCGACTACTTGGCGGAGCAGCTCCAGGTGGTGGAGCACCACCGCCACCATTTGATTGGTCATCGCCCATTCTGAGGACCCCGGTCAACGCAGAGAGACTTCACGAAGCTGCGAAACGTCACTTCGAGCTCATTGGACTTGTGTATAGCTGTCCACGATTGGTTGAAGCTCACCTGAGCTCTGTTCTTCCAACCAATCCTCGAGCTGTTCGATGAAGAGCCCATCACCAGATTTGATCCGTATCGTAGGAGCGTGCCCAAAAGCTGACTATCTGATCTTCCCAGAGCCAGATCTGATCGCACGCCAGAGCCACATTCCCTGCCCATCAGATCACTTTCCAGAGTCATCAGGATTGTACGCGCCAGAAGCTCCACACGCCTGTCGCGTACCCCCAGCGAAGGGTATATTTTCCTTTTTATCCTGTTATTTTCTTTATTTCATTTTAGTCTGATAAAAATATTATGTAGTTAAGAACTTTTGCATTAAGGACCCTTAGTTTTCATATTTGTATTTTAGTCCATATGAGTTGTAGTAGCGTGTAGCCTCATGTGTTTTCTGGGATATTTACAGTATTATTCCTTAACTTCTTGTCTGTTATGGAATGAAATTAATGTTTTGAAATTCTCATATATACCCCTGTGTGTCTAGATTTGCGTGCTGCGTATGATTTTTGTGGATAAATTTCTTAGAGGCCCTTGTGCTTTTATTATTTGTTATCTACTAGGCCTAGGACTTAAAGTAATTACAGTTAGGTCCCTATAAACTATTTTTAATTACAAGTCTTTTATTAATTGCAATAAATACTCAATTAACTCCAAAAAATGCCTACAAATTACCTGTAACCCCTACTAACATGTATTATTTATGGTGATTTTTGCTTGTTGATTTTTATGCATTTTCTATTATTAAAAATTCAAAAACACCCTAAAAAGTCTATGTTTATTATAGAAAATCTATAAAAAATTCAAAAAACCATTTAAAAATTCTATAAAAGTTATTGTAGTTGCTTTTTATCATCTTTTATCTCTTATACAAGTTTTGTTGCAAAATATCTTATAAAAATCTAAAAAATTGCAAAATACTTGAAAACTAATAAAAATTATATAAAATCAATAAAAAATCTAAAAATTGTAATTTCAGTTCCTTGTTTGTAGGTATTTGCTTATAATTTATCATAAAATCCACTTCTAGGAATTGAGCTTTTTACCTTTTTTTAATTTGTAAAACTCTCCTGGTTGTTCACTGTTTTCTCATTTTGTCACTGTTTGATTTCAAAAAGAATAAAAAATCTGAAAAATACCCAAAAATTACCAAAACACTACAAAATATATAAAATTCAAAAATATTTTTACTTTGATTTTCTGATCATCTTTGACCCCTTTGAAAAATACAAAAAGAGTATTTGTGTGTGTTTTTATTTTGTTGTGCATATTCTCTTACATTGAAAAATTAAAAAGTTGAAAAATAAAAAACCACTAAAAATCCATAAAAATCCCTTGATTTTTTAGATTAACTACTTAGTGCATAATTATGCTCCTTCAGTTCAAGCCCGGTCGCTATACCAGGTTAATAAAAATAGCAAAGTCATTTGATTTGCATGTTTGCTCTATTAATGTTTCATTTTCTCGATTATCACATTGATTGATTGGGTTACAATGACAGCTTTATTTTACACTGAACCCTAGTTGGTTTCTGCAGTTATCAATTACCTTGGTTTCTTTCGGTGCGAGATTTTTTCCAATCAACTTACGTAAGGTGTAGCTCGACCAGGCCCCTTTAGGATGACTTATAAAGGTTTTAAATAAGAAAAGAAGCATTTTTTAGATAGTCCTCTTAGTTGACTCATAAAAGTTGTGAAGTGGTTGGTGGACCACTAAGTTGACTAAATAGATGATGAGTTGACTCCTCTTTTTGTGGGTTCTATTGGACACTCTATGAGTCAACCAAAGAGTGTCGTTCATTGGAGTGTGATGGGTCGAATCACACAAATTGTGCGCCAACTACCAGGGCGTTCAATTGACTGGTTCTATTCTAAGTAATGTATACGTTTGGGCTCTAGTATATGATGAGCTGACTTACACAGGTTGTAAGTCTATTTTCCTTCGGTCGACAAATCATCCTTTTATTAATGACTTAGATTTTGATAACAACAAAGAGTTAGTATGTATAACTATTTTTTTAAGACTAATATTTTTAAGTAGATGGAAACACATGAATAAATTACTAAGCCTAAGAAGAAAGGTAGAAACACTGAACAAAGCTAATTAAGACATTTCTCGCGATCATGATCAAAGCATCAAGATTGAAGCCTCAAAATTCAAAGACTCGGAATAAAGAAATGGCATCAAGAAACGTGCTAAAAAACGTGAAGAAGAATCAAGGGTTTTTTCATAAAAATGTTAAGTCATTGCATTTATGGTTTTATTTTAAATTAAAAATACTGTAAAAATTTTATGTAGTTTTAATACACAAAAACATAATTAAAAAAGCCAACAACTGATTTTTACCTTTAGTCAATTACGAGGTTTCCACTAAATTATTCTTAAATACCCATATTTAATTTTTCAAATTCTATTTTTTAGTTGAATAACACATCACCCTACAATAGTATAAAATATTCTTCACTCGACAATCTTAAAGTCCCAATCGACTACAAGCTATTCTAGTAAACACGCTTAACACCTCTATTTTTCCGACAACTACTACAAGATACTAGCCAGCTTATTTTCAATCCAACAATCTTTTTTTAAAAATACAATTCTTGATTTCTAAGGCCACTAAATCTTTCTTTTGATTGACAATTGATAAAATTTTTGGTCAATTTATTTGTTCTAAAAATGAATAGTTTGATTTATCCATTTTTTTATCTTCTACCTAAACCTAACTAATGATTATTAACAGCTACTACGTACCTTTAAGCATATAAATAGGACTCACAAGTCTCGTTACATCATATAATTACTTCCAAGCTATAGTTCCATTCTTACACTAATATGTGAAGATGTGATCTAAATCTGTGTGTTAAGCCTATCAAGTGCTCAAGTTCTCATTAGGTTATCATGTATTTATCATTCAATCTCGAGTGTTCAAGTTCTCATTAGGTTCTCATGTATTTATCATTCAATCGAGGTTATCAAAACCTTGTTCATTCTTCATTAAAACTCGATTAATCTTGTGATATTGAGATCATATTCTAACAAGATATTTTTCATATTTTATCACTATTGTATATATATACCCAAGTTATGGGTTCTTTTTCTCTTTGAAAGATTAAATCTTCCATGGGGATTGTCCAAGGAAGGGAAGCTTACATGAACGGTTGTGCTACCCTCAATTTCAAGTAGCATGAATAGTGAAAAAGAACTTCTCAAAAAGAGCGAAGGGAGATCCTATAATAATAAGTTCAGGGTTGTGATTTTTACATCCTTGGATTCTCACAAAGTCAATGTACTCATTGTGGTTTGTGTTTTCTACATCTATCTATTTGACTTAAAGTTGTTTAGTTGGTAATAATTTAACTGGATTATTATTATAACATAATTCACTCCCTTTTACTTCAAACTCACAATTAATGTTAAAGCAGGTGCAAGTTTGTTTTACATGTATAGTAACCTACTTGCAAGCCCTTAGATGGCACACAAAATTTTACCACAAACTAGAGTTCTCCCACCTACCATATTATAAAACCCTACTACATCGACAAATCCAACTACTCATATTGAGAGAATTGCATGGAAAGTATCGACTATATGCTCAGATGCTCAAACGAAAGACTTGGTGAAGAATGCCAAAGCAATAAATATGTTGTATTGTACTTTATCAGCATATGTACAATAGGGTGTCGTAATCCAAGAACACATGCAAAATTTGGAACACACTACAAGTTACTCATGGAGCTATGCATAAAGTTAATAGTTCAAAAGTTACTATATTTATTAGAGAATATGAAAACAATGAGATGACAAAAGGAGAGTCCCTTAAAGACATGTATACTAGGTTAACGACCATTCTAAACAATTCCAGACTTTGGAGAAATTTTAAATGGAGAACTAGGGAGGAATCAAATAGATTTCCTTTAACATGAATGGGAATAAAAGGTGACAACTATAGAAGAAGCTAATGGTATATAAGATATTGAATGAAATATCTCCAACTTCATGTCCCATGAGATTAAAAAGAAAATAGGATCTAGTTGAAGAAATAAAGAAGAAATCACTAGCCCTTAAATAAGCAACACAAGTATATCTGATGAAGAACTCGATCATAAAGATATTGTGTCATTCGCTATAAAATTCAAGATGTTCATGAACATTAAAAAGAGATTCAAGTAAAAAATGAAGATAAAAAATATATATATTTACATGATTTAAAATACATAAAGAATGGAGATCTTAGAACGAATCATACATAACTCAAGCAAGATAATTAAAATAAGAAGAATGAAGACTACCAAATAAGTTAAAGAAGAATTTTAAGAAGAAGATATTTCAAGTAACTTGAAATGATTCAAACTCAAGTGACTTTGATTCAAGTTCCAGTTAAGAAGAATCCACATGCCTTATATTCATGACTTTAGATAATGAGATAGCTCAAGAAACCTACAAAAAATTTATAGATGCTTGTCATGACGTTTTTGAATTTCTTGAAAAGTATAAATATGAAAAAAAATTATTTACAGAAATAAACAAACTAATAAGTGAAACATGTAGAATAATCCTATTTAAAAGGAAAAATAAATTTTCTTGAAAATAAAACTTCTAATTGTTTATTAAATTCCTACAAGTTTTCAAGCAATCTTGCTAATTTTTTTAAGGGAACATAAAAGTTAGATGAATTGCTTGGATCTAAACGAAATCCTACTGATAAATGGATTATAATTTAGTAGTTTTTTTATCCTCATAAGTAACTACTTAGTCAAATAGGAGAGAGAAGACTTAACCTGACCCAAGAAGTGGGTAGGTCCTTTTTTTAAAAAAAAAAATTGAAAGGTGGAGATAAAATACACCATGTATAATGGATGTACGTCTTGTCCTAATATACATTGAGTAATAAAGTTGACTAGACTAAGAATGCCTTCATATTCAAGTGTTGTAAAACATTGAAGAAGGAAGGTGATCGATTATGGATTCGAGATGATCTAATTATATGATGGGAGATCAAAAACTATTTAATTTTGGAGCACAAGGAAGGATGATAAATCACCTTTGGGAATAACTGCATTGGACTTATCATAGGTATTGGATAAATTGGTGACAGTAAAATTACTTATGATGATATTTCTTAAGTTAGTGGATTAGAACATAATTTACTTGGTGTAAGACAAATTCATGATAAGAATATTGTGTTTTCATCTAGTTGCTTTAAAGTAATCAATGAAACATTTAATGAAACTATTCTAATTGGAAAAAAATTAAGGATATTTATGTTCTTGAGTTTGATAAAAAGAATGTTAATTAATGATAATGAAATTAATTCTTGACACAATAGACTATGTCATCTATACACCTAATTACCTAAATAAGTTGATTAAAAATAATTAGTAAGCAGACTACTTTTTTAAAATCAATCAGAAGTTAGCTTATGATACTTGCCCAATAGGAAAACTTTAAAAGATTCCCTTAAAGGCAAAAATTAGTCTCTACATCTAGGACTTTATAACTTTTACAATTAGAACATGAATATTTTATAAAATTTTCTAAATTAGTTTAAAAATAAAAGAATAATGAGATGCTTTTCGAACAGAACAAGGGGCGGTTTAAAAATCAACAATTCACTAAATAATGTTAAAATCATGGTATAAAAATGAATGCTCACTTCCAAGAGCAGCTCAACAAAATGGAGTTGTAGAAAGAAAGAATGCAATAGTACAAGAATGCATAAGAACTTATTAATTGAATTTCGATTACTTAAATAATTGTGGTATGAAGCAACTAATATAGTGTGCTATGTACAAAGAAGAGTGTTAACCAACCAATCCTTAAAAAGATAAGATTTGAATTTATTATGATAAAATCCTCAAATATTTTATTTGAAGTATTTGGAAACAACTGTTTACACTAAACACAAAATATAACATATATAAATGTGAACAAAAAGTGATGAATGCAACTTGACATATAGTAAAGTTTATAAGATTTTAAACAAAAATACTCTAACTATAGAAGAAATAATGTAAATATAAATTTTAACGAAAATTCACAAGAACTAAATAACCAAGAATATGAAATATAGAAGAAGAGATAAAGAAGCAAATCTTCATTGAGATAACTAAGGACACTAATAAACACAATCTACTTACAGAATGGATTCCAACAAGGACCATCCTAACAAGGAAATAATCAGAGATGTATCAAATAAAATAAGAGCTCGATCTCAACTAAATATTAAAATTTTACTTGATGCTTACATACCACGAATTGAATCTAATAATATAAATGATGCATTAAATATGAAAATACCTCAATAATTGGATGCAAAAAGAAGACTAATGAACAAGGTCAAGTGATTAAGAATAAAGCTGGTTTACTTACAAAGGATACAACCAATAATGTATACATTACAAAGAAGCCTCTGCTCATGTAGCTAGATTTGAATCAATTAGGAGATGGCATGTCTATGCTACTCACATAGACATTAAACTTTATCAAAAATATATATAAAATAATTTTCTTTATGGTTATCTAACAAAAAAAGTTTTTTCTAAGCAACCACCTGATTTTATTGATAAAGATAAACCGTAATGTGTCTACAAGGTAAACAAAACTTTATATGCATTAAGATAGGCTTATAAAGACTAGTATACAAAATTGAAAATTTTCCGATGTATGCTAAGTGTGAAATTAGAAAAGTATATTCAATCTGTTTAGTAGCAATTCTAATAGTCTATTAATAGTTCAAATAAATGTGGATGATGTAATATGTACTACTAATGAATATTTGTGAATATATTTTGTTAAGTTGATCCATGATGAACTGGGGATGATAGAGATCTCGAGAAGAGAAGGCATAATTGACACCAATAAATGCTAGGACATGCATAGAAGAACTTAGTTTCTTCACGGACTTGCAAATTCAATAACTATTGCAAAGGTTTTTTAAGACAAAGTACGATTAACAACTTCTTAAGGAGTTTAGGATGAAGAATGTAAAATAAAAACTAACAGCAATAGGAGCTCAAGCACGGCTTGATGTTGATGGAAAAAGTTACGAAACTTGTCTTCGTGCTAGGTTTCAATCATCTTCAAATGAAAGCAAACCTAAAAGCTATATATATATTATTTATAAATATGTCTTATCATATCCCAGAACACTAATCCTTGACTAAAAACATATAGTGATGTCGATTTGTTGAAAGTAGAACTGATGGGAAAAGTACCACCGGGATGTGTCATTTACCTGAAAATGAACCAATACCAATGTTTTCTAAGAAACAAAATTGTTTAGCCTATTAAAAACATATCTCCTTCTTCTGCGTGTTAGCAAGTGTTGTGGATAAAATAAACCTCTTATGACTTTGATGTAAAATTTGATAATACCAAAAAAAACTTTGTGAATACTAGCGCAATCAACCTATTTAAAAACCATGTACTATACTTAAGAACCAAATGCATTGGTATTATATATCATTTTCTAAAATATTGTGTGCTAAAAAGAGGAATAAAGATAGACTTAGTAAACCCTAATGATCAACTTGTTGATATATTCACTGAATCTTTAAAACCTTATGAGTTTTGCTTATTCAAGAATACACTTAGGCTTGTGTAAACTTAGGGGCATTCTTTAAAATATTTGCTTAAAAGTACCTTCTTAAAATATTGATATAGAAAATTGATAATTACTTTTGAAATCACGAAGCACTAAAATATTTCGATTCGCATCATATATGGAAACAAGCACTTAGTAAGGGGTGAGTAAATAAATTTCTTATTAAACTACATGAAAAAGAGAGAGAGAAATTTTTAAGAATGAGAAGACACATTTATAGCATTAAGGGAGAGAGTAAAAATTCCTTCTTCTTTAAAAAAACATTGAATAAAAAGGAGGAAGTAAGAAAGATCAATGCACTCATCTTTTTTATAATGACTAAAAAGGCGTAGAGAGCTTAAAAAAACCAATCGTTTCTTAACGAGGGAGACATGGAAGTAATCGGTCTTTGATTAAGAGGAAAACATATAAAAGATTAAAAGACTTTCGAAACAAATATAAGTTTTGTTATTAAAAAGGGGGAAATTGATCGTGGTTTAGATTTTAATTGTGAGAAAAAGTATATATAAAAATTTATTTCGTAAAACTAACGATCAAGGTAGATGAAAATCTGGGAAATAAGTATTAAACATAAGAAAGGAGAAAAATGGACCAACATTATTCAAGATAATTCTTAAAAATGAAGATTAAAGCAAAAAGATCGAAGACTCAAAGCTCAGACTCATAGAATGAAGAAATGAAGTCAAGGAAGTTCAAAAACAAGTAAGGAAGAAGAAATAAAACTTTCTGAGAAATTCTAAATTTAGATGATTTACATAATTTTAATTTGGATTTTTTTCACGTGTGCCCCTCTGAGATATTGTAATATCAGTTATGCTCCTCCCTCTTTTGGAATATCACTTTTGTCCCGTCTTCTTTCATATTTATCACTTATGCCCCTCAGGTTTGTTGTCGTCCATCTGCATCTCAAACATATGTTAAAATTTAGGACATAAAGATAATTAAATTAAATAACTTGGGCAGTTATGTCCTTCCCTCTTCCTCCTTCCTCCTTCCTCCTGCTCTGACAACATCCTTCTCCTTTTCTCTCTCCTCCCCAGCCCCGCCCCCTCTAGGTCCTCCTCCGACAACCTCCTCCTCCCCAGCCCCGCCCCCTCCAGTAGATCCTCCTCCTCTTCCGCCCCTTCCTCCCCACCCCACCCCCTCCAGGCCCTCCTCCGACCACCTCCACCTCCCCATCCACGCCCCCACCAATAGGTCCTCCTCCCCTAGCCCTGCCCCTCCAACAGGTCCTCCTCCCCGGCCCTGCCCCCTCTAGCCCCTCCTCCGACCAATCCCCTTCCATAGCTGGTCGAACTTAAAGGAGTTGCACCATTCGCTGATGGCCTTCGCGAGATCTACCTCCAAGCAACGTAGAATCCCGATTTCGTCTCCCCCACCTCCTTGGGGGCTCTCGAGGAAGTGGAGGTCCAGAGGAGGTGCATGACAGTAGAGAGAAGTTAGGGAGAGGGGCTGGGGGGAGCTGTGCTTGGTTAGTTTTCCCCCTCTTAATCACACATTGGTTCAAATGAACCGTGGTTAAGTTGAATCGATCGAACTAACAGAAGCGTACAAGTGATAAATGTGAAAGAAGTCAGTGGCACAAGTGATATTCCAAAAAAGAGAGGGGTATAACTGATATTGCAATATCATAAAGGGGTACAATTGATAAAACCCCTTTTTATTTTATGTGAAAAACGCCTTAAGATTATTGTATATTATTAAAAAACAAGAAAAAATAATTTAAAAATAAATCAGTCAACTGATCACTTTTCCAAGCAATTGAATTTGTATTATGTCAACTAATAGTTTTGTTAGTCAACTATTCTTGAAAATTCAAAATCTAAAATCAACATTCTAGATTCTATTTTTAATCGATCATTTTTTTTTCTTTTAGTCGACTAACATATTTTTTCAATTATTATCCTAAAATCCCATACGACTACAATCCACTTTAGTATTAAGCTCAACGCCTTAACTTTGCAGTCGACTACTATAAAATACTAGCCAGCTAATTTTTGGCCCAATGGTATTTTTTTTGGAAACTTAGTTCCCACTTTCCAACATCATTAAATCTTTTAATCAATTGACTTTCTATGCCAATTTACTAAACTATATTTCACCCGACTGGTTATTTTTTTCCAATTAACTAATTCATTTTGAGAATGATTATTTTGATCCAGTAATTGTTTAACTTCTACTTAACTACTCAATCCCCTAAACGACTAGTAAGCCATCTTAAGCCTAAACTAGAATATTATGTCCATTTACATCACATCTAATCACTACCATGTTGTCAGTCCATCCTCGCTCTTCTAAGGGCATGTTTGGTTACTGGGTTGGGCAGGGTTGGGTTGGGCTGGATTGGGATGGGTGAATAGTAATCTGTGAGGAGAAAGTACCCTTGTGAATAGTAACCAGGGTTGGGCCAACCCTGCCCAACCCTGCAACCAAAGTGATTTGTGTGCTATGGTTGTGTGTTCGAGATCTCATTAATCTCGCATGTATTCATGATTAAATCGAGCATCTTCAAACCTTGTTCAATCTTCATAAAAGCTCGAGTATGCTTATGATATTAAGATTATATTCTAATAAGGCATTCTCTTGTTAGCATTGTCGTACATATGTATCTATCTTACAAGTTTCCTTCTCCACAAAAGATAAATTGTTCCTTGTGAGTTGCCCTAAATGAAGATACTTTAAACATAAGATTATGCTACCCTTGGTTTCAAGTAATGGAAATAATGGAGGAAAGATTTGACAAGCGATGGGGAAATCTACGAACGAAATGCTAGGAGTATTTTTTCTTCTTAAGATTCCACACTAAAATCATTTTGGTGTTCATGCTCTTCTCCTATCTTGTAAATTTTCTATTGACAATTGTTTAACTAGATTATTATTATTGAACAACTCACTCCTCTTGCATCGAACTCACACCATGAACTCCGACCGAGGAGTTTGGTTAACCAACTCATGGGTTTCCAATGATAGATCTTGAGTAGTTTTTTCTTTGGGATGTTTGGGCTTGGGTCTTGAAGATCGGTGTATGTCTGAGGCATATATTAGACTCCATTACGGTACCTTATTTAACTCCCTTTTGGATAAGTTAACCCTTTGATGTTAACTCAATTGCTCAAAAGCTCTAAGTGTTACGTTTTCAAAGTGACCTTGTGTTCATTATTCTCTTGAGCAACCGTGTTTCCATCTCATCTTGTTGTCCTCACATCCAAGTTTGAATTTTCTGGGACCCTTTGGTTGCCATAGAATTTTGTGTTTGTGTGTGCATACGTGCGTGCGTAGTTTAAACAGAGAACTTAATAATGTGATTCGTACTTTTGAAAGTACATTTTGTGGATGTCAAATAGACAAGGAGGCCTCAAATATAATCTCAACTTTTAAACTTACAATGTAGTAAAAATTATGATACTTATTTTTGAATGCACGAACCGTTTATATATTGCTTTTAATGTTCAATTAATTTAGAATTACTCGGAAGGATGTGAACTTTTTGACAAGTGTTTTTGTTCATGTGGTTGTTGGAAAGTAACATGATAAGATATTTGAGATAGTAAGATTACAAAGGTTCAATGGAGCTGCCCCGAACCATTTCCCGGCGTTTTTTTAATTTTTTTTCTAAATTAAAATCATGCATTTTCATCATTATATCCCTCTAATATGTCATTCTAATTTCGGCAGAAACATAGACTCCTATACCGTTCATCTAGAATAGGTCGATCATAACAATTCTAAGACCGTTAAAATTACATGTTCTAGATGGAAGGCATAGACGTCTCTGTTTCCAACGAAATTGGAATGCCCTATTAAAGTAATATAGTGATGAAAATACATTGCTTTATTTTTGAAAAAAAACACCGGAAAATGGGACGGAGACAAGCCCAATTTTTCCAAGATTGTAAACAAGGGGAAAAAGTCTTCGTTAGCATCCGCACTATTTGCCCTTATTTGGATTGCAAATTAATTCCCATGTTAACCCTTAAAAAGGAGTTGCCTTATAGTTAGTTGAAATACAAATTACTCAATCTCAACCATCTCCTCCATTTTATATCCCCGATCATTTTCAATCCATCAAATATCATATTACATAAGTGTTTTTTTCAATATTCCACAGCAATTTATCTCATCTCACCAATCCTTCTTATTTATTTCCCTAATCATTTACTGTACATCAAACGTCACAGCAGTACTATTCTACTGAAAACAAACTCCACTGCCATAATCCAAATAAAAATAACTCTTAGAGTAATTCGTGTTAACTCGACCTGCAATTTATCCATCTTAATTTTAATCCCAATCCACACTAATATCGAGCGTGCATGCGGATGAGCCACCACCTTGAACGACATAGTAACCTTAGCACGCCTCCAAGAAGAGAAACCCACAAATGCCTTTCTCTGTAAGAAATGCACAATAACCTTCGCTTCCAAAATCTGGACAAGGAAAAATGGCTTAAAAGCATGATTCTGACAACTGCTACAAACTACATGTAAGGTCCAACAAAAGAAAAGAAGCTTTTTCAAATGTTAACTAGTGTATGTTATAAGCATACATGCGGGGCGCTTGAAAAGCCAAGCCTACCCACCAGTTTCCCGAACTCATAGGAATGAACTGGAATCATGATCAACAGTGGGAATTTTGATCACTCTCCCACCCTCCAGCTGGTTTGTGGTTGACATGCTGTTAGCTTGGACATGTTTCTGAACCTAAATGGCTGCATGGCTTTACTTGTCACTGATCGCATATATGCTCATTGCGTCTACTGGATGATTCACGCTTTCCAGGTATATAGATGTTGGATTCCGTGAGAGTTCATGCTTTCCAGACACGGACAGTGCCGTCAACCGAGGATGTTAACATGCAGCAATCCTTTGGATGGTAACTCACACTTGTCACCTGCCATAGAAGTAATATTTTTTTTAGTAAATGATTGTTGCAACCCGGAGAAAAGCACTTACAGTAGTACTCATCAGATATTTAACATCTTAATTTACTTGGAGAGTAGAGACGGCTTTCGTCCTAAATCACTACACTGTCAATATTTATTTATCGACTACAACACTAGTAGGGAAGAGATGCAAGTGCACACACATCCATGGCAGTGCAGCACTTTGACTCTTCTAGATCTCCCTTCCTACCATGGAAGAGGATGATTTGGTCCTGCACCACCATCTTTTCTTCCTTTTTTGAGAAGCACGTTAGTAAATACTTATAGATAGTCCATTTCCTAGTTTATATTCATGATTAGTGTTTTCTGCCCACATTAATGACGTCAAGACCAATGGGACCCAGCTTGTAGTCAAAGTACTTGAAAATTCAGAGTGTTCAATGAAGGTCTCCCTTTCATATTTTAAATTTTTTTTAAAAAAGATGGAGGCCTTTCATATTTTAAAAGATGAGTGATCTCCCCATTTTCTATTCAACTTAATGTGATTGAACAAGCAACTCCTCCCTGACAATTTCACCTGACCACATCCTTGCACGGCTCACTACATCTAATCCTTCCATCATTAAAGAGAACGGAGCTCGCAACCAGGTGTGATGATTAGACTCTGTTCATGTAAAATATCGGTTGCCAATGTCAAGTAACAAGTTAGAGCCTATGCATGAAGAATCTACTAATCCAAATTCCAAAACTCGTGTTAGGTTGTTTCAACCATCCCTACAAGCACATTTTGCATTTGCCAAACTAAGCCCAAAGTTTAAGCAAGTACAATACTATCTTTGTGTAACTATAAACATTAAATCTGAGATGAAATGTTACCACTGAAGAATGTGCACGAATCTTGGAAACAACTGAAGCATCCACCAAATCCCAAAAGAAAATATAGCCATCCTCAGATCCACCAGCAACATGAGCATCGGTGTTGGTAAGACAACAATCTGTCTTAAATGACTAGAAACAGAACAGAAAAAGAATAAGCTCTATAGTATAAATAAATCAAGAATACATGGGGAAGATGCCATTAACTACTTGGGATCACGTAATGCTGCGAATGTCAGATTTTTCATCTTATACTTAAACCCTTGAAATATCAGGCTTCAATTTAAAGTTGTAATTTATGGAAAATATGTAGTTATCGATCCATCCAATGGCAATCCACAGATAACAACAGGATGTGCAAATTACAGGTTGGCAATGTTAGAAGAAAGCAAACATAACAAGTAACAGGTTGTGCGGCTTTTAACATTATGGCAACCATTAACATCCACATAACTAATGATAAATTATGTGGGAGGTGAACATGGACTGGAATATCCATTATCACCGACGAAGGCTATTTTGAATATTATTGGGTTTTCTTGGATTAGATCGTCATTATAATTCCGTCAATCTTTTAAAATTGTATAAATCAGATTGAAGGTGAGGATCAATCCTATCAAAATTTCAAGTCCATTGGATCCAATCTGTAAACCAAGCTACGAGGTTTCTTAGGTACTTGTTTTTGTGTCAAAAGCTCCATGAATTAATTAAAATCAGAAAATATGGATTAAAAAATCTCAAATTAACTCCCAAATCATGCCCTCAATTTTTCCACAATTTACTGAGCAAATAGAATGGATTTCAAATAATACAAGATCCAAAAAATGAATGAATGACTTCCTCAATCTTAATTGTGTCCAAAAGTGTCTCAAAATGAATACAATGTATCAAATGATAAAGAATTAAAAGACCCTTAAAACGACACCAAGAACATTAAAATCGGACCATAAATGCTCTAGAAACAAATAAAAGAAGTCCACGAGCATAAATGTAATATAAATTAATAAAAGTATTTCAAAGTAGACCTTCGGAGGGACTTGGATGCAATTTGCGAAAGGCATCATGCCTCTTCAGAAATTAGGAAACTGATATTCACATATTAATTGGCCTGCTTAGTCTATTGCTTCGTATTGCATCAATTCACTTTTTTAAAAATTCTATAAAAAAAATTGCATTGTTTATTTCCGCTCATCGCTTGCATTGCACAATCTTCTTGAATATAACAACAAAGCCTTTTCCCACATTAAGTAGGGTCGGCTACATGGATTCTTTGCCTTCATTCAGATCTAATTTGGGTCATTCTCGGGCTTAGATCCAAAAAATTAAGATCCATTTGTATAGTGTCATTCCAACACTTCTTGAGCCTTCCTCGCCCTTAGTCGGCTCAACATCCCAAAACCCGCATCTCCTAATTGGTGCATCAACTGACCTCCTTTGCAAATGGCCAAACCACCTTAAGTGGTTTCCTCGCATCTTATCCTCGATCGGAGCAACACCAACTTTCATTCTGATTGCATCATTCCAAATCCGATCTTTACGTGTGTGTCCACACATCCACCTTAGCATTTTCATTTCTGCTACTATCATTCTTTGCACATGTCTATGGTTCACATGCCAACATTCAAATCCATAGAGCATAGCAGGTCTCACGGCTGCTTTGTAGAACTTTCCTTTGATTTTCAAAGGAATTTTCCTATTAAAGAGAATAACAAAGGCTCTTTTCCACTTTAGCCAGCCTGTATTTATTCTATTATTAACATCTCCATCAATTTCCACATCATGTTGCAAAATAAATCCCATGGATCTAACAGAATCCCTCTTCTAAATGTTATTGTCATCAGTCTTTACCTCGATTCCTTCATCACTTCCTCCATCAAAAGTGCACTCCATATATTCAGTGTTTACTTAAACGAAATCCTTTAGTCTCCAGTGCATGTCTCCAGACATCAAGCTTCTCATTTACTCCATTTCCAGTCTCATCAATCAACACAATATCATCAAAATAACATACATCAAGGTATCTCATCCTGAATGTGACTTGTCAACTCGTCCATAATCAAAGTAAAAAGAAATGGACTCAAAGTTGAACCTTGATGTAAACCAATGTTGATGTCAAAATAGTCATTTCTCCCATACTGGATCCTTACACAAGATAAAGCCCTATCAAACATATCCTTTATGAGGTTAATGTATAGGACAAGTACTCGTCTCTTTTCCAAAACTCTTCGCAATATCTCGTGTGGGACGTAATCATAAGCCTTCTCCAAATCAATAAAATTGTATGGAGGTTTTTCCTTTTAGCTCTATATATCTCCATTGTTCTCCTCAGCAAATGAATGGCTTCAATGGTTGAGCGACATGGCATGAATCCGAATTGATTTTCTTTTACTTTGGAAACCTGCCTCAACCTTTTTTCGATCACATGTTCCCAAATTTTCATAGTGTGACTCATCAGCTTGATACCTATGTAATTTGAAAAAATTTGAATGTCCTCCTTTGTTCTTATAAAGAGGCACCACGATACTTCTCCAATCTTCAAGCATTTTCTTGCTTCGTTAAATAACATTGAATAAATTTGTAAAGCCAAGTCAAACCGTGCTCACCTAAAACTTTCCATACTTGTATAGGAATGCCATCCGCTCCTACACCTTTCCCGATTCTCATAACCTTCAAAGCCTCCTCTACTTCCTTTCTTTGTATTCGTCTATAGCTTGCACGATTCAAGTAACTTTACTACTAGCTAGATCACCCAATGTGATCTCTTTATTTCCTTCCCAATGAAAAGTTTATGGAAATACTGCTTCCATCTAGTCTCCATATCCCTGTGAGTAACAAACATGCGACCTTCCTCATCCTTAATGTATTTCACTTGAGAAAGGTCTTTTGTCTTTCCTTCTCTTGCTTTGGCCAACCTGAATATATCTTTCTGGCCTTCCTTAGAGTCGAGGTTTTTGTATAAAACTTCATAACCTTTTGACTTAGCTTCACTTACAGCCTTCTTTGCTTCCTTTTTCGTTATTTTGTAGTTTATGACAGTTTCCTTTGTTCTATACTTAGATATAGCTTTAAAGCATGCTCTTTTGAGCTTCTCTTGCACCACTCCACTCCACCACCAAGCCTCCTTATGGCATGGAGATCCTCCCTTTGACTCGCCTAGCATCTCTTTGGCTACCCTTCGGATACAAGATGCTATCGCCTCTCACATCTCGTTGCACTTCGCCTACAATCCTAAGATAAGTCTTCTAAAACCTTCTCCCTAAAGCTTGATTGCTTCAGTTGAAGATTCCACTATCTAGTTCTGGTGATCTTAGAAACCCTCCTTTTCATTACCAGTCATTTATTTGCACATCCATGACTAACAAGCAATGTTGGGTTGTCAAACTCTCTCCTGGGATTACTTTGCAGTCTTTGCAACACAACCGATCTCTTTTCCTCAACGTAAAGTAATCTATCTGTGTTCTCGTCGGGTCACTCTTATAAGTAATTAAATTTACTTATAATATTTTCATAGCAATGAACTTGAAGCAAATATGATGCAATAAAAGTTTAAAGTATGTCTTCTCTATCTCCCTTGCTTTCTATCCAACCCATTTTATCTCTTGGAGTCAGTATCTGAATCTCCCTTCTTTCCATTGTATTTACTATCTCCATCGATTTGCCAGTCAAAGTACCAATATTCCAACTACCTATCTGCAACTTCCTTTGCAACCACTTTTGGACTAACTTCTTTACTTGTCGTCCATCATGCAAGAACCATTGCAAACTTGCAAATTTTATTGCATAAAAAACTAAAAAAATCATTCATCATATTTGCTTCAAGTTCATTGCATCTTTTATTCCAAAATCTATAAAATTTTGGGAAAATCCAAAAATATTCCGTTGTTGAAAACATATCCCTAAGTTGTTTAAAACTAATTATAGATCCTCGTATTACCTCCTTGAGTTCGACCTTGAGACTTGACCAAGTAAAATAAACAATTGAGTGCATGGATCATTAATTTCACATTATTTTTCGTGTGGCTATTTTTTATTGACGGGCTCTTTATCATATGCTACAACAGACATCAATTCTTCTTAATTAAGAGTAGTGGAGAGCATGTTCGTCAAATGATGCCGTTGCCGAGGATGTATACGGTTTAGGATTGATTTTTAGACAATTTAGTGCATAGATTTTCCACCCTCAGGTAGTCTGACCCCTGATTTTCTTGTGCATATTTTTTCTCTATTTAATTCTCAACAATTTCATTTTTATTTTTTGTATATATGTTTTTTGTGTATCTCTCTCTAATATAAATCTCTTTTTCGTGTGAGGGATCCGGTGGGCTTGAACGACTTTTTCAGGAGCCGGCGCAACTCGAGGAGACTGGAGGCGAGCGATGTTGTGGACCGAGCTTGTTGAGGCAATGAAGAAGAAATTTTTATTTGGGAGTGTTCAATTTTTTTATTCAAACTTTATTTGTGTAATTAATTTGTAATAATTGCTCATTTCCAATGCTTGTACTCGGATACTGGACACTTGGCCTATCTAGACCAATTTTTATGGTGCTTGACGTAGATCTAGGATTGCACTTCGGCTATTAGAGCTATTAGGATTTATTTGTTGTGCTCGTAGTCATATGATAGCACATTCACTTAATAGTAACATGTTCTTCACTCGCTAATAGAACTATCTGTTTAGGAGCGGTTTTTCGGTGCATTCATATAGTATAAATTTCAATTCTGTACAACATTCTTCATGGAGTTTGTGAGGATTACTGTAAGTATTTCTGTCTGAGCATGCATCATCGTTTTATCGATTTGCATCAGCTTTTCTGACTCATTCCTCTTTATTTTCTCACCTAGGATTAAAGGAAATTAAAACCGTTCGATAGAAGTGTTTGATCTTGAACTATAAAGTGAGTTATCACATAATCTAAAATCAGGACTGCTAAACATTATTGATTAAATAAAAATAGGATAAAATTGAACATCATTATCTGTGGGAGAGCAACCACATCCTTTTACGCAGGCATTTCTCCAAACTTTGAGTGGGTAAGGACGTAGCCTTAAGGTTGGAGCCCAAAACCCTGAATCTACGTCCTATGTCTCCAGATTTGACTCTTGCAGGTTTGGGAGCTGCAAGTGCTCGCCTTCGACCATAAAGAGACATTTTGGGTGTGCAAGTCTACTATCTCCCTTAGGAGTATGATATAACTTGGCGGTCTGGGCAAATCACTCATTTAATTGAGATATATTAGAACTATATCTTGACATCAGGAAGACTCACATGTGTGTAACGAATTCAAAGATTGTATTATCATCTAACTTAAAATTAAAAAGATAATTGGCGGGAACTTTGCGGCCTTCATTGTGTGAAGTTGGAATACCTGAGATTTGCATTGCGAGTTGTATTGTGTGTGTTCAAAGACCTTGCACTTGCAAACAACTGATCGTCATTCGTGATCATTATCCACCTTCATTTACGACGATATCGGAATATTGGTATTCATATCCAGACTCCATGGGGCAAGCCTACATGACCATATCCCTACCGTCTTCAATCTCATTTTCATTCTAGAAGAACCGTCTCTTCGAGACGGTTCTTTCCCATCCATCATTCCTTCATCCTTCATGTCCACCTCCTACATTACACTCCACTACCCCACTTCTTATTTGGTTGAGACCCTAAGACGTGAACAGCTTGCAAACTCAAAATTAAATGAATATTATGTGGACATAATGGAGCAAGTGAATTTGAGGATGAAAAGGAGTGTAACCAAACTTGAAAGAGAGACACGATTCCCACTACAATACACAATTCATTGTTTGAACCATCCCCAATTCGGGATGCTATTTTCCCAAGTACGACCACTTTTCCTTTGACCATACACTTGAGATTCAAAGTCAAGGAAATAGGACTCATGACCCGGTTGAGACCACGACTGCGAGGAATGACTATTACTCAACTCAGGATTGTATGTCAGAGTCACGACATAACGAGTACAGTTATTATTCTCAAAGTCATGAGATGGTTAAGGATGACATTGCTTGGATTAACCAGAGAGCTGATGCTTTGACCGATCATCTTGAGAGTTTCATTCAACTGATTAAGGAAATGATCAACAACCAAGAAAGAGTGAGGAAACCAGAAAGCGAACTCGAGACACCTCATGTACAAGACAATCAGATTCAAACTCCACAGACCACCAAGACCACTAACCAATCTACTGACTACTCCACTGACTCTACCAAAAACACCCAAAATAGAAAAATAAAAAAAATGGACAACACTGAGATGGAAACATTTTGCAAAAGACTGATCTTGAAGCTTTCATTGATCAAGCCATAAAGTGTGCTCAATCTTCAAAGATTTGTGAAGAGTCGATTATCACCAAAGAAGACAGGTAAGAAATGATCAAGAACTGAATTTCGTTTGATCATTATGGTTGGTCATTATGATGATTCAGAAGACCAAAAGTCGCAGAGTTAAGCGGTTGATTAGGGTTAATTATGAAACTGAGGATACAAAATTTACTCATATTCTGATAGACGACAACTCTACCCTAAACATCCTCCCAAATTCCATAGTTGACCAACTCAAACTTGGACCACTCAAGAAGACTAGAGTCATCGTTCAACTACCTGATCGATCTACTAAAAGACAAAGAGGAGATGTTTCTGTCATCATGAACTTCCAAGGTGTCAAACATAGAGTGGACTTTATTGTCCTGGACATTGAGTACCGAGGACAGTTGAATGAGTCTCCGATTAGCCTATGCTAGAGAAACTATCAATTGTGAGACTCCGGACAAAATTTCCGAACATAGACCAAAGTGATCACATTCTTGAGGACACGCCCCACCATGAAATAACCGAACAAGCTACCAACAGTCGTGACCATGAGAAAATAAATCTTTTAACTTCACATGATCAGACCTCTACCAATGAGTCACCGACTCAAAACATGACCCTGCAAGAGTGATGCAAATCGGTTTTGGCGTCGTCGTGGGAAAACAACAATTTTTTTGGTGGATTTTGGTGGAAGAAATAGATAGGTTGAGAAGAGAAATTGGAGGGGTTGAGAGGAAGAAAAAACTCGTCGGAACGAGGGGTTTGGAGAAGAGAACTCGCCGGGAATGCGAGAGGTTGAAGGAGGAGAACCGCGGAGATCGCGTGGAGGGAGAGAGAGAGAGGGAGAGGGGATAGAGATAACAATCTCAATTTCTAATTCATAATTGACTGATTAAAAACAATGGGATACCCTCTCTTTATATAGGAGAGAGGGGTTTACAAAAATAGTAAACTAAATTAAATTGACAACCGACTTGCCTAATTGGACTCTAACAAATTTAAATTGACCTCTAATTACTTTAATTAGACTCTAACCAATTAATTGACCAAAATTGCAATTAAAATCTACGAAATAAACGTTGAGATCACATGCGACCTCAATTATTTAATTGGACCCTTACGACCACTAAAAACGTAAATAAAATTGACTACTAATTAATTAAATAAATGTGGCCCTATAATTTAGGGTCACGCTGCATCAACTCTCCGCCGCTTTAAAAAATTCGTCTCCCGACGAATTGCGCGAAGTAGGGGCGTCGTCGGAGAATTCATCCTCGAGTTGTAGCTTTAATCTCCCCCAATGCGATCATTTTCCACGTTACGTTTGTAGTTTTTTCCAATTGGGGGGCATCTCTGCAATTTTCGTACCCCTTCAAATTTCCTTACTTTCTTTTCACTTTGGACCTTCCTGCAAATAAAGGTTTTAGGGAATTTCAGTTTGCAATTTTTCCCACTATCCATCCAATCCCACAATTCCAGGGATTTGGCTCCATGAAACCCCGATAGGGTTTCGGTTCTCTTCAACAAAAGGCGGCGGCGTGACTTCGGAGCCCAAGGGCGGCGCCGACTTGGGCGATGCAGCTTGGGGCTCGTGGTTGCGGGCCTGCGCGCGCGGGGCTGAGGGCGATCGCGCGGCGTTTCTCGCTGGAGGCGGCGCGTGGTGCCGTGGCGGTGGAGGGGGGGCGAGCTGAGGGGGTTCGATGGGAAGGTCAAGCGAGGCCGGGGGCTTTGGCGGGTGGGTTGCGAAGGCGCAGGGCAAGGGGAGGCGGGGTTGCGGCCTGGCGATAGTGCTGGAGAGAGGAACAGCGGAGGGGGGAGAAGAACCCGAGAAAAGAGGGCAGGGGAGGGGGCGGAATCGAGAGGGGAGAAGAAAGAATGGGGCGCGAGGGTTTTGCGGGTACGGGGAACGGTGGGGTTGATAGGGTGGGCGGCACCTGTGTAGGGAGAGAGATCGGCGCTGTGGGAGAAAGGAGACAGCGAGAGGGAGAGAGGCGGAGTGCGGCGATGAGGGAGGGGCTGCAGAGTGCCGGCGCTGCGGGGAGGAGGGGGCAAAGGCTGATGTGCGGGCTGAACAACGGAGGGCGATGGGTCGAGCGTTGGGACAGCGAGGGTAGCGGGTGGTAGTGGTGGTGCGGACGGGGCTGGGACGGGGGTTGTGGTCGAGGAGGAAGGTAGGGGAGTTACCTGGGGTAGTTTGGGCAACGTCGGGACGGCCGGAGGGGCCGATGGAAGCAATTCCGGTGGGGAACTAGGGTCTGGAAGGTGCTGGACAGCAGCCGAATCGTCTTCTTCGGCGATGTATTCTTCGTCGGTTAGCGCGTCCAGCCATGATTGAACCTTCAGGGATGCCGCAAGACGCTTTTTGTACTTCCGTTGACGCGAACGCGCATGCGGCCCAGAAGATACGCGGTTGAGATCAAGTTTGAGACGCCAATATGCCACGGGATCGTTGAATCGTAGGAACGACTCGATATCCATGCTCTGATACCAATTGATGCAAATCGGTTTTGGCGTCGTCGTGGGAAAACAACAATTTTTTTGGTGGATTTTGATGGAAGAAATAGATAGGTTGAGAAGAGAAATTGGAGGGGTTGAGAGGAAGAAAAAACTCGTCGGAACGAGGGGTTTGGAGAAGAGAACTCGCCGGGAATGCGAGAGGTTGAAGGAGGAGAACCGCGGAGATCGCGTGGAGGGAGAGAGAGAGAGGGGGAGAGGGGATAGAGATAACAATCTCAATTTCTAATTCATAATTGACTGATTAAAAACAATGGGATACCCTCTCTTTATATAGGAGAGAGGGGTTTACAAAAATAGTAAACTAAATTAAATTGACAACCGACTTGCCTAATTGGACTCTAACAAATTTAAATTGACCTCTAATTACTTTAATTAGACTCTAACCAATTAATTGACCAAAATTGCAATTAAAATCTACGAAATAAAAGTTGAGATCACATGCGACCTCAATTATTTAATTGGACCCTTACGACCACTAAAAACGTAAATAAAATTGACTACTAATTAATTAAATAAATGTGGCCCTATAATTTAGGGTCACGCTGCATCAAAGAGACACCTAGTAAGCCGACTAACGAGCCGATCAAAGCTAACATCACCAAGAATTTTTCACAACCAAAAGGGGAATATATTATTACAAAACAAAATTGTTCATACCCCCTTATGAAGATCCTGTTTGTCACCATAGAGACTACGGTGACTCCACCCATAGTTTGCCCCACCACCACTCATGCTGTCATCGAGGTGAACGTTCCTGACTTAGACACATCCATTTCACCAAATCCAGACACAGTCTTCAGACTTCCTTGATCATTAGTATGATCCGACACCTAAGCCATCACTGCAAAAGCTGACTGAGAACACTAACATGTACCTGAGTCATGTACAGACCTTGGAGGAAATGCTCAACGAACAACCAGATTCATCCGATGAGGAGCTTGTGAACCCACATTTAAACCGCCAACCAAACCAAAGGGAATGGCCATCACCTCACAGACTAAGTTCAAAGGGTCCACCTCCTGAAGCCAGTTATCCAGTGAGAAGAAGAAATGTCATGATTCCTTGAGGTGTTCCCCTGAACAACTCAAGGCGTGTCACGACCCTCACCTTCTCCATGTTTCAGGTTCTAGCAAACCGGCTAAGTATATAATGATAGATATGGTTCTTTCTGATGATTCCTTTATAGGTTCTGGTACACGGGCTGTTAATTAGATATAACCAGACGGACACCTCTTCACCAGAGTATTCATCATCCGAGGTAGAGTCTGATACCCACGTGAGTGAGCTCAGTTTGAGTGAGCAACTGAAGAACAAAACTAGTTGAAGAACTTTTGTCGAACACTACTATTCTTCAGAGGATGACTCCGACGATGGCTGGGAATCTTCTTCGCATTATTCAAATCCATATTCCCTCCCGCCTCACTTCAGCAAGAAGGTTTGTCAAAAACCTCCTTGATCCTCTGTACAGCTTCCCCGATCTCATCGATTCCCTTGTATTTCTTTTATACTCAAGCAAATGCCTAAGGAGGGATTGATGCTCGTACTATGTATATTCATTCATCTCTCTTCTTGCCCTCGACTGTCCCATTTTCTCTCTTCTATACTTAGGCTAACTAGAGCCTAAGTATAGGGGGGGCGACTTCTACCCCTCTTTTATTCTTTTATACCCATTTATACTTAGCATACACTAAGTATATGGGAGATAAGTTGCATTTGTGTACATATTCTGGATTGCATTGTACTATATTGTATATTACTTTTTGTATATACTACTTAATACATGGATATTTGGTAACGCTTTTAAAAATATGTCCAATATGTAAAATACTTGTAAATATGTATAATCCTTGTAAAATATATAAAACTCTTGTAAAATGCAAAAAAAGAGAGGTAAAAATATAAAAAATATAAGAACGCAAAAAACTGAAAATTTCAAAAAAAATGTGCATCCCATGCATCTGCACTTCATTCAACATACCATATATACGTATTGGTGAAAGGTTGTTGGGTTCTGAACCGAGTTGTAAACAGAAATCGAGTGAACTTGACTTGGCCTTAATCCACTTAATTCTCAGAGGAACTTCACCGGGAAGTAGGATTTGAGAAGCTCCAGATCCTAAACTTAAATCTCTAATTTCTACATGATAGTGTTCAGACTTTGACTGTTAGTGTCTAAGGTTATTGCAACATTCTAAGTGTGACTCTTGAATGGAGAATTAATTGGGACTCTAGCATTACGCACTTAGCTCAACTCAAATTGGGTGTTGGAAGACCGTGTGGCTTCTTCTCTAATAGCGTGGACATCTAAAGACCAAAGCACGGCTTGAAATAAAGCTTCAGATGATGAATAGTCTGTACTTAACTGTTAAGTCGAAGTGGAGGACCAATGCAACACCTCACATGGTTGTTCACTCTTGTATACAAAAATACAAAAAACACATACCCAGGATAAATTTGCAAAAATTCAAAGGAAAAAAGAATGCCCGAAAATAAATGCAGAGCAAAAGATTAAATCCCAATTTCTTGACCACAATGGCATTGCCTGCATAGCGAAGACTTGGCTATACTGCCCAATCTTCAAATAGGAGACTTAGCTACATTGGTTAGGCTATCATTTCTTCTCTCTTTCTCCTTTCTGATAGTGCTAACAGTACTTGAACTTAGAAGGAAATACATATCTCCCCCAAGACGAGTTACCGGAGGAGAAGATTGCACGGTAGTTCAGCATTCCGAATGGGAAGAACTAATACTCTTCACACACAAGAGACAATCGGTCAATGTTCATGGAGTATGCTTTGGGAGGGGATGGATCTAAGATGACTTCTTAGTCGAACATATACAGTGACTTGTAGAACTTAGAGACTGTTGATTTTAATATCCTAAATTTTACAGGAGCTCCGCCAAACTATCAATACAAAAGTCGGGTCAAACTCTATTTTCACTTTTTGTTCATGATCTTGGTACAGAAACCAATCTCATTTCATTGCTTCATTCTTTAGTTGCTCGGGTATGATCAAGGTTTAAGTATAGGGGGTTGATGAATTTGTAATCCATCACTCTAATTAGCTGAAAATAGAGCTTCGTCCTGAGTAATTAGATGCATTTAGGTGTTTGTAACTAATAATTAGCATGCATGCACTTATGAATAATTTATATAAATTAGCATTTCATATTGCATTCACATTCATTTGTTAAAATTCGCCTAATTTCACACACTTTTAGTTAATTCACAATAACTCCAAATGACATAAAATCAACTCCATTGTGTACATATCACTAATATTAATCAATGAAGAATTCCAAAAAATACTAACTTGTATATACATGAAATAAAGCCAAACCCTAATTCCTGGACCAAAAGACATAAAAGCTGATATCTCTCGCATACAATGTCCAATTTGACTCTACTCACTTTTGAATTAATGTGCACTTAATTATCTACAAATCAAGATTAAATTCCAAAAAAAACAGAATTCATTTGTGAAACTTCAATTTTGGAACCAAATTGTATATTATACATTTTTACCGATTTTTGACTTGTTATTTCATGCAAATATTTATTTTTTTATCATTTCTTTTATCATTTCTTTATTTCATCTCATGTTTTAACTAATTTCAAAAAAAGAAAAATAAAAATAAACAAAGAAAAGACAAATTCTGGCTTAAGCACTTTGACCTATTCATTAGTAAATATTCCACTTACATATTTTATTTCTGACTTTTCTTAACTCGTAAAAATTCAAAAAAAAATACATCTGAGTTCAATGAACTATTTTACATCATGTTTAATGTTTGCATGCATTATTCATTTACAGACAATCAATAAAAAATACAAAACAAAATGGTATTTTATATGTACATAAAATATCACAAAAAATCATAACTTGCATAGTTTAGTCCATTTGCATTCGAATCATTCATGAATATTGTAGATTTTATTTAAATCTACATCTTTCGTTTTGGTCAGTTTTGCATTGGAGTCCATTCATTATTTAATTTTTAATTTTCTTTGCATTTCTAAGCATGATCGATAATCAATGCACGTGTATCACACTTATTCGTCCACCTCAGCCTACCAATCAAACCTCCCAACCATGGTCAACCATTCTCTATCTTCTGGCGCCCCCCATTCTGGGTTGCTAGATCAAGTTTGATCCAACGGTCGTCATCATTTCCTCCTTAATTCCGACCCCCTCACGTGTTACTCACATGAGGGCCTCCTGACCGTTGGATCGAGCAAGAACCAATGGCCCAACCAATCTCCTACCTCTAGACGCCTCTCTTAACCGACCTTCCCCCAACGACCGAACCACCACCCGCTCCACCCCTCTCCGATCGTTGCCCTCTCCCTATCATCTCTATCTCCAGGTTGCCTGCAACGAGAGGATACCTATCTCCTCTAACCAAATCAACGAGATCCCTTCGCTCTCAAACATCATGGCTGTAACAGATTTAATCACCTTATGTTGCGCCCACCGTCTCCTCATCGACCATCTCGTCTCTCCCCTTATCCCTTCTCTTCCAATGACCAAATCCCCAACTATCCTCTCCGATGACCCATATCAAACACAATCTCCTGATCGAAACCGAAAATCCAAAACCAAGGACTCCTTCCTCTTGCATTAGAACCCCACGGCCATAACCACCAGTATCCCACCATCAACCACCTCTTCCTCCTCCATTATCTCCTCCAACCACCTGCAACAAACCAACCCAAACCATCTAAATCTCCCAATCCAACCACCATCCAAATCATATGTCATCGTTGTTCGTGCTTTGAAATCAAGAGCGGAAGAGAGCTGAGGGTCGGATGGTGATAGCAATCATCTCTCCTGGCGAAGACCTCTATGAGGGCATGATCCAATGTGTCTCCGACCCTCTGTGGTTGCTTCAAAAGAACAATGCAGCATCGCCATACTCCGCTGTGGTTGATGCAATAACCAGGAGTCGAGATCCTCTCCTCCAACTCCAGACGAGCTGCATGTAATCTTCTATCCATTCTCCTCTTTATATTGTCCCTTCCGTTTCTCTTCATCTCCTCTCGCCTTTACTTTCTTCATAGTCCATGTTCCCATCGAATCAAAATCCCCCTTCACCATATGTAACCCATCGATCATTATCTTCGACATTCGTTGATAATGCCTCATCTCTTCGAATCCCCTCGCCTTCTTTCTACCTTCACCAGAAACAAACCATGGCTTTTAGATCTCCTTTGTCCTTTATCCCCTTCGTGAACCTTCTCTCTTAATCATATCCAACAAAAACCACCATCGCCAACACCATCTACCTTCAACAAAATCCATTATATGTACGACTCTTCCTCCTTCACTTCTTCCTCTATAAAACCCAACTTGAACTCCAATCCATCGCGTCCAGCATTCGCCATCCAAGAACGAGGGAGGAGTCGAGGCCTTGGCTGGTGACAGGCAGTGTTCACTAAATCGGCCGCACAGGCCGCATATGCGGCCGCATATGCCCGTGCGGCATGTAGACCGCACCGATTACTTGAATCAGTGCATTATGCGCCCTCCCCGCATATGCGGCCCGCATATGCCCCGCATATGCCCCACATATCCCGCATATGCCCCGCATACTGCTTCAGCAACTCCAACTTTTCAATCTTCTCATTCAGGTCCTTAATTACATAACTCTGCCTCTTCATTCAATTGTTAGAATATGACATGCATTTATATACAATTGCAATGCATTATCCCATTATGTATATGCAATGTTTTATGTTTTCTCATGTATTATTTTCACGAGTATATACAATGTATCGTCGAATATTTTTTATATATGCCGATTGAGGTTTTGCTCATGTAGTGCATGTATGTGTATTGAAGTTTTGTTATTACGAATCATATAATGTAAAGTTTTTGTGGTAAATATTTTTTTGTGATTAAGTATGAGGCAATTAAAAGTATATACACACACCCATCTAAGATGAACCGTTTTTCTTAGATCTTCTTTAACTCCACTTAGATACATAACTTCAGTGGTAATGTTATTCATAGATATTTTTTATTTTTAAACTAAAAATTAGAAAACCACCCGCATATGCTCCCGCATACCGCTTAATCAGTATTCAGTGACCAGTCCGAACGCATACGCATACCGCTTTCCTGAACCTTGGTGACAGGAGCCAAGTTCCTCCGGCAAAGAGTCCTGCAGACATTATCCAAGGTGCCCCAAGCACGTTGATGCTGCATCTCCAACCAAGATCAGTCAAGGTTTTAGAGTGTCTCTGCCTACCTCCAATTAAAACAACAACATGAGTAGAGGGCCTTTGTCCGCTCCAACATTCAGGCGACACCCAGGTAAACCTCTATCTTCTTTACCTCTTCTTCGTTTGTTCTTTCTTCCCTCGAAACATCCCACATTCCTCCTCCGTCAGTCATCGTTCACAAAGCTTAGTCGCCGACAACCACCCTCATCTTCTTAACCCTTTCTCCTTCACCTTCTTCTTTATGCAACCCCCCATCAGATCAATCTCCTCTTCCCTCCACTTGACTGAGGAGACCTCGCCCATCTTCCAATATATGAGCCATCATGCCCATGCCGAGGATACACAACCTCGAGCATCCACTTCTTTTGCAGGAACATGTTAAACCGGCCACTGGACCTTGGCCCTCTTCCCTGTGGAGATCTGTCGAATGCACAAGCATCGAAACGCCACCTTCGATCGTGTGTCGACCGCAAGTGGCTTGTCAGGAGGCATCATCAACCTTCTTGAAAGGAGGAAGCGGCCCTGTAAAGCAAGCTTCATTGGATCAAGGGTCAATAAGATCAGAGTCATCCACAGATCTTTCATCTATAGCCCTTGGATCACAAGAACAAGAGAACTTCCAGCCCTTGGATCTGTGTGCTTAAAGGGAACAACACATGGCATATCCCACATCCTACGATTAGGAGGGATCAGACACATCTCCGCCACTCATTCCAGAACCCAGGTCACGTGCAAAGCACGTGTGGCTTGGGTAATTTGCATAGGTACCCCTGCGACTTCAGGTATTACACAGGAATCCCCTCACGTGAGCCCTATCATGTGCGTAGAGAAATTGCATGAGTTCTCCTCGGTGCTTCCAAGATTCAAGTAATACCCCCGCCTGGAGATAATTTCAGAAGAGCAAGATGCCTTTGGCAAATTTGCATCCAAGCCCCTCTAAAGGTCTAGTTTGAAATAGTTTTATTAATTTTTAGTATATTTATGCCCATGGACTTTTTTTTATTTGTATCTAGAGCATTTATGGTTCGATTTTAACGTTCTTGGTGTTGTTTCAGAGGTCTTTTAATTCTCTATCATTTGATGCATTGTATTATTCATTTTGAGATACTTTTGACCAAGGAAGGAAATATCGCGATATATCAGCGATATATCTCCGATATATCGATATCGGCGATATATCACCGAAATATCGTATCGATACGATATCGAAACGATATAGAATCGATACGGACTTCCATGCTTTTGACACAATTAAAATTGAGGAAACCATTCATTCATTTGGGTCTTGTATCATTTGAAATCCATTCTATTTGCTCAGTAAATTGTGGAAAATTGGGGGCATGATTTGGAAATTGATTTGAGATTTATTGATCCAATATTTTCTGATATTAATTAAATCATGGGGCTTGGGATTTAAATTGAGATTCACACATTAATTGACCTGATTATTCTTTTTTTTCTCACTGCATTCATTCACTTTTTTAAAAAATCTATAAAAATGCATTGTTTATTTTCTCTCATATCTTGCATTGCATAATTTTCTTGCATAAAAAAACTAAAAAATCATTCATCATATTTACTTCAAGTTCATTGCATCTTTTATTCCAAAATCCATAAAAATTTACAAAAATCCAAAAATATTCCTCTTGAAAACCTATCCCAAAGCTGTGTAAAATTAATTTTGGGCCCCCATATTACCTCCTTGAGTTCGACCTTGGGACTTGCCCAAGTAAAATAAACAATTGATTGCATGGATCATTTGTGGGGCTATTTTTTATTGACTCGCTCTTTATCACATGCTACAACTGATAATAATTCTTCTTAATTAAAAGTGGTAACGATTGCGTTCTTCAATGGCGTTGTCCGTGACTTTGTCCAATCTAACTATCAAGACAATGATAGGGAAATAGGATAGAAGTCCTCTCAGACGCCTCCTTCGGCAAAAGGAATAAAAGTGCCTTATTAAGCCTCTCGAACCCTACATTACTTCCAGCAAACTCAACCACCATATTAAAAATATCCTTTCCTACGAAATGTCAGAACTCCAACCCATCTGGTCCATGTGCACCATCTGCACTTAAGTTCCAAACCATAGTTTTACTTCCTCCATCGCTTAGTTATTGATCTGAAAGCTGAGAAGCCCCTAGACCCGTCCACCTCCAAAGTCTCCGTACATACCTACAAGAAAAATTGTGGAAGTGATCCACAACCGCACGCCCCATCTCATGATCACCCTCCACTCTTCTTTCACCAATGACAATCGAATGGATCATATTGTGATGCCTCCCACTACCGACTCTATGAAAATACGTTGTGTTTGTGTCCCCTTCTTTTGTGTCCCCTTCTTTAAGCCACTGTTGTCAAGACCTTAGTCTCAATTTAGCCACTAGCTTTTTATCTTCAGCCATGATGAATCTCAGATTCATCACTCTAAAATTGATTAATTAAGCTTAAATCCCTCAAAATCATTGACATTTCTTCATTTATTCTGCATAATTAGCATTCATGCATGTTTTAATAAGAATTGCATTTTATCACTTATTTTCGCACAAAATAAGAAGCCAAAAATCCCAGCCAAAATAGACCTGTAAATAGCCTAACTTCCCCGATTTTTAACTCATTCATGCTAACTCCAATTAACCCAAAACCACCTCCACTATGTACATATCACTAACAAAAATAAATAAAAAAATACAAAAAAATCACTAACCCAAATAAGTGGACCAAAAACCCAAACCCTAGTTCTAAGATTTCCGGACTAAAACCCTCATATCTTCCTCATCCAGTGTTCGTCTTGATCCTACTCACTTTTGAACTAATGTACATTCAACTACCTTCAAAACAAGACCAAGTTCAAGTGAATCGGAGCTCATATGTGAAAGTTGGGTTTGAGCCTCTTTTGTATATTTTGTATTTTAGCGGTTTTTAACCTATTATTTTATGTACATAATTAACCTATTTAGTTTATTTCTTTTTCGTTTGTCTTCTTTGATGAAAGTTTTATTAAAATGCGCAAAAATCCAAATCCAAACTTAGCTTGAAATCAAAGAAACTAACTGAGTCCGAGTCTTCACTAACTGTCTGTACAAAATTGGTATTTTCGTGTTTTATTTTATTTCTTCTTTTTCTTACTCAATAAAAATCCAAAAAAAATAGATTAATGTGTAATATTTATCTTTGATCATATTTTTCCGGATTTTTATCTGGTTTAAAAATGACAAAAAAATTATAAAACCCAAAAATCAAGGTATTCTATGTACATGAGATACCCTAAAAATATCACTCTGTGCAAATGATCGATTTTGGTTTTGATATCTTCATGAAAGTTGTAGATCTCATCGAGACGAGCAACTTTCGTGAAGAAATTTTTTCGATCCGAGGTCATTTGCTATTTTTAAGTATTTATCTTTCTATTTAATTTCTGATTTTTGTAGGGCTGACACGTGGCAACTCCTGGAGCCGCCACGTGTCACCCATTTTGGATTTATTTTTATTTCGTTTTTATAAAAAAATTAAAAACCACCGCACGTGCAGGGCACGTGCTCCTCCAAAGCCCTCTCTTGCCACCACGTGGCGCGTTGAGGGCCGCCCGATCTCGGCCGATCGGACGGCCACTAGCCTTCTCCTTCCTCCCCCTCCTTTCCCAATTGGGCGCCGCCCCCCTCCCGCGTATCGCGCCGCCGCTGCATCTCGTCGTCTCCGCAAATCTCGTTCCGCCGTATTTCGTCTTCCCCCCTTCCTCTTTTCCTCCGCCGCGTATCTCGCCCCCACAGATTTTGCCAGCGCCAACCGCCGCCTTTCCCCTCTTTGCGCCTCCGTGAATCCCTCTGTCGACCCTCGTCAAATCCCTCTCGCATCCACGCAATCTCGCCCACGTATCCCAAATCGCCTCAGATCCCCATCTCCGGCCTCCTCCCTCTCTCCTATTTAAACGCTCCGCCAACTCCTGGATCAACATGCGCCGACTACATCGCAACTCAGGGAGCGTCGTGGTAACAGCTCGGTCGCCCTCTTCTTCCCTCGGCGAGATCCAAGGCTCCCGGCCTTGTTGAAGCCCTGCAGTAGGCCTACCCCCCCCTGCTGCTTCCTCTGCTCCGGCCATCGTAGTCGGCGAGCCTACGAACACCAACGCTACTCCACCTTAAGTCTATCTTCAACAACTTGCTGCGTCACCACCAGGAGCTCGTCTACTCCGCCAACGATACGACACTTTTACGACGACCTCCATCCACTACGCCATCTCCGACAACGCAACCTTGTCTACTCCGCCGTTCACCATCAACGTCCAGACCTTCGTCGCCGACGCCGCTCTTCATCGGCAACCTTCGTCATCAGCAAAGCCTTCGACAGCAGAAGCTTCGCCAACACCTTTCGCGTCATCTTCGCTCGATACCCTTCGTATCTCCACCTTCAACACCTAAACCTACCTCCGACAACCACCGTCCACTTCAACTCCCTCAACATCGAGCTCTTCATCGACAACCCCCCTCGACTCCACAGTCAGCAACTCCAGTCCACCAGCCACTCAAGGCCCGCGCCCCACCGCAAGCTTCTCCGATACATGCACAGCGACCGGCCATCAGAACTTCAACGCACTCCAACCAATGACTTCAACACCGGTCGTCTTCTCCGCTTCGCCTTGGATCATCTCCTTCCCCGCTCGCCAGGAGATTCGCCGTCAACGGTCCTGCCATTCCGCCGCTCCGCCAGTAGCTCCGCCACTCCTCGTCGCGAGCCACCGCCGGGCGATAGGCTCGAGGCCCCCCGCGCACGTGCGAGGCACGCGCGCCCGGGGGGGGGGGACGTCATCCATCCACAGGGTCACGTGCAATGTACGTGACTGCTGGGTAAATTGCGAAGAAGCCCCCGGCAGTTTACGTATTTGCAGAGGAGCCCAGCCAACCAAAGGGTCACGTGCCTGGCACGTGACCACTTGGAAATTTTGCAGAACCACCCTCTATATTTTTGGTAATTACAATATAGCCCCTCTTTGCATTTTGTTTTATTTTTATTTACTGTAATATTGCATAAACACCCCTGTGTTTCCCCTCCATTTTGAACTGCTACATTACATTATTTTATTTATAAATAGACATTTTGTTCTACAACTAATTTTATACATCATGGCATATGTTTGACATTTTTGTGATCAGTGGTTAATTAATAATTAATTGTTTTGTCGAAAATTGCATACTTTGCCCATTTTGAGCTCTGAAATTCATAATTGATTAACCGTTGCTCTAAAAATTCCGAAAAATCAAGGATTGTAAAATTAGTTGTGTTTAACATTGTGGCCAAAAAGAATTGCATTTTCATGCATCATTTGCCCTGTGAAAATCATTGTGCCTATTTCGATCTTTGATTTTTAATAGGTATTAAATCTCATATTTTCGAGGTTTAGGATTTTTCTGAGATCGATCACTTAAGTTTAATATTTATTAGAATTAAGTATTGAAATTCGCATCATTTGCATTCGAAAATTCATAAAATATTTATCTTTCATCCAAAAATTCCAAAAAAAATGCAGTACATTCATTTCATCGTAATTGTCATCTCGGCTTAATTTCATATTTTTCGGACACTGTTTGATTGCTAATCATTGTTGTAAAAGTCCCCCGACTGGCCCGACTAGTAGGTCCGACTAGTCTAGTCAATGGGGTGGCCGACCGAGTATTGACTAATTCCGACTAGGCCGACTTGTCGATCAAATTTTGCTTAGAGATACCATATTCTTTAACTTTTTTAAAGCAAACTTATTTTAATATGCTTAATGTTTTATTTAAATTCAAGTACCTCTTTTCTTTCATTATGATAATATAAAAATGTAAAAATCTTTGTAAATATATAAGAATATATGTATAAAAATGATTTATATATTTGAAATATTTAAAAATTCAAAACCGATTAAAATCCGACTAGTCGCCCGACTGCTGATTAATCCTTAGTCAGTGACTCAACTGACCGAGTACCGGCTACCGATTTTTACAACCTTGTTGCTAATCATTTTCTAGTCCTTAAAACCGGCCTAATTTGCATTTCGCATCCTAAGTTGCATTAAAAACTACAAAAAAGACCGCCTCAAAAACCGTGCACGAATTTTGATAGACAAAATTCTAGGTTGTTCCTTTGCCTCCTTGTGTTCGACCTTGGGACTTGCCCAAGTAAAATAAACATAAAACCGCATTGATAAAAACCGACTAAAATTTCTTGTGGTTATTTCTTGACCGATTCCGATTGCCCGCCTACAACAAAACGACACATTAATTTAAACGAACGATAATCCACGCATATTAACATCGGTCATCTCGGACCCGTCAAGCCAGCAGTTTCTTTGTGTCACTGCTCTATCTTTAAGTTCGTCTGAAGCGAGATCTATGATGTCTTCTATCCTATCTACTCTGGTCATCTCTGCTTCCGCCTCCACCCGAGCCACTCTTCTAGCTTCTCTAACCTCCTTAAAAGAACAAACTTTGGATCGTAGAGAGATTCCTTTTTGGTTCATGCACGCGACTGTTGAACCTGATCATTCAGTGGACGTCCAATGCCTTGTGACGGAATATCTAAAATTCTCCTCATATAGCCAAGCACATTCACACCTGCAAGATCTTGTTTGCGTACACTACAATCTTAGATTAAAAATGAAGCATGCAAGAGTGGAGTGATAAGCAAGATTACATAGACCCCATTGACCTTGCCTACATCTTAAAAATCCAAGATTCGAATGATGAAGATGAAGAGATATTGCAAAAGTATATGGATGATAATGGTGCTAATGTGTTTGATGGGAGAGTAGGAAGATCAAACACACAAATTGCCTCGCAGATGGAGGTAGATGTGGACGATTACATGGCCAGATCAAGTCGACGTCCAAAACCCATGGCCTCAAATTTCAGCGAAATTCGGTCGAATTTCTGTCGAATATCGATATCCAGTCGAAATCGAAATTCGACCGAAATGGCCGAAATGACCGAAATATGGGGGTCCTAGTACAAAAAATTACCGAAATGACCGAAATTTCGGTCGAAATTCCACCGAAATTCCATCGAAATTCTGTTTTTGTCGATACCGAAATGGTGACCGAAACCGACATTTAAGGCCTTGCCAAAACCTATTGAAGGATTGGAGGATGATGTTGTTGATGAGGGTTCCACCAGATCCGAATCCAAATCAAAATAAGGTGGAGGAAATGACAATGATAATGGTGACACAAATTCAGTAGGCTTCAGGTGGAATGGAACATTCCGGTGGTGAAAAACATAATAGCAGACGGGGGAACATATAAGAGTCATGACCAAGGGCTAGAGGCAGGACAAGTTTGTACGGACAACAAACCAACATATATGGCGAATATATTCGTGATCCTCCTCGAGGTCGGGTCCTGTAGAACTGATGAATTATCATCCATGTTATGTGTGCTCGTACCTTTACTTGCCACAACTGCACCTACAAAATTACCAGGACAACATGATGGAAGATTTGATTTTTTTCTGTTGGTTTCATGAGTTGGAGGAAACTCGATATTGAGTGGTGAATGCTATGAGGATACATGAAGCCTGTTGAGGTTTATATTATGTTATGATGTATTGTTCCGCAATTCCTATTTATATAATGTACGTCTATGTAATTTACCCAAGGGTTTTCTCTCTATATAAGAGACCCGAGGGCTCTATGGAATAACATAGAAGAGTACCCTTTTACTCTAACATGGTATCAGAGCCAAAACCCTAGCCTAGGGTTTTTCTCCACCCCCCCCCCCCCGTCGCCGCCGCCTCTCTCCAGCCGGGCCTCCTCCTCTCGCCGCCAGGACCTCCCGCGCCCCTCTCCAGTCACCGGGGCCCCTTCCCGCCGCCCCTCTCCAGCCGCCGCCCCCCCTCTTGCCGCCCCCCCTCCCGCCTCCCCTCACCGCCGGGAACCCCCCTTGCCGTCAGGTCCCAGCCTGCCTCCCCTTGCCGTCGGGAGCCCCCCCTTGCCGCCGGGGCTCATCCCCTGCCCCTCACTCGCCGCCGGGCTCCGTCCACCACTGATGGGTTCAAAGGCATAAGTCTACATATGCACTTGAACCCTAACGTGTCTGTGTAGACACTGGTTCTGTTGTCTCTCATCCCTTTGTCTTCCTCTCCGGCAATATGTCAGACCAAACGATTGATATGCCCGTCATAGGTGCCTTCAAAGGCTCGGCACCAATAGTCAAGATGGACGGGACGAACTACGAACTCTGGGCTATGCAGTTCCTGAGTCTTATGAAGTCGTGTGGTAAGAAACATATTCTTACCGAAGAGGAGCCGGCAGAGAAGACGGGGATTTATGCCTCATGGGAGGCGGGCGATGCGTATGCCAAAATTTGGCTGTCAGGGACGCTCACGATGGAGATAGCCAACGACGTCCTTCATCAACCCACCGCCAAGGCGATGTGGGATATTCTGGCCACTATATACTCTCAGGTGCGGAACGAGACGAAGATGCTGCAGTTGCAGCATGATATATTTACCACGAAGCAAAATGGGAGGCCTCTTCATTCTCTGTACACGTCTCTTCGTGGAATGTTCGAGAAGTTATATAGCACCATCCCGCTCACAGCAACACCAGAAAAGCAGAAGATGTTCCGCAACGCCACTATGGTAGGCGTATTACTTGCTGCCCTTGACCCAGAGTACGAGGTTGCACGCTCTCAGATCCTTGCCGATGCCACTATCCCACCGATGGAAGAAGTCTACAGGAGGCTCAGTCGTGTACCAATTCCATCAAATACAGCGACTCCACCTCCCTCGGCAATGGCAGTCTCTAGAGGACGTGGTATTTCGTCTTCATTTCGTGGCAGAGGAAGTGGTGGACGTGGCCGAGGAGGTCGTGTACGTTCTACGTGCTCATTATGTCGTCGTACTGGTCATTCGGAGGATACATGCTATTCCAAGCATGGCTTCCCTCCTTCTGCACGTGTCGCTGATCATGTTCAGGGTCCGCCAGCATCTACTCCAGATCACAGGTTCGAGGAGCTAGTGGCACGGCTTCGTGATATTATGCCACAGTCATCTTCAGAGGGTGCTGACACTTCCGACGTTGCGGCTTCGGCGTCAGCTAGTACATCTGCTACTGCCAGTACCTCAGGTAGTACTTCAGTCTCCTGTCATAACCATGATCTCACAGGTTGGATTGTTGATTCTAGAGCCACCCATCATCTCTGTCGTGATAGAGATATCCTGCAGTCCTATAGAGCTGTTCAGCCTGGTCGCTCCGTACTCATAGCTGATGGGACTCATTCCTCTATTGTCGATCAGGGGGGAGACGGCTTTGCTTCCCTCTATGCACTTACAGAATGTTCTACATGCGCCAGAGTTCTCTATGAATTTATTATCAATTAGTCAGATTACAAGAGATTCGCACTGTCGTGCTATATTTGATCCATCTTCTGTCATTTTACAGGACATACTAACGGGTAGGGTGATTGGCTGTGGCTCTGAGCACAATGGCCTCTATCGTCTCGTACGGAACTCCTATGCTGGCGTCTCACTACATTCTCAGGGTTCCGTATCTCCATATACCTGGCATCTTCGATTTGGTCACCTGCCGCTACAGAAAATGCGTCACCTCCTGCCTCAGATCTCTCCGAATTCGTCATTTCATTGTGAAGCGTGTCAGTTAGGGAAGCACCATCGTTCCAGCTTCCCCAGTCGTCAGGGTCGGAGCAGTCGCTCCCCTTTTGAGTTATTTCATATAGATATTTGGGGTCCCAGTCGTGTCCCAGATCATCAGGGGCACAGGTTCTATCTAGTTGTAGTTGATGATTTCTCTCGAGTATCTTGGACTTTTCTTCTTAAAAATAAATCCGAAGCAGGAAGAGTTATTCAAAATCTTATCAATGATGTTCAAAATGTTTTTTCAACTACTGTTAAGTATGTGCGTACTGACAATGCCTTGGAATTCTGCACCCGTTCCCTTGCTCGCTTTCTTTCCTCTAAGGGCATTATCCACCAAACCACATGTGCATACACATCTCAACAAAATGGTGTTGCAGAACGGAAGCATCGACACTTTCTTGATATTGCTCGCACATTACTTATTCAGAGTTGTGCCCCTTTAGCCATTTCGGGGGATGCTATACCTACAGCATGCTATATGGTCAACCGCATGCCTGCTACTGTTCTTGGAGAAAAGTCTCCTATCTCTGTTCTCTTTCCTGACAAGGATTTGTTTTCACTTACACCTCGGGTCTTTGGCACAGTTGTGTTTGTTCACCGGTTATCTCCTGGACTTGATAAGCTCTCTCCTAGAGCTATCAAGTGTGTTTTTGTGGGCTACTCGAGGACACAGAAAGGATATCGTTGCTATGACCCCATTCATGACAAGTACTATGTCAGTGCTGATGTTACATTTTTCGAACCAGTCATGTACTTCTCTCCTGCAGGTGACAGATTGGTCTCCTCCACACCCACGGATACTAATGTCTATGTACCTCCGCCTCCAAGCCTGGGTCAATCCGACTCCACTACACCACCACCACCACCACCTCCGATTGTACCATTTCCTAAGTTCTATACAAGGTGGTCCGGCCCTACTCAAGATACATGCCAACCATCCATCACGCCTCAGGTATGTTCTGATGTTATAACTAATGATGGGTTAGATAATGCACCAGTGCAGGAGCCTTTACTACAGGAGGAGGATCCGCCAGTCACCACAGTGATGGATGATCTTGATAGGCCTATTGCTCAAAGGAAGCAGAGAAGACAATGTGCAACATATCCCCTTGCGTCTCAAGTATCATTTCATCGTCTCAATGGGGATTTCCAGAGATTTGCAGCAGATGTCTCGTCGGTAGAGATTCCACGGACCTATCAAGAAGCCATGAAGATTGATTGTTGGCGTCTAGCTATGGAAGAGGAGATGCGTGCCTTACAGTCTCGAGGGACTTGGTCTCTAGTCCCCATTCCTCCAGGTGCCTCTGTGGTGAGCTGCAAGGGGGTGTTTACGGTGAAATATCATGCAGATGGGCGTCTCGACAGATACAAGGCGAGACTTGTTGCGCGTGGATTTACCCAAACTTATGGGGTAGATTATTTGGATACTTTTTCACCAGTGGCTCGACACTCCACTCTTCGCATCCTCCTATCTGTTGCTGTGGTACGTGGCTGGACCATTTTTCAGCTAGATGTCAAAAATGCTTTCTTGTATGGTGATCTACAGGAGGAAGTCTACATGCAGCAGCCACCAGGGTTTGCTGCTGATGGGGAGACTCAGATGGTGTGCAGACTTCATAAGGCTATCTATGGCCTCAAACAGAGTCCCCGGGCATGGTTCCAGAAGCTTTCCCAGCTGATTGAACGACAGGGGTTCAAGAGATCAAATGCGGACCATTCACTGTTCATCCAGAAGACCCCTAGAGGTACAGTTGTTGTCATGATATATGTTGATGACATTTTAGTTACAGGAGATGATGCTCAGGGAATTGAGATAACCAAATCCCTGTTGGGAAGTCAGTTTATTACGAAGGATCTAGGCACGATACGATATTTTCTGGGGATAGAGTTTGCAAGAAATGCACAAGGAATGGTAATGACTCAAAAGAAAATATGTCATAGATTTGCTAGTTGAAACAGGAATGACTGGATGCAGACCGTCAAGCATGCCTATGGACCCAAGTATGAAGCTGTATGACAATGATACCGAAGAGGTGGACAAAAGAAGATACAGAGAGATGATGGGTAAGCTCTTATACATTACTATAACTCGACCGGATATTGCCTTTGCAGTAAACCGGGTGAGTCAATTTATGGAGCAGCCTAGGCAAGTTCAGATGGATGCCGTGTATATGATATTGAGATATCTGAAGTCTTCCCCAGGCACAGGGTTGCTATTCAGAAAAGACACAGATCTGTCTATTTCAGCTTGTGCAGATGCAGACTGTGCAGGATGTCCAAAGGATCGTAAATCTACTTCTGGATTTGCTATCTTCATAAGAAGCTCTTTGGTTTCTTGGAAAAGCAACAAACAGACTGTTGTGGCGAGGTCCAGTGCTGAATCCGAGTACATAGCCATGGCACAAGCAAGCGCAGAGATGATGTGGGTTAGAGCAGTCTTGGAAGATTTGAATATAGATGTCTCCTTGCCTATGAATCTTCAATGTGACAATCAGGCAGCATTGTTTATTGCCATTAATCCAGCTTTTCATGAGTGAACAAAGCACATCGAGGTGGATTGTCATTATACTAGAGACATGATCCAGAAGGGCTTCATTTCCACTTCTCATGTCAGTTCAGAGGACCAGACTGCTGATATATTTACCAAGCCATTGCTCAGAGGACCTTTCCAGAGATGTTCTTCCAAGCTGAGCATGATTGATATCTATGCTCCATCTTGAGGGGGAGTGTTGAGGTTTATATTGTGTTATGATGTACTGTTCCGCAATTCCTATTTATAAAATGTACGTCTATGTAATTTACCCAAGGGTTTTCTCTCTATATGAGAGACCCGAGGGCTCTATGGAATAACATAGAAGAGTATCCTTTTACTCTAACAAAGCCCTTATGGTGGTGGTCGAACATATGAATCATATGATTATAGATCACATGGGCATGTACAAATGAATCGCACGCTTTTCAATCCTAGTTATGGTTATAATAGTGGTGGACTTGTTCATGATACCGTGTCATAGTCAATGAGTAGTATAGGATATGGGATATTTTCATATTTTTACCTACAGGTACCACTTAATGGTCTGGTAGTAGTACAGTGTGTCTACCACACAAAAGATCAAGGTTCAAATCCAACTCTTGTAGGGGTTGCGTTAGGTAGTTGACGACCAACATAAAAAATAGTCGAATCTTTCAACATGGATTTGAGCAAGAATCCATGTAGCAGACCCTACTTATAGTGGGAGAAGGCTTAGTACATATAGTGCCATCAACAGTTCAACTCAACCTCTGCAAACACCATCTCCTATAGCTCATGCTACATTAACTGCATCTTCCTCACATCGATCTCCTCGTGATATAAGGTCCTGTGAGAAAAAATATTCTCGTATTGGTTTCCTAGGAATGTCGAAGACCACATATATGCTCAAATTCTCATAAATTACAAGGTCATGTAATAACTACATGATATGTGACAACTGTTAGAGTAAAAGGATACTCTTCTATGTTATTCCATAGAGCCCTCAGGTCTCTTATATAGAGAGAAAACCCTTGGGTAAATTACATAGACGTACATTATATAAATAGGAATTGCGGAACAGTACATCATAACATAATATAAACCTTAACACTCCCCCTCAAGATGGAGCATAGATATCAATCATGCTCAGCTTGGAAGAACATCTCTGGAAAGGTCCTCTGAGCAATGGCTTGGTAAATATATCAGCAGTCTGCTCCTCTGAACTGACATGAGAAGTGGAAATGAAGCCCTTCTGGATCATGTCTCTAGTATAATGACAATCCACCTCGATGTGCTTTGTTCTCTCATGAAAAGCTGGATTATTGGCAATAAACAATGCTGCCTGATTGTCACATTGAAGATTCATAGGCAAGGAGACATCTACATTCAAATCTTCTAAGGCTGCTATAACCCACATTATCTCTGCGCTTGCTTGTGCCATGGCTCTGTACTCGGATTCAGCACTGGACCACGCCACAACAGTCTGCTTCTTGCTTTTTCAAGAAACCAAAGAGCTTCCTATGAAGATAGCAAATCCAGAAGTAGATTTACGATCCTTTGGACATCCTGCATAGTCTGCATCTGCACAAGCTGAAATAGACAGATCTGTGTCTTTTCTGAATAGCAACCCTGTGCCTGGGGAAGACTTCAGATATCTCAATATCATATACACGGCATCCATATGAACTTGCCTAGGCTGCTCCATAAATTGACTCACCCGGTTTACTGCAAAGGCAATATCCGGTCGAGTTATAGTAATGCATAAGAGCTTACCCACCATCTCTCTGTATCTTCTTTTGTCCACCTCTTCGCTATCATTGTCGTACAGCTTCATGCTTGGGTCCATAGGCGTGTTCGACGGTCTGCATCCAGTCATTCCTGTTTCAACTAGCAAATCTGTGACATATTTTCTTTGAGTCATTACCATTCCTTGTGCATTTCTTGCAAACTCTATCCCCAGAAAATATCGTATCGTGCCTAGATCCTTCGTAATAAACTGACTTCCCAACAGGGATTTGATTATCTCAATTCCCTGAGCATCATCTCCTGTAACCAAAATGTCATCAACATATATCATGACAATAACTGTACCTCTAGGGGTCTTCTGGATGAACAGTGAATGGTCCGCATTTGATCTCTTGAACCCCTGTCGTTCAATCAGCTGGGAAAGCTTCTGGAACCATGCCCGGGGACTCTGTTTGAGGCCATAGATAGCCTTATGAAGTCTGCACACCATCTGAGTCTCCCCCTCAGCAGCAAACCATGGTGGCTGCTGCATGTAGACTTCCTCCTGTAGATCACCATACAAGAAAGCATTCTTGACATCTAGCTGAAAAATGGTCTAGTCACGTACCACAGCAACAGATAGGAGGATGCGAAGAGTGGAGTGTCGAGCCACTGGTGAAAAAGCATCCAAATAATCTACCCCATAAGTTTGGGTAAATCCACGTGCAACAAGTCTGGCCTTGTATCTGTCGAGACGCCCATCTGCATGATATTTCACCGTAAACACCCACTTGCAGCTCACCACAGAGGCACCTGGAGGAATGGGGACTAGAGACCAAGTCCCTCGAGACTGTAAGGCACGCATCTCCTCTTCCATAGCTAGACGCCAGCAATCAATCTTCATCGCTTCTTGATAGGTCCGTGGAATCTACCGACGAGACAGCTGCTGCAAATCTCTGGAAATCCCCATTGAGACGATGAAATGATACTTGAGACGCAAGGGGATATGTTGCACATTGTCTTCTCTGCTTCCTTTGAGCAATAGGCCTATCAAGATCATCCATCACTGTGGTGACTGGCGGATCCTCCTCCTGTAGTAAAGGCTCCTGCACTGGTGCATTATCTAACCCATCATTAGTTATAACATCAGAACATACCTGAGGCGTGCTGGATGGTTGGCATGTATCTTGAGCAGGGCCGGACCGCCTTGTATAGAACTTAGGAAATGGTACAATCGGAGGTGGTGGTGGTGGTGGTGTAGTGGAGTCGGATTGACCCAGGCTTGGAGGCGGAGATACATAGACATTAGTATCTGTGGGTGTGGAGGAGACCAATATGTCACCTGCAGGAGAGAAGTACATGACTGGTTCGAAAAATGTAACATCAGCACTGACATAGTACTTGTCATGAATGGGGTCATAGCAACGATATCCTTTCTGTGTCCTCGAGTAGCCCACACAAACACACTTGATAGCTCTAGGAGAGAGCTTATCAAGTCCAAGAGATAACCGGTGAACAAACGCAACTGTGCCAAAGACCCGAGGTGTAAGTGAAAACAAATCCTTGTCAGGAAATAGAACAGAGATAGGAGACTTTTCCCCAAGAACAGTAGCAGGCATGCGGTTGACCATATAGCCTGCTGTAAGTATAGCATCCCCCCAAAAGGCTAAAGAGGCACAACTCTGAATAAGTAATGTGCGAGCAATATCAAGAAAGTGTCGATGCTTCCGTTCTGCAATACCATTTTGTTGAGATGTGTATGCACATGTGGTTTGGTGGATAATGCCCTTAGAGGAAAGAAAGCGAGCAAGGGAACGGGTGCAGTATTCCAAGGCATTGTCAGTATGCACATACTTAACAGTAGATGAAAAAACATGTTGAACTTCATTGATAAGATTTTGAATAACACTTCCTGCTTCGGATTTATTTTTAAGAAGAAAAGTCCAGGATACTCGAGAGAAATCATCAACTACGACTAGATAGAACCTGTGCCCCTGATGATCTGGGACACGACTGGGACCCCAAATATCTATATGAAATAACTCAAAAGGGGAGCGACTGCTCCGACCCTGACGACTGGGGAAGCTGGACCGATGGTGCTTCCCTAACTGACACGCTTCACAACGAAATGACAAATTCGGAGAGATCTGAGGCAGGAGGTGACGCATTTTCTGTAGCGGCAGGTGACCAAATCGAAGATGCCAGGTATATGGAGATACGGAACCCTGAGAATGTAGTGAGACGCCAGCATAGGAGTTCCGTACGAGACGATAGAGGCCATTGTGCTCAGAGCCACAGCCAATCACCCTGCCCGTTAGTATGTCCTGAAAAATGACAGAAGATGGATCAAATATAGCACGACAGTGCAAATCTCTTGTAATTTGACTAATTGATAATAAATTCATAGAGAACTCTGGCGCATGTAGAACATTCTATAAGTGCATAGAGGGAAGCAAAGCCGTCTCCCCCTGACCGACAATAGGGGAATGAGTCCCATCAGCTATGAGTACGGAGCGACCAGGCTGAACAGCAATATAGGACTGCAGGATATCTCTATCACGACAGAGATGATGGGTGGCTCTAGAATCAACAATCCAACCTGTGAGATCATGGTTATGACAGGAGACTGAAGTACTACCTGAGGTACTGGCAGTAGCAGATGTACTAGCTGACGCCGAAGCCGCAACGTCGGAAGTGTCAGCACCCTATGAAGATGATTGTGGCATAATATCACGAAGTCGTGCCACTAGCTCCTCGAACCTGTGATCTGGAGTAGATGCTGGTGGACCCTGAACATGATCAGCGACACGTGCAGAAGGAGGGAAGCCATGCTTGGAATATCATGTATCCTCCGAATGACCAGTACGACGACATAATGAGCACGTAGAACGTACACGACCTCCTCGGCCACGTCCACCACTTCCTCTGCCACGAAATGAAGACGAACTACCACGTCCTCTGGAGACTGCCATTCCCGAGGGAGGTGGAGTCGTTGTATTTGATGGAACTGGTAAACGACTGAGCCTCCTGTAGACTTCTTCCATCGGTGGGATAGTGGCATCGGCAAGGATCTGAGAGCGTGCAGCCTCGTACTCTGGGTCAAGGGCAGCAAGTAATACGCCTACCATAGTGGCGTTGCGGAACGTCTTCTGTTGTTCTGGTGTTGCTGTGAGCGGGATGGTGCTATATAACTTCTCGAACATTCCACGAAGAGACGTGTACAGAGAATGAAGAGGCCTCCCATTTTGCTTCGTGGTAAATATATCATGCTGCAACTGCAGCATCTTCGTCTCGTTCCGCACCTGAGAGTATGTAGTGGCCAGAATATCCCACATCGCCTTGGCGGTGGGTTGATGAAGGACGTCGTTGGCTATCTCCATCGTGAGCGTCCCTGACAGCCAAACTTTGGCATACGCATCGTCCGCCTCCCATGAGGCATAAATCCCCGTCTTCTCTGCCGGCTCCTCTTCGGTAAGAATATGTTTCTTACCACACGAATTCATAAGACTCAGGAACTGCATAGCCCAGAGTTCGTAGTTCGTCCCGTCCATCTTGACTATTGGTGCCGAGCCTTTGAAGGCACCTATGGCGGGCATATCAATCTTTTGGTCTGACATATTGCCGGAGAGGAAGACCAAGGGATGAGAGACAACAAAACCAGTGTCTACACAGACACGTTAGGGTTCAAGTGCATATGTAGACTTATGCCTTTGAACCCATCAGTGGTGGACGGAGCCCGGCGGCGAGTGAGGGGCAGGGGATGAGCCCCGGCGGCAAGGGGGGCTCCCGACGGCAAGGGGAGGCGGCGACAAGAGGGGGGGGCCCGGCGGCTGGAGAGGGGCGGCGGGAGGGGGCCCCGGTGACTGGAGAGGGCCGCGGGAGGGCCTGGCGGCGAGAGGAGGAGGCCCGGCAGGAGAGAGGCGGCGGCGGGGGGGGGGGGGGGGGGGGAGAAAAACCCTAGGCTAGGGTTTTGGCTCTGATACCATGTTAGAGTAAAAGGATACTCTTCTATGTTATTCCATAGAGCCCTCGGGTCTCTTATATAGAGAGAAAACCCTTGGGTAAATTACATAGACGTACATTATATAAATAGGAATTGCGAAACAGTACATCATAACATAATATAAACCTCAACAACAACTACGTGGAATATAGAGACTAAATGAGAGAGAAGATACGATTATAAAGGAGGAGAGCAACCAGGACAAATGAATGATCCATTCATACATTCATCCTAGTTAATCTGATTCTTTTGTTTCATGTATGAGTTCCTTTGTTTGTATGAACTGCTCATTGTATTTTATTTTAATGTCATTTCAACTTTTATAGGATAAAAGTTCTAAAATTCTATTTGCTTTTATTAAATGTTCTCTCATTCTCCGCATGTTAGCCTACCATTAGATTGTCAGCATGTGTGTTACTGCATTATACGTGTCAATACAAGTATATTACCCTAAATTTGTATCTTATTTTAACCAATAAATATATATTTCTATCTTATTTAGTGTTTAATGCACATCAGAAACTAAAATTTTCAAAGAAAATAAAATTAATGTGCATTTGCCCCCAGTTTCGCCAACATGGGCGAAATTTCGACATGGCAACGACACGTTGCTGAACGTTTCCCTGTGTCAGTGACATGGGGGGCGAAATTGACATTTGTGCCATGGATATCACCACCAACCTTGGGTGCGATTGGAGCTCACGGATGGCCTCCACGAACATCCATCTAACATTGAAGGTAGATCGAGAGGGGAGGGGAGCTTACGAGGTAGATCACGTGTCTTGATAGGGCATAGTGGAAGGGGAGTTGAGACAAGGGAGGGATTGATCATTTTTTTCATATATGTACTTCCATTCAATCAGGCTAGCTTCCTTTTAACCAACCACCCTTCAGACAAAATCAGGAATGGACTCCAATTTATGAACTTACCAATACATGATTGATGCGTAGTCCAAAGCCCATATTAAATAAGCGCATACATGACAGAAAAACTTGTAAGGATCAGAGGATGACAATTACCTGGACCTCTTAGTGGTGCTATTTGTCAAAGCCTCACTCCTAACCTTGTTTAAAAAGTCCCTTGAAGGCTGGTGGTTACAACAGTGGTGGCTGGGGCTCAAGAAAATCAACAACACTATGTTGATACCTCCTGGCTGAGTGGTGTGGGTTATGGCATGGGAGATGGAATATTTCAGATTTTATACCCTGTAGTGATACCTCTGTTGGAGTATTCAGTTGTGCGCCTGTTGTGTTGTAGATGGATAAATGGATACCTCCGGGATCCATTTACCACATCCAGTCTTTAGTCCCACATCTAGTTTGGAGATGTGGAGACTCCGTGGGTGTTATATATAGAGCCCCACACCCCTGTAGTCAGACGAGAAAAATGAATGCAATATCCGCCCCTTTGAGGGCTTCTCCCGTTGTTTCATCCCGTTCCTTAGGGAGTAGGGTTCCACCTAAAAATCATGGTGTTCCATGTTTTATATTTCTGTTCTTATGCTCTTTTTATCATTTTCGCTTCCGCATTTTCTATTTTCTAACATGGTATCAGAGCGGGTTCGATTTCAAGGTTTTTCATCGTGTTCTTTATTTTGGTTCAAGATCCGATTATTGGTTCGTTCTTGAAGATGAATTTTTATGAAGTTATGTTAAGATCTGTTCATGTCTGGTTAAAGTATGATTATTATGTTAAGTTCTGGAGTTGTTCTAGAAATTATAGGGTTTTTCTCGTGAAACCCTAATCCATGCTCCGGTGATGCCGCTTCAGGGGTAAATGGCGCCATCTTCCTTCATCGCGAGATCCCCTCATCTTCGCTCAGGCGCTGGAAGTACCCCTCATACATATGGTGGATCTCGTACATATTCTTCTCGCAGATGCGCTGGTACAACGGCATAGCTCCAGGAGGAGCATCTTCAAAAGGCGACGCAGAGGCACCTTCAGGCTCCAGCTGCCTCTTGCAGTCAATGAAGAACATCCATCACAGGTGTGCTCCACACGAGCCATCTCCATCGCGCATATCTTGGTGATGCTCCCTTGCCATCGAGCTCCCCCTCGCGTGAGCTCTCCCTTGCGTGGCTCGCCGCGCAACCCCCAGGCGCCTGAAGCCCCCGGCGCAGCCCCAACGCGCCACCCTCCAGTCCAAGCATGATGCTCCAGGTGTAGCATCTCTCTTCGCAACTCCATGGCGATTCAACACAGGCCCAGGCGGCACCTCCCAGTCGCGTGCAACCCCCAGGCAGCAGTCGCCTCCTCCTTCCCAGGCACAAGGAGGCGCTTCTATCGTGCCCCAGCAGGCTCCATCTCTCCTCCATCAAGGCTCCCTGCTCCCATCAAGGCGGCGACCCCGCGATGGCCACCAGCCACCAGGCACGTGCAGGCAGGCGCGAGCCCAGGCAAGATCTCCTGTCATGTTGTGCCCTCTTCCCGATCTACTCAGCCCTGGCAGCGGCGATCTCTCGCGCTCTCCTCCTCTCCAACCGACGCATCTCTACTAGGCAGCTCCCATAGGCGGTGGGCTCCTCACCAGATCCACGGGCGGCCCCATCGGGGGCATTTGAAGAGAGGGTTTCCAATTGGCAACCCTAATTTGGTGTGTGAGGATTATTTAGCCACAAGTGGGCCCCTGTATTAAAAAATTATTGTAAGGCCCAAGTAGGCCATGGCAGCCTATATAAAAAAAGGGCGAAGAGAGGGAAAGAGTGATGGGCTCCTTTTTTGGGCTGAGATTCAAGTTCAAAAAAATCCGGAAAAGGCGCGTACAAGAAAAAAAGCCGTACGCAAGTAGTTAAAAAATGAAAAGGCGCATACAAAAGAAAAGTCGTACGCATATTTCCAAAAAAATTGTGAGAGGGCAAAGCCGAAAAAAAATTTCAACAGCTTATTTTTAAAAAAAATGGTGGCTAATAAAAAAATGAAATAGTCGAGAATAAAAAAAGTGATGAATTATTGATTGAGAAAGTCGAGAAAAAAATAATATTATCAGCTAAGAGTTTTCATGTTTTTCCCCACTTTTAGTCTTTTCCCAACTTGGTCGATGTCTTCATTCCGGCCAGTATGTAGAGTCACAAGTCTTCTCTAGATGTCAGATTATCCAGACTAGCCGGAGTGTTCAGACTCTACAGTTGTCAGTCGATCAGACTCGACATTCAGATGTTTCCGAGTCTTCTTCAGTTTCGTGGTCCCCATCATTCCATCATTCTTGTTGTTTCAGCCAGAGTTTTCATGTGAGCCATAGGGACTCCAGAGTAGAGGAATATTCTCTATGCCACGTGGGCAAGGATTTTCATGTGGTATCATACAAACTCCAGAATAGAGTACCATTCTCTGAGCTAGATGGGAGAGACTCAGTTCTCCGACGAGGAGACTCCAGGCGCAGTTTCAGACTCCATGGTCAGATTCCGAGTCCTCAGTTTGACTCACACTCCAACCCGTACGTCCTCCTCACATGCACGTCATGAGAAGCAACGTCCTCGACAGCAGCCGGCAGTTGTGCGCGTTGAGTTGGTATTGTCTGTAGTGTCATGTAGCGTGAGTTGACTTTCTTTCTGTTTGTCCAAGCCGAGCATTGCATGCTCCAACTTGAGGGGGAGTGTTGGAGTATTTGTTTGTGCGTTTGTTGTGTTGTAGATGGGTAAATGGATACCTCCAGGATCCATTTACCATATCCTGTCTTTAGTCCCACATCTACCAGTTTATAGATGTGGAGACTCCGTGGGTGTTATATATAGAGACCCACACTCCTGTAGTTAGACGAGAAAAATGAATGCAATATCCACCCCTTTGAGGGCTTCTCCCATGGTTTCATCACGCTCCTTAGGGAGTAGGGTTCCACGTAAAAATCATGGTGTTCCATGTTTTATATCTATGTTCTTATGCTCTTTTTATCATTTCCGCTTCCGCATTCTCTATTTTCTAACAACCTCCTAGCTAAGTAGTGTGTGTCTGTGTGCATGCACATTCACGCACACATACACATACATAGGTGTGTGGGTGGGTGAGGGCGGGTGCGTATGCATATGATAAAACTACATGCTTGTACAAAAGGTTAGTTTTGACTTTACTTGAGATTACTTACAAGTGCTAGAATAAAATTACAAGTGAAAGTTAGATTCTATAGTTATTTAAGGGGTTTTGTATGCAATGTGTCTAAAGAACAGGTGGGATGAGTCATTCACTAATGGACCCATCAAGACTTTTTTCTTTATTATACTATAATTTCGTTATGACATGTTAAAAGGCTATCCTCACAAAGAGGAAATACAATTTAGCTCATTCTTAGATGAAGAGTTTCCCCTTCGAGTCCCGTGGACATCAATCATCAATCCAAACATGCTCACAAGGAGCACAATAAGAATAAGATCGACGGAGGCATCCTAAGGTATTGTTTGAGCTGTAGATCTCAACACTCCTACAAAGACATATTTCGAATTGAAGGAACTAAGTGAAAGCTCCCAACCAAAAACAAACATGTACCCAATGCGCTTACGACTCCACACCCGAACTCACTATGGACTTCATCCTCTTGCAAATCTTCCTCACTAAGCATATCATAGAAGCATGGGGCAAGTCATGATCGAGTGAAATAGGCAACCACCCAAAGTTTAAGTGTGTGCTCCCTCCTCTTGCTTCCACGTATCCTCATGATGACATGATCCTCTCACACACAAATAGTAAAGACAAGCACGCTCTAGCCAAGTCATGTTCATAGAAATGCATGATCCCTAAACAATAATTTCTTTCACAGAAGGAATGAAAGGTAAAATGTTGTGGATAGAAGGTAGGTGACCAGATCCCATCCTCACACCCTAGGATTGAAGAAAGAGAAAGCCATTTTTTTTTAAAAAGCACTATCTATGTGATTGTTCCAAGTAAGCACACCACTCAGTGTGTATAATTCATCCATTAAGTTGTGTAACTGATAGACCCGCTAAAAGCCACTGGAAGTGAACCTCATTCACACAGCTTCATTTTCGAAGGGTGAGGTAGAAAAGCCAGTCTTGAAATCGATTAAAGCAATGAGTTTACAATATCCATAGAAAAATGAAGTAAATTTGCATCTTCGAGGGACTGCTTGCATTTTGGGTTATGGTGATGTAGTGTAAGCAAATAGTAAAGGAAGCTTAATAATGACGCCAATAAGGAACTAGGTAGGATGAATTGCAACAGACTCACTGACAAATCTACGTATTAGGATTTCCCTTAGGGTATATGATTTTACTCATTTTCAAGGTTGCAATGCTACATTATAGTGGGCATGGTTTCTACCCTAATTTTGAGAAAACTAAAGTCAATCAGACTTTCCTTTCTCTTAGTTGTGAGCAGTGTAGCAGCGCATCAACATCTCAATGCACATTTCTTTTCCCTAGAAAATTTGTGGAGGAGTCTTATAACAGCTTACGGTAGTAAAGGTAGTGGACAACAGTTAACGTTTGCTTTCTCAAGTGTTGAAGCATGCAATTCCAGTTCTCTTCGAACTCAACTGGTGGAGTCTTAAGACTTGTAACCCATGACAAAAGTGTGATCGTGTTGTTGAAAGAAACTTTCCCTTACTTTCGAGTCCATAGATAAGGTTTTGTACATGAAATGTGACTGATGAAGTAGGAATCAAGGCAAGCTCTTGTGAACTCAAAGCATTGTCAACTCTCTCATACTTGCCCTCTCCATTCTTCTTGCAGTGCACCCGCTGACCTCTCCCCACCATAGGCTGCTTTGGGTAGTTGGTTAACTAAAGAGTGTATGTGAATTCTCAAAGTGAAAGGTGTGCGATATGGCTGGCAGGTTAAAACCAACAGCTACTATAAAGTTGAATTTTCTTAACAAATTTACAGCTGGTTTTGCTTTCCGACCATCTTCAAGCACAATAATCAGAATTCCTAAGTAGCTACCCTCACTCAGATATTATGATTGTTGTAGTGGGAAAAATGAAATGTATTATTCACCGTAGCCCTAGAGCTCTCTTATATAGGAGAAAAGCTCTATGGAAAAATTACATGATAGCCGAAAGAAATAGAAAATTACAGGATAACAAATGAAGAGATATAAATATCTCAACACTCTCCATCAAGTTGGAGCATAAATATCTACCATGCTCAGCTCGGAACAACAATGGTGAAACGGTCCCTTTGCAAAAGATCTGGTGAACATGTCAGCAATCTGATCACTTGAAGCAACATGAGAAGTGAATATAAACCCCTTTTGAATCAAATCACGGGTGTAGTGGCAGTCAACCTCAATGTGCTTTGTTCTTTCATGAAATGCAGGATTATTAGCTATAAATAGCGCAGCTTGATTATCACATTTTAGGTGCATAGGAAGAGACACCTCCATAGTTAGGTCAGTCAGAACAGACTTGACCCACGTTATTTCTGTGCTTCCTTGGGCCATTGCCCTATACTCCGATTGAACACTAGATCTGGCAACAACTGCTTGTTTCTTGCTCTTCCATGAAACCAACGAGCTGCCTACAAATACAATGAACCCTGAAGTTGACTTCCTATCCTTGGGACACCTAGCATAGTCTACATCCGCACATCTGACACTTCCAGGGTTGTGTCTCTCCTGAATAGAAGTCCCACACATGGAGAAGACCTGAGATACCTCAAGATCATGTTGACTTCATCCATGTGAGCCTGCCTAGGTTGCTCCATAAATTAGCTAACCCTGCTGACAGCAAACGATATATTAAACCTGGTAATAGTGATATACAAGAGCTTCCCTACCAGCTCTCTGTAATGTCTCTTATCCACTTCTGCAGAGTCATCATCATATAGCCGAGCATTGGGATCCATTGGAGTAGTAGCATGTCCACATCCTATCATACCTGTCTCAGATAGAAGATCAATGACATATTTCCTTTGCGTCATTACCATTCTATGCTGGTTTCTTGCAAATTCCAGTCCAAGAAAATACCTCAGCTTACCAAGATCCTTGGTCACGAACTGCTGTCCAATAAAATCCTTGGTTGCTTGAGTTCATTTGTTATCACTGCCCGTGACAACAATATCACCCACATAAATCAAGATAGCAATGATACCTTTCTGGGTTCTCTTAACAAAAAGAGAATGATCTGCAGTAGATCTGGCAAAGCCCTGCAGTTCAATCAACTCTGAGAGCTTCTGAAACCAAGCCCTCGAACTCTGTTTAAGGCCATATATGGCGTTATGAAGTTTACACACCATACTAGATTCCCCCTCAGCAGTAAACCATAGTGGTTGTTGCATATACACTTCTTCTTGTAGGTCGCCATACAAGAAAGCATTCTTAACATCTAATTGGAAAGTGGCCAGTCCTTCACCACAGCAATGACAATAAGAATGCGGAGTGTAGAGTGGCGCGCAACAGGAGAAAAAGTGTCTTGATAGTCCACCCCATAAGTTTGGGTGAATCCACGAGCAACCAACCTGGTCTTGTATCTGTCCACGAAACCGTCTGCACGATGTTTAATGGTAAACACCCACTTACTGCCAACAATAGATGCACCTGGGGGAGCAGAGACGCTACTCCACGTACCACGAGACTGTAAGGCGACCATCTCCTCTTCCATAGCAAGATGCCAAGGACCACTCTGTAATGTCTCCTGATAGGACATCGGTATCTGTACCGCTGACAAGGCAACAACAAATCTCTGAAAGTCGCCCAATAGCCGCGCTAGAGAAACATGAGAGGAAAGAGGGTGCATCGAACATGCACGCCGCTTCTGTCATAGAGCAATAGGCACATCCAGGTCCACTGTATCCTCAGAAGGAGTATCATCTATACCATCTTGCACACTCAAATCACAAGTGCCGTCAGTGGAACTCAAATGCTCAGGATATACCTTGGGCGTACTAGTCTGGATGGTGGTGGAGGCACATGAGCACGAGGCCGGCGCTGGTAAACCTGTGGAAAGAAAGTAGGTGTGGCAGGAGGTGTAGGTGGTGGAGGTGGAGGTAGTGGTGGCGGCGATGGTGGTGGTGGTGGTGGAGTGAGAGAGACATGAGGCAGAGGCATGTAAACCTCCTCTCCATGCTCTGACGGAATGAGCTTGTCACCTGTAGAAGAGAAATACATGATGGATTCAAAGAAGGTGACATTAGCACTAACATAATACCTTCGTCGAGTAGGGTCAAAGCAGCGATCCCCCTTTTGGGTCTTGGAATACCCAACAAACACACACTTGACTGCTCTAGGAGAGAGCTTGTCAAGACCTGGAGACATCTGATGAACAAATGCAACGCATCCAAAAACACGAGGTGTGAGAGAAAAAAGATCCTTCTCAAGAAACACAGTCGAGAATATGATCTTCTCCTCCAGAATCGATGAAGGCATACGATTCACCAAATAATACGCAGTGAGAACAGCATCCCCCCAGTACGAGTCGAGAGCACAGCGCTGAATCAGAAGAGTCCTGGTGACATCCAAGAGATGTCGATGTTTCCTCTCAACCACCCCGTTCTGTTGGGACGTATATGCATAAGTTGTATGATGTACAATACCATAGGATCTATGAAATTGAGAAAGTTGTGTATTACAGAATTCGAGAGCATTATCAGAACATATATACTTGACATTTGCAGAAAAGACATTCCTTATTTCACAAATAAAAGACGGAATGATAGGACTAGCATCAGACTTGTTCTTAAGCAGAAAAATCCATGACAATCTCAAAAAAGTCAGCAACGACAACAAGATAAAAACGGAGTCTCTGAAGATCAGGAACACGACTGGGACCCCAAATATCCAAATGAATCAACTCAAAAAGACTGACTACTTTGACCCTGACGACTCTGGAATGTGGACCTATGATGCTTCCCAAGCTGGCAGACCTTGCATTGAAAAGTAGAACAAGGAGAAATTTGAGGAAGAACGTGACGCAGCTTTTGCAGAGGAGACACCAGCATATGGAGATGATCAAAACGGAGATGCCACATATACGGAGAGACAGATCTAGTTCGAAGAGAGGAGACACCAGCATATGGAGATTGCACCAGTCCGTATAGGCCTCATTGCTCACGGCCAGTACCAATCACAATGCCCGCTAGAATGTCCTAAAAACAAGAGCAGAGGGGTCAAATATGGCACGACAATACAAATCCTTGGTAATTTGACTAATAGACAATAAATTCATAGAGAATTCAGGAGCGTAAAGAACATTTTGAAGCCTCATTTCAAAGGTCAACTGCACCTCCCCCTGACCAGTGATGGGGACCGTGTCCCATCAGCTATCACAACAGATCTTCCTGACTGAGTTGGGCTATAGGTACTAAACTAATCTTTGTCACCACAGAGATGATGGGATGCTCCTGGATCCATGATCCACTCTGACAAGTCTGTCGTGTAACATCTAGTAAAAGCATATGTTGCACCTATTGTAGATGTAGAGGCTGAGGCTGCTACCTCCGAAGATCCTGACGGTGAGCTAGTTGATCCAGAAGAAGGCATAATCTCCCTGAACCATGCAACGAACTCATCAAACCTCCAGTCAGATGCGGCAGAAGGATCGTTGCCCTGCTGGAACTGTTTTGTCACACGTGCTGAAGCAGGAAATCCATGCTTAAAATAGTATGTTTCCTCTGAATGACATGGCCTGTAGCAGTAAGTGCAAGGCTGACGAGGAGGTTTACTGCTTCCTCCTCTCCCACGGCCTCCTTGGCCGCGGAACTGCGTAGGGCTCCCCCTACCACGAGATACTGCCATGGCTAAAGAGGTCTGAGACACGAAAGTACCACCAGAAGATGTGGAGAGTCCGCTCAACCGGCGATATGCTTCCTCCATAGGAGGTATGGCGACGTCTGTAACTTCTCAAACATACCCCTTAAAGAAGTGTAAAGGGTATGTAGAGGTCGACCATTCTGCTTGGAAGTGAAGATGCCGTGTTGAAGTTGCCGAATCTTTGATTCGTTCTTCGCCGGAGAATATGTAGCGGCGAGAATGTCCCACATAGCCTTTGTCGTGGGGACTCAAAATGTCATTGGCTATCTCCATGGATACTGTGCCAGAAAGCCATACGTGTGCATACGCATCGTCTGCCTCCCATGAGGCGTTAACCCCAGTTTTGTCGACAGGCTCCTCACGTGTAAGGATATGCTTCTTGCCATTACATTTCATTAGACTCATGAACTGCATGGCCCACAGTTCATAATTTGTTCCATCCATCTTCACAATAGGTGTCGCACCTTTGAAGGCACCTAGGTATGGAATATCTGCTTTATTGTCTGATATGATGACAACAATCTCTCAAAATTGGGGTTGCAAATTGGACAAAGAATGTCTACACAGACATATAGGAAGATGGTTGTGGGTGTAGACTCATACCACAACCACTTCAATTCCTTGAAGGCTCCTTTGAAAAGCTTGGGTGTTTTAGATATTCAAGTCACACCCTAGAAAACCAAAAACGGAGCCCAACCAGGAGACTGTGGTGATGCATAAGGGTGCATTGGTGATGCACGAGCACCGCTGGGGCGGCACACAGGGGCGCGAGCAGCGCTAGGGCTGCGCGCAGGGACGAGCAGCGCTAGGGACCCAAGCGGAGGGGCGAGCAACGCTAGGGCTGCACGTGAAGGCACAAGCACCGCTAGGGCTGCTCGCAGGGGCACGAGATGCAAGCAGCACTGGGACCCGAGCGCGCGGAGACTAGAGCACTACTGGAATCGGTGTGCGTGGATGCGAGCCGTGGAGATGCGTGGCTAAGGTGTTGCGGTAGCGCGTGAAGCGAGGAGCACGCGGCGGCGGAGCATGGGGTTTTGGTGGGGACGGGATTTAGGGCACATGCTCCGATCTAGGATCGTCGCTCGGATACCATGTTGTAGTGTGAAAAATGAAAAGTATTATTCACCGTAGCCCTAGAGCTCTCTTATATAAGAGAAAAGCTCTATGGAAAAATTACATAGATAGCCGAAAGAAATAGAAAATTACATGATAGCAAATAAAGAGATATAAATATCTCAACAATGATTGACTAGACTTCCTCAGAGTCGGTGATTGAGATAAATGTGCATGTATTTCCTAATCTGACGTCAACGACAACTTTGCTTGGCCCCTGCTTCATTTTGTTAAGGATAGATCAGGGAAGAGCTAATGTGAGAATTAAAGCAACGCTTAAATTTCCCATCTACGAGACATGGTAAAGATATAAGCATCACATGAGAACCGCTCAACCTCGTGTGCATCCTTTTCTTTCTTTGAAATTTGACTTCACAAGGAAATCATAGTAGGTCAAGAAGAGAAAAGATAAATTCTAGCATCATCTGGCAGTCGGATTACTGAGTTAAGATACACAACATCAGGGAGGGGAGGGGTTGAGAGCTCGGGTTGTGGCGAAACACGGTTGAAGGCTCCAGTGATCATGAAGGAGGGAGTTGTGATGCACTAAGGGAGTTTGCGGCCATGGCACACCATTGAGAAAAACAATAGGGTGGGAGGGAGAGGATATTATTTGTAAATTTGGGCCAATGCGGGTATTATTAGTGGATTCCATTATATTTATCAGTCATTTTGATGGATTTTAACCCTCGAGGGTTATAGAGGAGTTTTATACATGTGACGATGAGATTTCAAAAATTATAGGGTTTATTTTGAAAAAAAATATAGGGTGTGGGAGTGAAATCCCTTAAAACGATAACTCTTGATTGACTAAATCAATCTAATTAAACCAAATTTTTTACTCTGACACTGCATCAACTACTCTTCATTTTCATTTAACACCACAACCATCTCGTGAATTTCCAAAAAAAGCACCATCCAGTGTAGGAAGTTCTTAAGAACAGTTTGATAAAACTTTGATCATTGATCCAAGAGTCCAGACTTAGGGAAGAAGTCGGCATTTTAGAGATTCTTCTGTCAATATTGAAACATAGCAGTTACATGTCAATTCTTATTCCTGTCTGAAGTACTACACAAAACACCTATCCTGTCAGTTTGCATATAGAAAAAAACCATCAATAAACATTATCACAACAATTCACATGATAATGTAGATGCAAGGCACATCAATGAAGATTTAATCTACCCATCAGCAATTTTTCACAAGTTAAATTCAAAAAATCACCGTTTAGGGAGTATGGAAAGGATTATTTCACTTCTATAGATGCACAAATCCCACAATTGTATAAATGATCGAACTTCATCACTATTCTCCATTTGTTTAATTCGGATGCATTTACAAATTCCATGGAAACAAAGAAGATCAAACCTTGCATATATGACCCTTGTATTCTTGTAGTTGTTCTCCAGTAGTCCTTCACTCGAAAAGATAATTAAAATAAAAATGTGAAACAAACATGGAACTATTATCAAAGATAAACCACATCAAAGGACCCTTACCGATCTAGAAGGCGTAATGTAGAATCTAAGCAGCTTGCTAACACACAATTGCTGTCATTTGATAATGAAATACAATTGACTGGGTGACCTAAATAATCAACTAGTTCTCTGGTTCATCAAGATTAAAAACAAAAATGTAAAAAAATAGTTTTTTTAGGAAAAAATGTAAGAACTAATTTTTTGAGGAAAAAAAGGTAAGAAGTGGTGGCAAAAGCAAAATAAGCATTGTAATAGGAGTACAATATACAGTTAAAGAGGATCACAAACAAATCAGAGAGCATACCTACCGATCCGTATATCAAATGTCCGCACAGTTCCATCAACACTTCCAGCAATAATTTCTGTTTTCGTCAAACACACAGACATCACACTGTCTGTAAATGTATCTACAATCTGACCCATACAGGGATACAAAAGGAACCGAACATGATTCAATACAAAGTTGGAATACAACCTTAGGCTTACAGAAAAAGTTAAAAACTTACTTGAATTGGCTCTGTGCTATGGGATCTGCAGTCCCATGCCCTAATGGAACGATCATAACCAGCAGATACCACTACAGAATCATACTCGTTAAACTTAACAGCATTTACCTGCCAGAGATTAGATATTATACCTAAAAAGATTGAAACAATATTGCTTTGTCAAATGCAAATTCAAGAAAATGAATACAAATTCACCGCCTAGAAAAAAAAAAGCTTATTCGGCATGTTGGCATCGATGCAAATGGTTTAGGTCTTGTTCCGCATCTGGTATGATGGCTAAGGTGTGTTAAGCTTTGTTTGTTCAGGTAAACATCTGGTTTATTTATTCTAGCTCTTTCACTATAACTAGAATATAACTTGGTCCCCGAAGATCTTTCCAAACTTATCATATGGTTGCTAAGAGCCTAAGATTTCATCTTTCATTGACAGGCAATACCCTTTTTTGTGGTTTAGTAGTCTTTTTTTAGTCCCCATAGTGCCCAAATGCAAAATAGTAAAACAAGTTCAAATGCATTTTCAATGTGTGAAGAGAAGTGACACTTGAGAACAGAGAACCGCTGCCTTTAATGGAGGGATTGCTGGGGAGAAGGGGAATGTGATGGTTGGTGAGGGAGAATTGTGGGGGCTGCCATGGAGGTTGACGGGGTGAAGTTGTGGAGAGGTTTCACACATCTCCAGGAGGAGGTCTGAAGAAAGAGTGGCCGAGGGATGAAGTGGTGGATGGGCACAAGGTGGTCTGCTTGGAGAGTTAGAACTGGGCTCAATACGGTGACACTGTCCGATGCATGCTATGTTAGAGGATTAGTTACCGTTGAGGCACATATCCAGCATGTGCGAAACTGCTGATTGTGGCGGGGGGTAGGTGCAAGCAGGTTGGTGGCAAAACAGCAGGTTGGGTGCCAGGGCTGAAGACAAGCATGGCCTTCCTTGGTCCATGACATGAGAGACAGGACATTAGAGCGCAACCCTTACTGTCCAGAGGTCCTCCAGGAGCTAGTTGATCTCGTTGCAACTCCTAGGCAGGTGTTTGACGTTCAAAGATGTTGCATAGCATTTTATTGACGAGACAAATTCTACCAATGGAGTAAGATATGGCTTTTGTAAAGGTCTTCACCTCAATGGACGACAAATGAGGTGGTTACAACCGTAAGGAGTTAACATGGCTCCCACAGTCAGCCTAAATGAGACGATCCTGGTCGACTTGCTTGGTGTTCCTTTGGGGTTGTGGCTCCGGGAGGCGGTTGAGCCCGTAATCTAGTCTTTCGGCCAATGAGCTGAAGACATTAATGTCGACAAAAACAGCACCTGCTAAAGCAATGGTTACAGCTCCGGCTCCTATTAACTTTGATCCCTCCAAAATATTTCAATAATGATCTTTGCCAGTTTTTTCCTTGAGATGAGAACAAAATTTTGTAATGGAGGATTGTGGAGGATGGAACAAAAATGAGAAAGGGTCATCCTGCGATGCATGAGTTGTTTTCCTTAGGTATTTTCAATGGTGATGCCTCAAAGTCAAATTATGAGTACCGATGACAGTGGACGGCCCTATTCCAACAAAAAGTTGGACGTGTTGGAGAAGGGGGGAAATTTTGCAATCATTGTAAGGGTAGTGGCGAAAGGAAGAAGGGAGCATTGGAGTGGCAATGGAGCTAGCCATCGAAGTAATAGTGCTCAACCCTAAGTGATGACGAGGCATGATGGTGTTGGACGGGGAATGATAATTGTGGCAATAGGTTCAGGGGTCCCTAAGGCATATGTGGGTTGAGGGTAGGGAGGAGGAGATATTCGGGACTCATTAACCCAACCCCATGCCTATTTTGATTAAAGCCAATGGAAAAGTCATAGGGGTAGGGACAGTAGAACATGAAAGGAGAAAGGAGGTTGGGTATTGGTTGGGTAAGGAGCCCTTCCTTTCCGGCATTCCTCCGAGGAAGAGTATGTAAGAGCGGAGAGGAAAGGGGTGCATTTAAGAGGGGTAAAGGAGCCCATTTGGGTTGGTGGCGGGGGTATTTGGTCAAGTTAGGTGGATATTGAGGGAAGGGTCAGGTCAACGTCCCAAACCTAGGTACAAGGCATCCTTTAAGGTCTAGGGTGGGAGATTCGAATCAGATTGTTGTAGGAAAGGAGGGCTCGAGTTATTTAATTTCAAACAGGGAGATGTCATGTGGATTGATGGCTTTGGAGGTGGGGTCCACATATAGCAATAGCACGATTGAGTATCTGGTTGGGTGTCCGATAATGGGTGCTACTATGCCCTCATGGACGTGTTGGAGAAGGGGGAAATTTTGCAATCGTTGTAAGGGTAGTGGCGAAAGGAAGAAGGGAGCATTAGAGTGGCAATGGAGCTAGCCATTGAAGTAAGAGTGCTCAATCCTAAGTGATGATGGGGCATGATGGCGACAGTTCAGATCGCATTGAAGCTTGCAGCATTGTAGAAAAAGCAAATGATCTTCAAAAGAGACTCCCGTGATGAGCATGCATTGAGGCGAAATCAGGCACAGGAGGAAGGGGCGAGATTGGACCTACTAGAGGACAACAAGAGGCTAGATGAGGAGGAGCTGATAAACAGAGGGATGATACAGAAGATCATTGAGGAGGATAGGAAGCATGAGATCGAGTTGAGACAAAGATCTCGGCAGAAATGAGTGAAGGAGGGGGATGCAAATATTAAATTTTTTCATGGGGTGACGAGTGGAAGAAGGAGAAGGAACTTGATCCACTCGATCTTAGTTGGTAGCGAGGAGTTCCATGGTAGGAAGCAGTTGCAAGAGAGGTTACAAGTTACTTCAAAAGCATGAGCATGCGCTTGTCACATTGTGGCTCGAGGAGGTGTTGGACGGGGAATGAAAATTGTGGCAATAGGTTCAGGGGTCCCTAAGGCGTATGTGGGTTGAGGGTAGGGAGAGGAGATATTCAGGACTCATTAACCCAACCCCATGCCTATTTTGATTGAAGCCAATGGAAAGTCATAGGGGAAGGGACAGTAGAACATGAAAGGAGAAAGGAGGTTGGGCATTGGTTGGCTAAGGAGCCCTTCCTTTCCGGCATTCCTCCGAGGAAGAGGTATGTACGAGCAGAGAGGAAAGGGGTGCATTTAAGAGGGGTAAAGGAGCCAATTTGGGTTGGTGGTGGGGGTATTTGGTCAAGTTAGGTGGATATTGAGGGATAAGGGTCAGGTCAACGTCCCAAACCTAGGTACAAGGCATCCTTTAAGGTCTAGGGTGGGAGATTCGAATCAGATTGCTGTAGGAAAGGAGGGCTCGAGTTATTTAATTTCAAACAGGGAGATGTCATGTGGATTGATGGCTTTAGAGGTGGGGTCCACATATAGCAATAGCACGATTGAGTATCTGGTTGGGTGTCCGATAATGGGTGCTACTATGCCCTCATGGTCTTAGGAGAGCCCTTGAGTTCGATACCTAGCAGAGGTTTCTTGTAGTTCACGATAGGCGAAGGCCCTAGGTGAATGCAGTCAACTACGGTTGATTGTGCGATAACAAAGAAATCTCATGACGACAAGGAATGACCGCCTCTTCATCTAATAGAAGGTCAATGTAGCTAGAGGCGGGTGGGGAACCTAAATGATAAGATCGGTGGAATTCGAATACTTTGTAGTGAGGTGGTATGGTAGAGGAGGTCAAGGTGACAAGTTGGGGATGGAGATGCCCTGACAGTTAAGGGAATGCTAGTAGGGTGTGCGAATGGCCTCGGGGCAACCAATCTTCCTTTGAAGCTATGTGGATGCAGAGTGCGCAAGGGTCGAGAAAGATCAGTGTGATCGACAAGGAAGGAGGGCTGAAGGAGAAAATTGATTTTTTTTTGAAAAAGAGAAGGAGATTGGTGGTAAGGCTAACTATTGAATGGCATTCGTTTCTGGGACATGGGTGGGAAGATTAAAGGGAAAGGTAGGTTGAGGTAGGTGGTAGATGAGGAACTGAAGGTGATAGATTAGGCATGATTGGGGCTCCGCTTATGCGAAGGGGAGTGTACTCTTAAGGTGGATGGTGCGATCGTACAAGGCGGTAAGACATGTGGTGAGGGAAGATCCTATATGTGAATCTGGATATGGGGAAGCTAGCTGGAATCGATAGAAATGTTGGAGGCAAAGGAGAGCAGGGGAAGATCGTTGCAAAATAGATCCCGGGTATTTAAAAGAATCCCTCTTCTGAATGTTATCATCACCAATCTTCACCTCGATTCCTTCATCATTGCTTCCATCAAAAGTGCACTCCATATATTCAATCATAGCCCTACTTATACGAAATCCTTTAGTCCCCAATGCATGTATCCAGACCTCAAGCTTCTCATTTACTCTATTTCTAGTCCCATCAATCAAATACAATATCATCAGCAAATAACATACATCAAGGTATCCCATCCTGAATTTGACTTGTCAACGTGTCCATAATCAAAGTAAAAAGAAATTGACTCAAAGTTGAACCTTGACGTAAACCAATGTTGATGTCAAAATAGTCCGTCTTCCCAGACCGGATCCTTACACAAGATAAAGCCCTATCACACATATCCTTTATGAGGTTAATGTATATGACAGGTACTTGTCTCTTCTCCAAAACTCTCCACAATATCTCATGTGGGACAGAATTATAAGCCTTCTCCAAATCAATAAAAATGAAATGGAGGTTTTTCCTTTTAGCTCTATAAATCTCCATTGTTCTCCTTAGCAAATGGACAGCTTCAATGGTTGTGCGACCTAGCATGAATTCAAATTGATTTTCTTTTACTCTGGAAACTTGCCTCAACCTTCTTTCGATCACACGTTCCCAAATTTTCATAGTGTAACTCATCAGCTTGATACCTCTGTAATTTGAACAATTTTGAATGTCCCCTTTGTTCTTATAAAGAGGCACCACGATACTTCTCCTCCAATCTTCATGCATTTTCTTGTTTCGTCAAATAACATTGAATAAATTGGTAAGCCAAGTCAAACCATGCTCACATAAAACTCTCCATACTTCTATAGGAATGTCATCCGGTCCTACACCTTTCCCATGTCTCATAACCTTCAAAGCATCCTCTACTTCATTTCTTTATAGTCGTCTATAGCTTGCACGATTTAAGTAACTTTCACTACTAGCTAGATCACCCAAAGTGACCTTTCTATTTCCTTCCCCAATGAAAAGCTTATGGAAATATTGCTTCCATCTAGTCTCTATATTCTTCTGAGTAAAAACATGTGACCTTCCTCATCCTTAATGCATCTCACTTGAGAAAGGTCTTTGGTCTTTCTTTCTCTTGCTTTGGCCAACCTGAATATATCCTTCTGGCTCTCCTTAGAGTCGAGATTTTTGTATAAAACTTCGTAAACTTTTGACTTAGCTTCGCTTACAACCTTCTTTCATTCCTTCTTCGCTATTTTGTAGTTTGTGGCAGTTTCCTTTGTTCTATCCTTAGACATAGCTTTAAAGCATGATCTTTTAATTTTGGGCTTCTCTTGCACCCCTCCACTCCACCATCAAGCCTCCTTTTGGTTTGGAGCTCCTCCCTTTGACCAACCTAGCATCTCTTTGGCTACCCTTCGGATACAAAATGCTACTGCTTCCCACATCTCGTTTGCACTTCCGTTAAAATCCCAAGATAAGTCTTCTAAAACCTTCTCCCTAAAGCGTGATTGCTTCAGTTGAAGATTCCACCATCTAGTTCTAGTGATCTTGGAAATCCTCTTCTTTACCAGCCCTTTTATTTGCACATCCATGACTAACAAGCGATGTTGGGTTGTCAAACTCTCTCCTGTGATCACTTTGCAGTCTTTGCAACACAATCGATCTCTCTCCTCAATGCAAAGTAATCTATCTGTGTTCTAGTCGGACCACTCTTATAAGTAATTAAATGCTCATCCCTCTTCTTGAAGAGAGTGTTTGCTATGAAAAGATCATAAGTCGTTACAAAATCATGAATGACTTTTCCCTCTTCATTTATATCCCCGAAGACACGGCCTCCACGAACACTAGCATACCCCGAATCATCCTTTCCCACATGTCCATTAAGATCTCCACCTGAGCAAATCATCTCATTATGGGATTTCTTGCAAAATCTTATCCAGATCCTCCCAAAAAGCTTGTTTAATCCTTTCATCTAAACCAATTTGTGGTGCATAAACTGAGATGATATTCAGAATTCCTTCTTCAAGCACCAATTTTAGCAAAATAATCCGACCCCTGAATCTTTGCACCTCAACCTCACAATCCTTCAAATCTTTATGAACAACCACTCCAACACCATTTCTACCCTTATATTTACCTGAATACCAAAGTTTAAAGCATGTCTTCTCGATCTCCCTTACTTTCTCTCCAACCCATTTGTTTCTTGGAGACATGGTATCTGGATCTTCCTTCTTTCCATCGTATCTACAATCTCCATTGATTTGCCAGTAAAAGTGCCAATTTCTAACTACTTATCCGCAACTTCCTTTGCAACCTCTTTTGGACTAACTTCTTTGCTCGCATGCGTCCATCATGCGAGAACCCTTGCAAATTTTGGATTGTATCCATGAGGCGATGCAGCGGAACTAGCTTATTTACTCGCATGTGTTCCTTATGCGAGAATCCTTGTAAATTTTGAACCACATCCGGAGCGCGATGTAGCGGTCCTTGCCAATTTATCATTGCATTCGGGCGATGCAATGCGTCGTAAGTATGGAACAACAAAATATGAATGTTTGCTTAACTATTTTGAGGCAACTTCCTAAATAGTATTTAAAAAAAACTATTTAGGAAGTTGTCTCCGACTGTTTTAGGCTGGTTGCCGGTTACCTAACGTAACCCTCCTCAATTTATCCGGGCTTGAGACCGACCATGGCTAAGTTAATAAATGTCATGATAATCTACCCCATATGTTTAAGTGAGTCCACTTACTACAAGTCTAGCCCTATAGTGATCGACATTACTCTCTACTTTATTATAAACACCCACTTGCAACCAACCACAGAAACCCTACTACGGTAGTGATCAAGCTCCACGTACCTCGTGACTGGAGGGCAGCCGTCTCTTCCTCTATAGCAAGTCGCCATTAACTGTTCTATAAAACATCCTGATATGTACGTGGGATCATAACAGTTGGCAGTCCCACCACAAACTTCTCAAAGCCCTCTAATAGACACCACAATAAAGAGTGGCCTGAGAGAGGATACTTAGCACATGTATGCCTCCTCTTTCGAAGTGTAATAGGCTGGTTAAGATCCTCTGAATGATTTGTATCATATACCACAATCTCCTAAAGAGCTACACTCTCTTCCTGTAAAGTCTCATGCTATACGGAAACATCAACAGTGCCATCGGTGGAAACCAAATGATCAGCATTTATCTGGGGCATGTTGGATCAAGGGAAAAGCGCAGGATTAGGGGAGCTAGTAGTCGACCGACGAATGTAGTAACGAGGCAAAATCTAAGCTATGAAAGGTGGTAGGAGTTGGAGGTGAAGGAAGAGGTGGAGTGTAAACCTACTCCTCAGACGGGAATAGTCATCATGTGACATGTAAGAGAAAAATACATAATAGACTCAAAGAATGTGATATCGGCATTAACATAGTACTTCCAACTAACAGGATCAAAGCACTAGTACCATTTCTAGGTCCGGGAGTAGCCAACAAAGATGCACTTGAGAGCTCTAGGGGAGAGCTTGTCACGACCATGAGTCATGTAATGAACAAAGGCCACGAAATCATATGCATGAGGTGTTAGAGAAGGTGTCCTTTTCGAAAAATACAGTTGAATAAGAAATCTTTTCTCCTAACACGGAATACGTCATACAAGTAATGAGGTAGCAAGTAGTAAGAACATCATCTCCCCATTAAGCGTGAGGAGCATGACTCTTTATAAGGAGAGTCATAATAACATCTAAGAGATGGCGATGTTAGCACTCAGCACACAAAGTCTAATGGATAATCTCAAGAGACTTGAAGAACTAGGATAGCTGAGCAGTACAAAACTCCAAAGCATTGCCACAGCGAACATGCTTAACAATAGTAGAAAAAAAGGTCATTTATTCAATAATAAAAGTACACAATAGAACATGTGTCAGACTTGTTTTTTGAATAGAAAAAACAAAAAAGTCTGGAAAAATCATCCACAATGACAAGATAAAACATTTTGTGCTCGTGGTGATCAAGAACACGATTCGGACTCCAAATATCAAAATGCGACAACTTAAATAAAAAACTATTGCAATGACTCCGACAACTGGGAAAATTGGTAGGATGATGCTTCCCAAACTGGCAAACCCAACACTAAAAAAGTGGACTGAGATGAGATCTGTGTAAGGACTATGTACAGCTTTTACAGAGAAAGATGGCCAAAACGAAGGCGCTACATATACGAAGTGATCGAACCAGTAGGAATAGAAGATATGCATGCATAAGATCCTTGGTAATATAAATAAAAGACATCAAATTCATAGAAAATTCGGCTGCATGTAACACACTCTACAAACGCATGGAAGGTATCAATTGAATCTCTCCATATCCTGTAACAAGAGAATATTTCCCATCGGCATGACTACATATCGATCAGGGTAAATGGAGCTGTAGGATGTAAACTGCTCTTTGTCACAACAGAGATGATGAGACGCTACAGAATCCATGATCCACTCTGAAATATATGTCATGTGACAAGTGGTAAGTGTATAAGTTGTACCTGAGGTACCGGCAGAGGCTGCAATGTTAGATGAGATCGAAGAAGCACTAGTAGAACCAGTGCAAAAGCCATAATCTCCCTCAGACGAGAGACAAGGTCATCATAGTTCTGATCATCGGCATTAGCGGTGAGCTCAAACTGCTCAGTTGTACGCGCAGATGCATGGTGACAATGCTTCTAATATCATATGTCCGCAGAGTACCCTACACATTTGCAGTAGTGCATTGCAGAAGAGGACATCCACATCCTTTGTCACGGATACCATGTTCTCTAAATTGAGTCGAAGCTCCTCTACCGCAAGATGCAACCATAACAGAGGAGGTTTGAGTAGTAGCTATAAGGGGCATCGTGATCATACTCGGTCTGTTGTAAGCTTCCTCCATGAGAGGTATAAAAGCACCGGTGTAGAGTTGGCTATGGGCAGCATCATACTGAGGATCAAGAGCCACAAGAAAAGCCTACCATTTTGGTGTTCTTATATGACATCTGTTGATCAGTACTTGCATTCAAAGGCATGAAGCTATTGAGCTTCTCAAACCAAGGTAGGTAATACCGGTATCGGTATTAGTATCAGCTATGTCAATATGATATATCGTTTGATATATTGACATGTCGCCCAAATCGGCCCGATTTTGTGAAGGAAATGGCCTTCAAAGGGAAAATATCGACCATATCAGTGATATATCGATCACTTGTCGATGATGATATATCGTCGATATATCGCGATATAGCTTACCTTGCCTCAAACATGCCTCTTAGCCAAAAGTAGAATGCATTGAGAGGGTGACCATCCTGTTTTGCTATGAAAATGTCATACTGAAGATTAAAAATCTTCCTCCCATTCCTCACTTGAGAATATGTGACGACGAAAATGCCCCGCATTGCCTTGGCGGTGTACTGATATAGAATATCGATGGCTATCTTGTTTAATAAAGGTAGCAAAGAGTCAAACACACGTGCATGCATTGTCTTGCTTCCACAAAGCCTTCGCCCCAATCTTTTCGATCGGCTTAGGTTGCATCATGATATATTCATTGGTGTTGCTCTCCATAATACTCATGAGTTGTATAGACTATGGTTCATAGTTGGACCCATCAATTTTAACGATGGGTGCAGGATGCCAAGATCCTTGAAGACCATCGAGGAGGATATATACACATTGTTCTCTACCATGACGAACGAAGGGGGCTGGAAAGGGCGTGACTGGGATATAGATCAGTCTAATTCTTTACTACACAATCATGTAGGTAACATGTTGTGTATGCCGACTCAAAGCACAACCCTTCCCATCAACTGTGGAGGCATTCTAGAGCAGGCAGATTGCATTTATAGACATGAAATCACCATAGACTGCACCAAAATCAACGCATAATCAGTCAAAAAATCATGTGCATGTTGTACATGGGCACAAAGGGCTCACAGAGGTACGGAGCGATGCCGCATCGAGCGTAGGCCACATGTGGAGGTGTTAAGCAAAGCATAGGCCACAGTAACACAGTGATCAAGGCTATGAAAAGAATTATTCATTGTTATTCCATAGAGCCTAAGGGTTCTCTTATATAAAAGAGAGAAACCTAATGGGTAGATTAGATACTACTGACAAATAAATAAATAAATAAACTGTGAAACAGTAACATAACATAAAAACTCTTCAACATTCCCCCTCAAGCTGGAGCATAGATGTCTACTAGGTTCAGCTTGGTACAACATCTTTGAAAGGGTCCCTGAGCTAGAGCCTTAGCGAGCACGTATGTTGTCTGCTCACTTGAGTTGGCATGAGATGTAGAAATAAGGCCCTTCTGAATCATGTCTCGAGTTTAGTGACAATCTACCTCGATATGCTTGGTTCTCTTACGGAAGGCTAGGTTGTTGACAATGAACAATGCAGCCCGGTTGTCGCATTGGAGGTGCATAAGAAGAGGCATCTCAATAACTATGTCAGTCGGAACGGATCTGACCTACATCATCCATGTGTTTCCTTATGCCATAGCTCTGTATTCTGATTCAACACTTTATCTGATGACAATTGTCTGCTTCTTGCTCTTCCATGATACCATTGAATTCCCTATAAACACAGTGAAACCGAAAGTAAACTTCATGTCCTTGGGACATCCTGCATAGTATGCATCTGCGCAGGCTGTAACAGCAAGGGATGTGCCTCTGCTAAGCAAAAGACCAGATACAGGTGAAATCTTCAGATACCTCAAAATCATATGGAATGCATCCAAATGGGCATGTCTTGGTTGCTCCATGATCTTACTTTGCTCATTGCACAAGATGTGTCTGGCCTGGTGATGGTTTCATATAGCAGCTTCCCAACCAGCTCCATATATCTCCTCTTGTCGACTTCATCAGTGTCATCATCATATAACTTAATGCTCGGGTCCATAGGAGTATTAGTTGCCTTGCAGTCTGCCATCCATGTCTCAGAGATAAGGTCAATCACATACTTCCTCTGAGTCATCACAAGACCTCGCTGATTCCTAACGAACTCCAATCCAAGGAAATAACGTAGACTGCCAAGGTCTTTGGTAATGAACTGTTGTGCAATAAAGGCATTGACTGCTTGAATGCCATGTGCATTATCTCCTGTAATAACGATATCAACAACGTATACCAGTATAGCAACGGTTCCCTTCTGGGACCTCTGAACAAAGTGATCTGCAATTGATCTCACAAACACCTTCTTTTCTATCACATTCGAGAGCTTTTGAAACCACGCTCTCGGACTCTGCTTCAGGCTATAGATTGCCTTTTGAAGTCTACACACCTTCTGACACTCCCCCTCAGCAGTGAATCCTTTGGTTGTTGCATGTAGACTTCTTCTTGGAGATCACCATAGAGGAATGCATTCGTAACACCAAGTTGATACATCGGTCAATCCTGTGTGACTACAATTGATAGAAGAACCCTGCGTGTGGAGTGTCGGGCTACAGGAGAGAAGGTATTCTGATAGTCCATCCCATAATTTTGAGTGAACCCATGGGCCACAAGAAATGTGTTGTAGCGATCAATGTTGTCATCTGCTCGATGCTTGACAGTGAACACCCACTTGCATCCTACAACGGAACTAACTGCAGGATCTTTAACAATGCTCTGCGTGCCTCGAGACTGTAAAACTGACATCTCTGCTTCCATTGCTAGACGCCATTAGCTCATCTTGAGAGCCTTCTGATATGTACACGGGATTTCAATGGTAGACAATCCCACAACAAATTATCTAAACTCTGGTGAAAGTCGCTCCAAAGACACATGGACTGCAAGGGGATATTTGGCACAAGAACGTTTGCCTTTCCGCAAGGAAAACGACCGACCCAGATCACTCTCCTGAGGTGATTCTGTCTCAACCTAAATATCTGCGTGTTCATTTTGTGATTGACCACTTATATCATACACACCAATAATACCATCAATCAAAACCAAGTTCTCAGAATTTACCTGAGGCGTGTTGGATGTTGGGGAAGGTATCAGACATGGAGGATAGGTTGAGGTGTATGTGTGGGCGGAGGTGGAAGAACAACCGCATCCTCAAACTCAGAGGGACTCAACCAATCACCTGTAGGAGAGTAATACATTATAGACTCAAAGAAAGTGAAGTCTGCACTGATATAGTATTGTCCCTTTACATGATCAAAACCCGATAACCAATTTGGAGCGAGAGTACCCTACAAAAATATACTTGACAGCTCGAGGAGCGAGCTTGCCACGACCAGGACGCAAGAGATGAACAAATGCCACACAACCAAATACTCGTGGCGTGAGAGAGAAAAGATCCTTCTCTGGAAAAAACAAGAGAGAAGGGTGTCTTTTCTCCCAACATAGTAGAGGGCATCCGATTAATAAGATAGCATGTTGTCAGCATAACATCACCCCAGAATGAATGTGGAGCTCGACTCTATATAAGAAGAGTCCTGACGATATCCATAAGATGGCGGGGTTTGCGTTCTGCAACCCCATTCTGTTAAGAAGTATATGGACAACAAGTCTGAAGAATAATCCCTCGAGAACTAAAGAAATGAGACAATTGTGTAGTACAAAACTCAAGAGCATTATCAGAACGAATATATTTAATAGAAGTAGAGAAAATATTCTTTATTTCAGCAATAAATTCTGAATCGCAGTGCTTGCTTCAGACTTTTGTTTTAACAGAAAGACCCAAGTAAGGTTGCAAAAAGCGGTATGCGGTATTCAATCGGTAGGGTCATTGATTACTTATTAAACGGTATGCAGGAGTTTAAACGAAAATTAAACGAGTTATGTAGTTTGTAGTTTTAATTAATAAAAAGTATTACATATATATAATTAATAAAAAAAAGTATAAATAAATAAGAAAAATATAATCACAGATTCACAATTAGATCAAATATTGTCAAAGTCAAGGAACGTTTCATCCAAATGTCAAAATATATAACATAAACAACTATAATTCATATCCAACAATTCATAGCATGAATACAAAAAGTCATGGATAATAGTGATTCTTTGAAAAAGGTAGATACATGTTCTTAAAAGGCCGTTTAAGACCGTTTAAAAGACCACTTAAGGCCGTTTAAAAGACCGCTTAAGGCCGTTTAAACGGTCGTTTAAGGCCGCTTATGCGGCCCACCCATTTATAGATCCCCTTTTGCTTAAACGATGCGGTCGAGCACCGCATGCGTTTAAATGGTTGTTTAAATGGTCGTTTAGACCTTTTTTTGCATCTCTGGACCCAAGATAATCTAGAGAAATCGTCAACACAAACTAAGTAGTACTGGTGTCTTCATGGTTTCCTAAAGAAACACCACATCCATGTGTTATTCACTCAACAAGCAACCAGCATCATCCTCTTCTACAGTCACTAAGACCCCTAATATTTCATGATATAATCTTCATTGATTAACAATATTTGACCATGTGGATTCCACCACGCATGCATCACAAGCAACAAACCTATGGAACCCATTAGACCTAGATTGGTTCCCCTTCCTAGTAGTTGACGCCCCCAAACTTCATTGTAGGCATCTGTGATAACCCTCGTAGCCACATCAGACATAAAGCTCAATAATGAGGTACTAGATTCGACACGCATTTCTTAGGGATGAAAATTTCCGTCCCTCCTACCTCATCATATAGTAAATGCATCTTAGAGTGGTAGGGTAAACCACATAATCGATCCGAACCCTTCCTTTTTGCTCAATAAGATACCTCCTTCTAAAAGGATTATGGCAAGGTCAAGCAAAGATTGAGTTCAAGCATATCAAATCAGGAGTAGCCTCAATACGATAGTAAGCTAGCGAGATCGTAAGGGCTTTAGAGAACTCCAATGGGAAAAATCATCAGGCAAGACCTAGAAATGGAGACACCAATTCGATCAGATTTTGAGTCGACATGACCCGATAAAACAAAGGGAAGGGATCCATGTAATTGAGGCCCATTAGAGGCTTCTTTGCATGCACCGATTGAACAAGGGTTAGCTTCTTAAATAAAGTCGGAATTCAAATCAGCGGGGAGACCCGATAAGCAAAGTTTAAAAATAATGTCATTATCCTCGCATCATTTCATATTCCAAAAATCTACACAAAATAATGATTGAGGAGTAAAACTCTGGTATGGAGGAGCGAAATGCCCCCCCCCCCCCAGAAAGCATTGATTTGAGATAAACGAAGATGACGCATCAGATTCCACAACCAACTGCTTCATCGCATCGTCTCTTGCCTTTCTGTACCATAAGTTTGCCCACATCTGTGGTAAAATTGCTTGCCTTCGTCGCCATCTTGACTCAAAGGTTAAATGAAAAATGACCCATGCATATGTTGAACTCCAATGTAGGGGTCGGGGGGGAGGGGGATTGATTCAGCGTGAAATAAAAATAGGGTTTTATTTTTCGTTACATTAAATTGGGGTCAAGTAATTATGTTTAGTCTGATGCAATTTTATTTTAAATAAAGAGATCGCATATGATCTCGATTCAATTAATTAGTCGACTATATTAGGCAGTTAGTCGGATAGAGTCAATTAAGATAAGTTAGATTTGAATTTGATTTTTGTTTCTATTTTTGTAATCTTGTCCCTCTTATATAAAGGAGATAGTGGTCCTTTGTTTAATTCAAGTCCAGAGTTAATTATTTTGCGAATTATCTCATCCATCTCCTTTTCTCTTCTCCCTCGATGCGATATCCGCAGTTCTTTCCCAAATCTCGCACAACCGGCGTGCTTTCTCTTCTCACTCCATCCAATTTGTTCCACCGAACATTTTTTACCGCCAAAAATATTTTTTTTGCCATTGCAAATTCTGATTTGCATCAGGGAGTCTGCATCAGGCATTGGGAAATTGATTTAATCAAAACCAATTTGAGAGGTCAAATAGAATTTTGCCATAATTTAAAGAAGCACAACGATCTCATAGAATCACCAATTCGAAATTGACAAATTAGGGTTTGTTGTTCCTAATTGGTTATTTTAACTTTGTTATATTTGTTATTTACTCGACTCTAAAGAATGTCAAAAGGAGATATTCAAGTTGGCCAAAGCAAGAGAAAGAAAGACCAAAGACCTTTCTCAAATGAGATGCATTAAGGATGAGGAAGGTCATGTGTTTGTTACTCAGAAGGATATAGAAACTAGATGGAAGCAGTATTTCCATAAGCTTTTCATTGGGGAAGGAAATAAAGAGATCACTTTCGGAGATTTAGCTATTAGCGAAAGTTACTTGAATCGTTCAAGCTATAGAAGAATACAAATGAAGGAAGTGGAGCAGGATTTGAAGGTTATATGCCCTGAGAAAGGTGTAGGACCTGATGACATTCCTAGATAAGTATGGAGAGTTTTATGTGAGCGTGATTTGACTTTTCTTACAAGTCCATTCAATGTTATTTGGCAAAGCAAGAAAATGCTTGAAGATTGGAGGAGAAACATCGTTATGTCTCTTTATAAGAACAAAGGAAACATTCCAAATTTGTTCAAATTATAGAGATATCAAGCTGAAGAGTCACACTATGAAAATTTGGAAACATGTGAACAAAAGAAGGTTGAGATAAGTTTCCAAAGTAAAAGAAAACCTATTCGGATGCATGATATGTCGCTCAACTATTAAAGCCATCAACTTACTGGAGATTTATAAAGCTAAAAGGAAGAACCTCCATATGATTTTTATTGATTTGAAGGACTATGATTCTGTCCCACGAGAGATATTGTAGAGAGTTTTGGAGAAGAGACAAGTACATGTCCTATACATTAACCTTATAAAGGATATGTATGATAAGGCTTCATCTTGTGTAAGAATCCAATCTGGGAAGGTTGACTATTTTAACATTAACATTGGGCCGCATCAAGGTTTGCTTTGAGTCCATTCCTTTTTACTTTGATTATGGACGAGTTGACAAGTTACATTCAGAATGAGATACCTTGGTGTATATTATTTGTTGATGATATTGTGTTGATTGATGAGACTAGAGCTGGAGTAAATAAGAAGCTTAAGGTATGAAGAGATGTATTGGAGACTAAAGAATTTCGTATAAGTAAGGCTAAGACTGAATATATTGAGTGCACTTTTGATGGAAGAAATGGTGAAGGAATCGAGGTGAAGATTGATGACGATAACATTCAGAAGAGAGATTCTTTTAGATACTTCGGATTTATTTTACAACATGACAGGAAAATTGATGGAGATGTTACTAATAGAATAAATGATGGTTGGCTAAAGTGGAGAGGAGCCTCTATTGTTCTCTGTAATAAGAAAATTCCTTTGAAAATCAAAGGAAAGTTTTACAAATCAGCTAGGATACCTGTTATACTCTATGGATCTGAATGTTGGCATGTGAACCATATACATGAGCAGAGAATGGCGGTAGCAGAAATGAAAATGGTAAGGTGGATGTGTAGACACGTATACACGTAAAGATCGGATTGTGAATGATGCAATCAGAAGGAATGTTGGTGTAGCTCCGATCGAGGATAAGATACAAGAAAACCTCTTAAGGTGGTTTGGCCATTTGCAAAGGAGGTCAGATGATGTACCAGTTAGGAGATGCGAGTTTTGGATGTTGAGATGACTAAGAAAGGGTGAGGAAGGCCCAAGAAGTGTTAAAATGAGGCTATACGAAGGGTTCTTAGTTTTTTGGATCTAAGCCCGAGAATGACTCAAGATAGATCTGAATGGAGACAAAGAATCCATGTAGCCGACCCTACTTAATGTAACATCCGGTTTCCAATCAAACCCGGACCCGATCCGATTTGGGTATGTTTAACCCAATAAAGTTATTTGACAATATTTGATAACCTAAATCGACCAATTGATTGTGAATCAAAAGTCATTCGAGCGAAATCGACCAAAAATCGGTCACATCGTAATGCGCGCTGCGAAAAAGCCGCGACGCAAATTTCGAAACCGCAAAACGAACCGACACCGTCATTAGATCCGATTCGACGAAACAAGACTAACGGAATCCACCGTTCGTCAATCGGAGGTCGTTTGATATTTTTAAACCGCAAAATTTAAAACCAAACCGAAACCGTATCTGAAAATTTCGGGTACTCAAAACCCGATCGGAAGTATATCAATATTATACTCATTTTGATTGTTGTTCTGAGACGATCAAATAGAGATGTTCTGTGTCAAAATCCGAGGCCCGAGGTGCACGTACGGTAGATTTTTCTAGTATGTCAAATAAAGAAACTTTTAAAATATAAATATATAATAAAACCCAACCGTGGGGATTGTCCTTCTTACTCAAACCATTTGGCACCTTATTGTATAACACTTGGCCATAATTTTTCCCACATGTCAACTTTGACCATCTTTTCTCCCCTCCCTTTTCTCTCTCTCTCTCCATTACCTTTTATACCCCATTTCCAACGTTAAGACCCATCTACTTTCCTTTCCCCACATTTTCTCCTTCTAATTTCTTCACAAAAATTGCTCCAAAATTCTGGCCGAAGGAGATCAACCCCCTTCTATCTCTGTGATTGGTTGGAGCTACTACAACAATCAATCCCATATGCTGTTACTTCCTTGCAAGTTCCAGCATTTGCATGATATTTTGGTTCAAGAGGTACATCTCAAATCCTCCTTCCAATCCTTGTCTCTCCAATTCCAACAAAGAAGCCAAGTACAGCCTCAGCCCTCCTTGCTGATTTCTGCTCTATACTACTCCAGAACAGCTACTGCTGCTCCATTTGGGGAGCTCAAACTGCAGTTCCAGCAGTAGATACCTTCCCTCTACTGAAGCTCCAATTGCAGCCTACATTGGAGTGTTGTTTTGCAACCTTTGGAGTTTTGCATGCTTGGACAAAGCAAGTTATTAGCCTCCATAACAATCCCCTACTGCATGCTTGATCTCCTCTTTTTGGAGCAAATCAAAAGGTACATTCCCTTTCCCATTCTTTTGCTGTCATGCATGTTTAATCAACATTTCTATCTTGCTGCCATGTATTAATTCCTACATATTTTCTGCTGCTTTTAGATTTAGTAAAATTAGAAGGTTTCAGTGGTATCTTCTGTTTTGTGCTTGACAAATCAAATGATTGGAAGATTTTTAACTCCCTTTGCGTCTTTCTCATATTTTTGTTAAATTGGAAACTCATAAAGGGATACAAACTCTCCTATGTGTGCCTTAATCTTCTATAAAATGAAGAGGTTTGTGACAGAGATGAACTTAGTAATTTCACCTAATAATATTTTTAACCATAAAATCCTTGAATTGAAAGAGGAATTGACAGTTCATCACTACATAAAAATGTTAAGATGGTTATAATATGCCAACATATGCCTTCAATTTTGTTCATTTGGTTGCGTTCCTGGAATGTATTAAATTTTGTAAAAAAAATTAAGTATCATTCCTTAGAAAGAAAGGGATTGGTTTGATAGTTAGGTATCTATGTAGGCATCTTGTTGGTTTGGTGATCAAAATACACAAGTCAGCTTGTCTCGCAGAAAGTAAAGATTAATATCATCGTGTCAATTAACTTGTATGTGAAGACTTTACATACTTCTCTCCAACATGAATCTTCAAAAAAAAATCCAATCCATTTATTGTTTATCATTATAGAAGTAATTGCTTCTCCTGTAGGTTTATTGAATTCCTATTAATTTAACAATGCTATTATCTATTTCGTCCAAAATAGGATTAAATTCATTAGGTTGCACTTTTTTTTAAATGAAAATAAAATTTAAAAATTAACACAGTTCATATTATATGGTATTGATTTAACCTGTAATATTCATTTTGAATTATGATAACATATGGTTCTGACCAGGAAATTTAATCTTTGATTTAAAAATTGGGTCCCGAAATATAAGTACTAGAAAACATCTTGGTAGCTTACATATTAAGTATTAAAAGACTATGAATCATGTTGATAGTAATGACAGAATTTAACTATTGTAATCATACTCTTTCCCTGTTTGATTTTCCAAACCAAAATTTTAGACGAGTAACCTTAAAATTTATATCCATCATTGGCGATGAACAAATATCATGATCTTTCTATCAAAAAAAAATGTTAATTCAATAAAGATTTTTCTGTGTAAATAGATACCCAAGAGTGATGCAAAGGAGGAATTGTTCTTATCTGTTATCTTGTCTTAACCCTTACCCTCATAGGAATGGAAGTACAACAAGGTATATAGAGAGACCATATAATTGAAGATAGTGAGAGATCCTTTGACTAAATTTCTATGATTATTTTCATACCATGTTACAAGGAAAATTGTAGATCACTTAAAAAGATAGTTGATTGAGGAAGCATCAATGATACCTAATACATATGCCGGTCAGTATGGCCCTTACACCTGACCGTGCGAGGGCGCGGTGACCCTCAACTGGGCGAGAGATAGGAAGCTCAGTTCGGGCAGCGGCCACCAAGTGCACGGGTCTAGGATCCCAGTCCCTTTTCGGTTTTTACGCGAGCTCGCAGTGTTTTTACGCTTCGTTGGGATCCCGACTTTAGACCAGTTCCGCTGACCCTCTGTTTTAGGATACCCGGGCGGGGGATCCTCGGTTTTAGTTTTCCGTACGAGCTCGGTTGCCCGTACTAGTCGGGTTGTTTTCTAGAGTGACTTTTCCGGAGAGTCTCTCACCCGTCTTAGTGGCGTAGTTTTGGAGTAGACATATCCCTCTATTGGACCGCACTTCTAATTAGAGGGCGAGACAGAAGAGCCATTTGCAGGCTTCCTCATCGCTTGAGTTTACTTTCGCCAACAGACTTGACGATTCTACATCCAAATCATCCATATATATATCTACATCATCCACAATTACATCTGAGACAGTTGCACTTGAGGTCTGAAAGGATTACAATTTAAGTTGAGTAAATGGTAGTGACTATAATCTGATCTCATTAAGCTAGTTGACGTGTTGGGAACTTAGTTAGGATGTTTATACTACACCGCATGCCTACGGAGGCACCCCAACCCTAAGACATTTCTCAAGTCTTAGAATCATAGTGTGAGGTTGCACACTAACCAAGACCACAGACTATCCACTAGAATTAAGAATCTAAATAAATCGAGAAATCTTTCAAATCTCAAAACCCTTCCATCATCACTCACAAACATGATCTTTGAAGAAAATGATGATACATACTTACGCTCATCTGTTCATATGGCATATATGGGAAATGCTAGGTTAATGGGCAATTAAGAAAGATGCTTACAAACAACTTGAAAACCTTTTTACTTACGCAAGTAGATATAAATTGTACTTGTTCCACCTTTCTACTTGCTCTCTTTTGCACATTATAAATTACTTGTTATTTATTTTTAAACTACGGGTTTGTATTCACGATTGTGACTCCGTTTCTTTCCTAAACATATTTTGGCAGGCAAACAGTCTGCTGTTCAGTAGTTGTTCATGCTTCCAGGAGACAGGGTATACACCAGACGGTGTGATTTATTTTGTTTCAGTTTTTGCTTCGGTTGATTATGTATAATGCTTCTCTTCTGTTCAGTCAGATTTTTTTTGAGATATTGTATGTACTAGCAGACACTGTACATGATGTAAAATTATACGGAAATTAATGAAATTTGGTGCCATTTATCTCTATTATCTTGTGGTTATGATTGTGGATGTGAATGTCATGTGGAAATATAACCGCGAAAATTTTTCCCTGTTTTTCTGCATGGAAGGCCGTATCCCGATATATCGGCGATATATCGCCGATATATCGGTATCGACACGATATCGATATCGAAATCGATATATCGATATATCCGATTTTCAACATTTTCTTCAGAAAGATTCGTAGATATAGCGACATATCGGCTATATATCGTCGATATATTGGCGATATATCGATATCGACACGATATCGAAATGATATCGATATCGATATGTCCTTCCATGTTTTTCTGTGACTTGTGTGATCTCATGTGAATGAAATGCCGCGAAAGTAGCGTAAACGAGAATCCGGATCCTCGGGGGTTCACACTTAATGTGTAAAAAGGATTTTTGTTGTTGTTCTATATATTTTTATTTACGTCAAATAAATTAGTATTGGATGTAGTTTCAACATTTATGGTAGATAAAATCGGTTGGAGTCATTTTAGGATGTCAATTAGAATCATTTGGAGTCAAGTAGGATTTTATTTACTTTTTGAATTTTATTCTTTTAATATTGTTATAATTAGACCCCTAGAGAGTAAGGCATTTCCCTTGTCCGAAAGATTAAATTCAAATTTAACTAATCAATCTAAACTTGGTTTGCTGTGAATAAGTTTGGGCAAGTTCATATCTATATTGTTTATAAGTTGGTTCATGTTACGATAACATTTATCCGACCCCTTTCTCAACTTCTTCGACGAGCTCTTCGAAAGAAGAGGCTTTTTCTAACTTCCAATCTCTTAGTCCTCATGGAAAGAGGCCACCTTTGCCCTTGGATAGAGAAAAAAGGCAGGAAATCGGTAATATTTATTCTCACCTCGACCGACTACTATCAATGAGACCCTCGACTGGGAAAGCAATGAAGACATCAAATCCCTTGCTAATCTCTGTAAGAGGGTCCTTTATGAAAACATTTTTTATCGTCGAGGTATACATTTAAGGCCCTCAACCACAAAACCAAGTCTGTATCTCCTTATAATTTGATAAAGAAACCTCAGATAACAATTGAAGAAGCATAGTAAGAGATGGTCGAGGACCTCGACTAGCCATGTTGATCCAAAGTAAATTTGAGGTTGAGAATATTTTAAAAAGTAAGGGTATACACTTGAATGGTGCACAGTTTGCAGATTAAGCCTAAGTGTCCATTATGTCTCGAACTAGAAGGAGATCTCTAGAAAAGAGGCTATAAACACAAGCGTAGAAAGCTCCCTACACAATCAGAAGCTCCGGCAATTGTTACAAGGTGATCACTTGACTTCCATCGATTATATCAGACTAGTGCTGCTGAAGGTGTCTATGGAATTGGTTGTAAGCAATTCTATCAATGCAAGAAGGGGTGGCACTGGAGATCAATTGCATACTGCACCAAGTAGCCATACACAACTCTAGGCGGCACTATTAAGCCATTGCAAGCAATGACAAATGGTGTTGATGAACCATAGATGCAGCACCAAGTAACCCACTAAGGGATGATTATAGGAATCCCCATGCGGATAAGAAGCAGAGAAGACGACACGACACCATTATGATATCATGTGGAAGACACCGAGAAGTTGTATTGAGCAATAACCCAGAGAAGAGAAAGTTAGGGTCATAAGAAAAATTACATATGAGTTCCGACAATAATATGAAATATTCTAGAAATAAGTTAGTTCTGATAGCCATTGAAATAAGTTGGAATTTATAACCATACATTTGGAGAAAGGTGTTGTGCTTCGACCATCAACCACCCCCCCCCCTCCCCCCCCCACACACACACACACTTACTTTTCATCAAGGAAGGCTGTGAAACCTTCTATCTGATACCACTAATTAATCTTAATTACAAAGAAATTATTAATAATACATGAGTGGAATGTTATTACCTAAGAAATTGAGTAAAGCGCTTCACATTTTCTTTCTTAAATTTATTAAAGTTTAAGTTATGAGCTACCTCTATGAACCCATATTCCTTGTTATTTGGATTTCTAACCAACAAAAATGATGGGAAGTTCCAATCCAAGGATCTCAACTTATATTTTGAAATTCTCACGCAATGTCAATATACCGAAACAAACTTAAAGCACAAAAGCCACAAACCTCACTGTCATGTCCCCTAAACTTCCGTATCACCTTCCCGGTCGATACATCCCAGTAAAATATTTGTCTGTCCCCACCGCAAGAACATAGCTTTGAATTATCCCTGCACATTGATGACACTAGTTTAAGATTTAAAACAACTTCTTAAAACTTGACCTCCAAAAAGTGCGATAAAGTTTGTCTTGAAAGTCGTTTTTGGATTTGTTTGAAACGGGAGGCAGCTAGTTTTATTCAACTTTTCTTGAGATGTTTTGGCATCCGACGACTTCAGTCAAAGCTGCCATTACAAAATGAGCACAACACAACTTTGATGAGTTCCTGCAATGGGCTTTTAGGACAACAACCAAATGAAACTTAAATGGATCTCCTAAAGTCATACTTTTTAAAACTGATATTCAATCCATTACAAGTGAGGATAAGTCTTCCGAGTATATATTTAACCCAAATCCACTTCCAAGACATTCATGGACTTCCAAATTATAAGCTAACAATTATATGACAGCCAAAGTATAAAAATCTCCATAAAGTCATTCCTTTCACCTCTCTGATCGGACTTTGGGAAGGAAAATGTTGGAGATTAACATTTATTTCTTTAACTATATTCAATTAAAAAAATATTCGTGAAATGGTTGTACTTCGATTTCCTTCCACCTCCATCCAAGCGACTGCCAAAAACAAGAGGGAAGGAGAGAGAAAGGAAAGGGGAAGGCAGGTGTGAGATTTGTACCGGGTGACGGAGACGTCGCGGACCTCGCGGCCATGGGATTTGTAGGTCTTGATGTGGATGCCACGGTGAGGGTTCCAGAGGCGGAGGGTTCGGTCCTTGCCGCAGCTCAGGCAGTATTTGCCGTCCAGGTTGAATCGGACGGCCAGGACTGCCCCTTCGTGCCCCTTCAGCACGTTCGCCTCCGTCTTCGGCAGTTCCATCGCCATCGCCTTCCGCGTTGGCAGTTCAGCGGCTTTACGTAACCCCGCTCCATCCTATACTATACAGCAGACGAAAGCTGTAATCCGTGAGCAATCAAAAACCGTTCGATCAAGATCGAACAGTTCGCATGACATCCGGATTTTTTGGATCCTTAACATGAACCGCTAAATCTTCATCGAGCACAACTGCGTGCTCACTGATTACAGCACAGCAGCTCTCCTTGCCACTATCCTGCTTATTTAATCATAATCCACCTCTAGCCGGAAATCGATTGTCTGTTGTAAATGCCATTTACAGCAAGGGCTGTAATGCACGAAGAATGTTGGATGAGGATCCGACGACCTTCCTAGGGGCTGAGATAGTGGGCCCGCGTCTCGAGGCAGTGGATAGGTGATCGGATGGTTGTAGTCCCTACAGCAGAGTCTGTTGTAGCAAAGTATGTTGTAGCAAAGTATACAGCAGACGATCCTCTATGCCTCTAGCCATCATTATCGAGCCATTGGGTGGACTCAACCGCTCCAGCATATACTCGATGCAAAACAGTGGTAACGGGTATTACCCAGAAGAAGCACATATACTAGAAGATTAGATATCCATTAGATAAATGACTAGCAAAAAGACAAAATTGATGTTACTTATATTTTCTTTATAAATCTCATTTATCATTCTAGAAATTAGTGGCATTTTTTATCACTCTTTTACGGATTTGTTTGTTCAGACATTAGATCGGTTAATTGATTCGACATTATCACACATTTTTCTGTTGCAAATCTAACAATTATACTATTGTGTGGGTGTTCACATATGAAACATTGAAAATGTATGTTAGCTCCGGTAGACATTGACAAGGTGGAATGGGCTTGCCTAAATGAAGAGAGATGTTACTATTGAAAGGTGATGCAGATGTCAAAATAGTGTGGAGTCACAAGATAATAGAAAACTGAAGAGAAATTGAATAGAGTCACTTATGATTTGTTAGCATATCTTTCCTACTTAAATGTAAGACTACGACTATTATTCGTTGCAAACTTATCTTTGATTTTTTAAATTCTCGAATAAAGATCGTATTCATTGTTATGTTGCTAGTAGTGGATCATATAACAAAGGTTATCCCCTGACTTTTTCTTTTAGTATTTGCTAAATAGTAATGAATAATAAAATTTCTAAAGAAAAAGCCAATGAATATTATAGAATCTTTATCAACTAATATGATATTTGTTGCAAATTACAAGAATACAAGATAACTTGGTCACGATAATACTTATTATAAATTTAATATCTCAAAAGATATTGTCGGGAATATTCAAACTATTCATTATCGAAAAACAATTTTATTATATCATCATTACCGTCTCCATTTATTCATATGTTGGCATCTTTATCTATATCCATTTCAAAATGGATAAAGATATATTTTCATATATAATCCATCATATACATGTAAATGAAAGATCATTTGTACATTATTTGTACTATTAATCCAATCGACATTCGTTTCATAACTATATCCTTTTTCAATAATATGGTAACTGTTGTACATGTGAGCCTTTGCCAACCCACTACTGCAATAGAAGTTATTTTATTCGCCATCTGAATTGAATATTTGTGATTGCACTTTAAAAAAAACCATTAGTACAATTAGGATAATGTACCATGGTCGTCTTGATATCATACATCTGTTGATCTAAAAGTTATATCATAAAGGTTGATATGGGGTTGTTAATCTCAAGAGCTAGATCGAGGATAGAACCAACATCGTCAAATGATATTTGAGAAAGAGATGACAATATTTTTGCTAAAGACTGGTTTCTGATCGACCTCTTGATGCAGGTGTTCTACATGTGAATAAATATTAAGAGGTATCGGATTAGTCATGTCAAGGTGTTGAGTAAAAGGCAAAGTGTTGACCAAAAGTTAACAAGTTGACTGAAGATCAAATGTTGATCAAAGAGGTCGAAGGTTGACCAAAAGTACAATATGTTGACTTTAAGTCAAAGTGTTGAGTTGATGAAATTGAGATACTAAAGACCTTAATCGTATTATGTCACAAACAAGCACATATCCTTTGATCGGAGACAGATATACATTTATATGTCTACGTAAGTACATTGGATAGACTGATAGGTTGATGACTTGACAAAGTCTATATACTGACGCGCTAGTATGAATATGAGGAGATATAAGATGTATGATCTCTCGAAGGAATAATGCATGTTCATCCATTATGAACCAAGAGATATAGCTCAATCATGAGATAATGGGACGGTTCAAATTCTGTGCATGGTCATCTTGTTTATGAAACAAGATAGGGAGTCCAAGAATATAATATATGCTTTTGAAAATCATATGATTGATATTGTCGTTCACTAATCAATTGGGAAATCTATGAATAAATTCTCAAAGAAGATAATCAAATAAGGGTTTGAACTTTCGATTTAATCAAAGTCTTCCAATATGTAGGGTGCACGAGAATTGCAATACTTCAAGTTGATGCAACCATAATAGATTATATACCATGACACTTTCATTCCGAGGAACTGATGAAACCAGGTGGACTTTAGTGACTATTTTGTTGCTAAATGATTGAGAATTAACTGGATTAAATCTCAAACCATAAAACACATTTCTAATATCCACTTCTACATCCAAATGAATTGAAACGAAAATGGATCTGAAATGGTTCTTAGAAATGGATCCAAAAGGATTTTTGTGCCTAAAATGATTTAAACCCGGATATCGGATGTGAATTTGAATAATTTTAAACCCGGAAATGGAAATGGATCTGAAATGATTCCATCAGTACTATATTATTCCATGGAGCTAAGTTCCAAAATATGGATTGCCACATTTTAAATAGAATCCCTCAAATACATTAGCAATAGTATCGATTTGAGTTACGGAGAAATACAAAATTAAGTATTAAAATATCTTAAAGTGTTGTGATGTCTAGGTAAGGCTTTAGTCCCAAAACACAAATAAAAGAATTTCAGTCGTACTTATGCTAATTGAAAACAATTATACATGTCGATTTTGGGTAGGCTAAAGATATATGGCATAGATATCAACACGGTTGTTGAATTCCATGATATTATCTTTTTTTAGGATGGATTCCTTATGAAGTTTAAAATTCCTCAAAATGTGGCAAATAATGTAACCTCCATTTTAAGTTCCATTTCAGATCAATTGAAAAAGATGTCATATGTGGAGATTCAAATCCACTATGATCCCAATGAACCTTTAGAAGAGGCAAGAGTAAAAGTCCAAGGATTTCCAAGGATCTTGGTAGGATTTTGATGTTTATCGGATCTTAGGGTGTAACATCCGAATCCGAATGAACTGAAGCTCCTGTCAAGAAAAGGATGTTGCAAGCAAGTTTGGATCTCCAAAGTGGAGATATTCAAAGGTACATATCTCTCTTCACTTTACTTTCATTAAAGTCAATGTTGAAGTTTCTAATTCAGATTTTTTTTTCCTTTTTATGTTGTTGTCCTGCAGGTATTTTAGCTATTGTTGCATGTTAAATGAAACCACAAATATCCTCCAAACTTAGAGGATTAAAAGTACAATCTTTCCTCCTCCTCTTGCTGCAATCCATGGAATAGGGAGAAAAGAACATCAACAAATGTTGAGTAGATCTTATTAATTAGAAATAATAGGAAGTTTAGTGGTTCCAAAAGAAAGCAAGTAAATTGAGCTTGACAATTAAAATTTAAAGCTACTTGCAATGAAACATGCTTTCAAGTTGTTTGGTAAGTAAAACCCCATTCTACTCATCCTACATTAACTACTCATAATAATCATTTTTATACAAATATTATATGATCCATATTTAAGCTATCATCATTTTTTTATAATCATGTGTGATGGATCTTAATAATATGGATGATAAGTCTCTTATCTAATCGTCGGCTTTGCCAAAGCATATACAACCGTATATGATTTCTAGTCTTCCTTATCCCTTTTCAAGTCTCAAGGATTGATAAATTCTTTGATTTATTATATACTTTTTATGATCGAGGTGATCTAGATCTCTTTTTTTCGATGTTTAGGAATTATGTGGATGGGGAGTAAGTGTATATGATGGGTCTGGTGTTTTGATTCTTTACTTATTGAATTTTCAAGCTTAGTGGATAGTCTGTGGTCTTGATCTGGGTAAGACCTCACACTATGACTCTAAGCCGGTAAGGAAACCTTAGGGTTGGGGTGCCTCCGTAGGCATGCGGTGGAGTGAAATGCATCCTAACTAAGTTCCCAACACGTACACTAGCTATGTCTAACCACCGTAGTAGTAACCCGTAGTCTGATAAGGATGATTTTCATAATATGGTGTCACGACCCTATTTCCCGGGCCGTCGGTTCCTCCCATATCTGGATCTGGTTACTCAGCAATAATTTATTCAGCAATCACAACTAACATTCAGAAATATACTGCAAATAAAAATACTCAAAAGAAAGTATTTCAACACTTTCCCATTCACAAAATAAAGTTCAGATGATACACTGTCCCACTATAACCATTACATGTACATCAGCTTGAAAGGAAAATGTACAAAAGATTACTAACTACCTTAAAGAGTAAAGCTACTGTGGCTGGCTGGATGTCTAGTATGTAAGCCGGATGGATTTTTAAAGTCCTTGCGATGGCTCACAGATACCATTGGGTTTTCCATAAATCATAGGATAAAATTAGCGAATGCTAAGTAACGAAGAAGAGAAAAGCAAACAAATTGTGTAATTTTTCAAAACTTGATATCACAAAAAATTTCATTCCTTTTCATTAATTTAAGTCCTATTCCTTTCTATTCCACATCAGGGATTAGTCCAGGGGAACCCCACCATTCTTGGACTCCGAAGCTGTGGATGCTTCGGGATTGGAGATTGTGTTGATCTTGGTAAGCTTATGCCGCCGCACGTCGCCTCAACCAATCCTCCAATACTACCCTAACAATTTCCTTTTCTTTTATTAAACAGGGTCTCAACCATCAGCTTGGAAATCAAAATGAGCACACCGTCCTCGAGGACTCGGTTGCTTAAATCCTCAGGCTAACATTTAATCATATAACCTAGCGGCTTTAAATACATATTATCGTGACCCAGCCGCTATTAAACCACACGTGCCTCCACATGGCACGACCGCATCTTCTGTCGTTCCAACCCGAATATATTGGCTCTCGATACCACGCGTTGAAAAACATTCAATTTGTGCGCACTTATCATAACAGAGCAACCGTGTACCACCTAGGTAGGGAAACGCCAATACGGGTTCCTTCCGACAACCTACAGGTTGCATGTCCGACCTGCAGTACTACTCCCAGTCATCCTTATCGTGACACATGATCCTTTTCAGGATCCAGCTCCAATCAGACCAATTCACATGATGTAATTCTTTCGTTAAGTCTTTGATTTGCATAAACCGCAATACTTAGTATCGACTCACGCATATATATTATTCATAACCATATGTATACTTCTATTTATGCCTATTTTAAACTCCCAAACCCTAACTTTCAGAGCCAACGCATCAATTTGATGCGTAAATCTTATTTTAGTGGAAATCACAAAGCAATTCTTCAGACTTTTTCAAAAATAACCAAAATTAGGGTTCTTCGTAGCAAAGAACACAAAATCAAGAATTTCAATAATTTCGTATGAAAACCCAACAGCAAAAAGAAGGATTTCGTTACCTAATCGAGCTCTCTCTCGTGTGTGCAAGGCTTTATCGAGTTTCGTTTTTAGAAAGGCTATTTTAAGGCTCCTGAAAAGATCGAATTTCATTTTTCGTATCAAAATGCTAAGAACATGTTAAGAACGCAAGAACGAACGAAGAACGCGAAGAACATGAAGAACATCAAGAACATATTTTCTCTTAAAATTTCGGCAGAGTTTCCCCTCATATCGGGACATATTTCTCGGAAAATTTCGGCAGAGTTTCCCCTCATATCGGAACATATTTCAAAATAAAAACGAAAAGAGTTTCCTCTATAAAATCAATCGAGAGGAAAATAACAACGAAACTGAAAGAATATACTCAACAACAAGAGATGAAGAACCGGTAGACACCACACATCTTAGGTGAGTGAACGTGTGACGAATCATAGGGTCACTGACGTGCATAGCCGCCCGCACCTAAGTAGGGTATTACACAGATTTCTTCATCAAAATAACTATAAAAGCATAATACGAAGAATAGAAACATAAACGATGGAGAATCGGTAGACACCACGTGTCTTAGATGAGTGAACGTGTGACGAATCACAGGGTCACTGACGTGCATAGCCGCTCGCACCTAAGTAGGTGGTTACACAGATTTCTCCTCGAACCACAACAGGAAAACGAATCGAAAAGAAATATGAATCAAAAACAAAACTTGGAAGAACAAGAGTATGAATTGAAAGCCTAGCTTACGAAGTAACTAAGAGAGGATCATACCTTTCTCCTCCTCGTTCTCCCGGCAGCGCTTCGCTAGCGCTCCTCCCTTGCCTCCCACTCCTCCTCCCGACCTCTCGACCCTAGTCCTTGGGGTGGTGGTGGTAGTGGAAGTTGTAGAGAATGAATGGGTAGGGGGGTCTATTTATAGGTCCCATAAAACCACTAACCATGGTAGAAAACCATGGTTTAGTCCTTAACCATGGTTTCGCGGCCCGTTTTGGCCCATGGTTTTAGCCAAAACTTATCCCAAACTTGGAGCTTAAGTTAGAACATTCTAGAGGATTCTAGATTCGCTAATGACGCTTAATTAACACTAATCGTGTTTGACTTTCACTAATCGTGATTTAACTTTCGCGGCTTACGCTTATCTTTTGTTAACTATTGATTAGTGTTTACTAATGATCATTAGCGGCTTTCAATCGTCATTAATTTCTTTAATCATGTTTAATTAGTCTTAATGACAGTCATTATGGATTAATGACTTCTCTTTCTTCGGAAAATCATAACAATTCGAAACGAAGTCCGATTCACACGAAACAAATTTCGTTCATTTTCTCTTGACGAGACGGATCTTATTATACAGGATCCGAGATATGCCAAGTTCAAGGCTTTACAATTATAACAACCTTAAAGGAAGTCTCGTCCTCAAGACTAGAAATGCATGCATAACAACCTTAAAGAGGATTGAAATCATAACAACCTTAAAGAGAATGAACGTCATGTCATTTAAAATGAACATATACATAATACATAATGTTATCATTCAAACGAGTATGGGTATTTCTCTCTCATTTCTACCTCAGGTTCCCATGTGGCTTCTTCAAACTCTTGGTTTCGCCACAATACTTTAACTAGAGGCATCTCTTTGTTTCTCAACTTCTTGATATCCCTTTCAAGTATTTGCACAGGTATCTCTTGGTATGTCAAGTCTGTCTCAACATGTAAATCATCATAACTTATCTTATGCTCTGGATCTCTAATGTACTTTCTCAGATTTGATACATGAAATACATCATGTATTGCCGAAAGATGTGGAGGAAGTGCAAGTCTATAGGCAACTTTTCCAATCCGTTGAATAATTTCAAAGGGACCCACGAACCTGGGTGCTAACTTCCCATGCAAGCCAAACCTCTGGACACCCTTCATAGGTGATACTTTGAGAAATACAAAGTCACCTACCTCAAATTCAAGGTCTCTTCGCCCGGTATCACTATAACTTTTCTGGCGACTCTGGGCAGTTAATAGTCTTTTTCTAGCAAGTTCTACAGCTTCCTGTGTCTCCTGAAGTCTATCTGAATCATAAAGGTTCTTTATTCCGACCTCTTGCCAACACAAAGTAGTAGTACACTTTCGTCCATATAGTACTTCAAATGGTGCCATGCCAATACTTATATGGTAACTATTATTATAGGTGAATTCTACAAGAGGTAAATGTTTAATCCATGATCCCTTCCATTCTAAGGCACATGCTTGTAGCATATCCTCTAGTGTCTGAATCGTACGTTCTGACTGACCATCTGTTTGTGGATGATATGCTGTACTCAAGCATAGTTGTGTACCTAAGGCTTTCATGAAGTTCTCCCAATAGTGTGAGGTGAATCGTGAATCTCGATCAGAAACTACTTCCTTCGAGATACCATGGAGGCGAATCACATGTGTAATATATAACTCAGCCAGCAGGTCTGGAGTGAAAGATAAGCTTATCGGAATGAAGTGTGCTACCTTCGTCAGACGATCTATTATAACCCAGATACTATCTTTACTACCAGTCGTCTGAGGTAAGCCAGTAATGAAATACATGGAAATGCTTTCCCATTTCCATTCAGGTATAGGGAGGGGTTGCAATAATCCCGGTGGCTTTTGGTGTGAAGCCTTTACCTGCTGGCAAGTGAAACATGAATTCACAAACTCAGCAACATCTTTCTTCATTCCCAGCCACCAAAAGTATGAATGAAGATCCTTATACATCTTCGTAATTCCTGGATGAATAGATAATCTAGAACAATGAGCTTCTCATAAGATGTCTTTCCTTAGTTCAGGTGTGTTTGGTACACAAACTCTGTGATGATTATACAATAAACCATCTTGTATCTGGAATCCCTCTATCTCATTCTTCTCAAGTTGTTGTTTCAAGTCTTTAAGGACTGGATCATCCTCCTGTCCTTTCTTTATTTTATCCCATATTTCTGGTTTGTATCGATGAGGAATAGTTATAGTATCAACACTAGTATCAAATGGTTTCCATTCACTTAACGTTGATAGTAAACCTCAGAAGTAGATAGCACTCACTAACCCAGGTGAATAAGTTCTTCTGCTAAGGGCATCTGCTACGACGTTCCCCTTACCAGGGTGGTAGGAGATAGTGCAATCATAATCTTTCAACAACTCTAGCCACCGTCTCTGTCTCATATTGAGCTCCTTTTGATCAAACAAATATTTCAAGCTTTTATGATCGGTGAAGATTTCAAAAGTAATACCATACAGGTAGTGTCCCCATATCTTTAAAGCGAAAACTACGGCAGCTAATTCAAGGTCATGTGTTGGGTAGTTCTTCTCATGTGTCCTGAGCTGTCGTGATGCATATGCAACTACCTTACCATGTTGCATAAGAACCGCCCCAAGTCCTTCTTTAGATGCGTCAGTGTACACTGTAAACCCTTCACTCACGGAGGGTAGAGTAAGGATGGGTGCAGATGTTAGGCATTCTTTCAGTGTCTGAAAACTAGCTTCACATGTATCAGACCATAAGAATGGGACCTCCTTTTGAGTTAGTCTAGTCATTGGCAATGCTATCCGTGAAAAGTCCTTCACGAATCTTCTATAATATCCAGCTAAACCCAGAAAAGATCGTATTTCTATGACAGTCTTCGGACGTTCCCAACTCATCACCGCACTAACCTTTGTAGGATCAACTGATATACCTTCCCCAGAAATAACATGGCCTAAGAAAGATACTTCAGATAACCAGAAGTCATATTTGCTATATTTAGCGTACAGTTTGTTCTTCCTTAGAGTTTCAAGTGCCCGCCTGAGATGATGTTCATGCAAATACTTATCCTTTGAGTAAATAAGCACATCATCAATAAAAACTACTACAAAGTGATCTAAGAACTCCTTGAATACTCTATTCATGAGATCCATGAAGGCTGCTGGGGCATTTGTTAGTCCAAAAGGTATAACCAAGAATTCATAATGCCCGTATCTAGTTCGAAAAGCTGTCTTGGGAATATCTGTATCTTTAATTTTCAACTGATGGTATCCAGATCTTAAATCAATCTTGGAATATACAGTTGAACCTTGTAACTGATCAAAAAGATCATCTATTCTTGGCAGAGGATATTTGTTCTTTATTGTCCTCTTGTTTAGTTGTCTATAGTCAATGCACAACCGCATCGACCCATCCTTTTTCCTAACAAATAAGACAGGTGCACCCCATGGTGAACTACTAGGACGAATGAATCCTTTATCTAACAATTCTTGCAATTGTACCTTTAACTCTCGTAACTCAGCTGGTGCCATCCTATACGGAGGGATAGAGATAGGCTGAGTATCAGGTATGAGAGAGATTTCAAATTCAATCTCTCGCTCAGGTGGTAATCCAAGTAGTTCCTCTGGAAATACATCAGGAAACTCGCACACTATAGGCACATCTTCTATCATTCTTTCTGACCCTGATGTAGTGGATACATAAGCTAAATAACCTTGGCACCCTTACTCTAACAATTGTTGTGCCTTCAATGTAGAGATAAATTTGATAATATCATTGGATGTATTTCCAATGAACTGGAACTCTATCGAGTTAGAAAGGTGAAACGTTACTGTCTTCTGGAAACAGTCAAGACATGCATGATGCCTTTCTAGCCAATCCATTCCTAATATAAGATCAAAGTCCTCCATTTTGATTAGTAGTAGTGAAACAGGTAACTGATGTCCTGCTATCAGTATTATACAATTATCCAAGATTTCTCGGATTATAAACACTTGTCCTCCTGGTCCCTTGATCAGATAGGACTGTTGTACTTCTACTGGTATCTTACCCAAAGTGGGTACTAACCGTCGAGCAATAAATGAATGTGAAGCACCAGAATCAAATAAGGCATGTACTGAAAAGCCATGAATAGTAACGGTACCTCGTACGACTGTGCCTGAATTGTAGGCTTGTTCTTCAGTAATTGCATTGAGCTGGCCATTAGGAATAGGCAAGCTAGAACCCGCAATACTTTGTGGTGGTTGTTGTGTAGGAGACGCTCCTTGTGAGCCCCGACCTCTACCATGTCTTCCTCCATGTGTTGCTCCATTGCTCGAGGTGGATGTTATACTATTAATTGGGGTTGATTTAAACCTTGAACCTCTCAACTTCGGACAATCTTTTTTTGATGTGGCCTTCCTGATGACAGTAAAAACACACACGTGCTCCTGTTTGAGCTGAAGATCCAGCCACAGAGGTGCTAGCTCCTGCTGCTGAGTCGCGAGAATATAGTGGAGGTCTAGAGAAACCACTTCTTCCTGATAATTCCTGACCCAAGGTCTGTGGTGAGCTTATATTGGAACCGGCTGGATGATAGCGACGATCTCTACGATTATAATGTGTCTTGCTTTTGGATGGTCCACCATTAAAGTGGAAATTTCTTCTTTGACGGTTTTCATCCCTCTCCATCTCAATACGAGAGGCGATGTCCATTGCTTCATCTACGGTTGTGGCTCTAAAACCAGCAAGCTTTTCTCGTAGATCTCCCTGAAGATCGCTAACAAATTTGGTAAGACACTCTTGTGGCGAAGCTTCTAGAGCTGGTGAGTACCGTAGTAGCTCAGTAAAGTGGATATGATAATCTCATACAGTCTTAGAACCCTGATTCAGAGAAGCCAACTCTCTCCTTTTTAATTCTTCCCAATGAGAGGGACAGAAGTGAGCTCGGAACCTCTCTTCGAAGATATCCCATGGAACAGGATCTGCTAACTTCTTTGAAATTGCTCTCCACCATCGTCTTGCATAGTCTGCTAAGGAGTAATCAGCAAAGTGCACCCAAGTATCTGCTGGTGCGTGTATTATTCTCAACATCCTACTGACGTCATCAAGCCATAATTCAGCCTCGGCAGGTGTCTCTACACCTTTGAATCGAGGAATTTTTCCCTTTCGGTAATTATCTAGTAATGTTTGGTGTCTAAGAAGGGCCTTCTCCATTGCTCCTTCAACCGGGGTAGGAGCAGACTCAGTTGAAGGATGGTAACTAGATTCTTCCTCAGAAAGATGCACAGAACCTTCAATCCTAGCATCCACAGGCTTAGATGCCTCGGGTCTCTCAGCCTGTGCATTGAGCCTCTCCTCCAATGCTTGTTGCCTTTGCCCCATGTCTTGGAGCATTACCATCATAGCTGCTAATTGTTTAGACATGTCTTGGTCTGCCATGATCCTAGGATGAGTCAAGGTCAAAGGTCAGATCCTATATGTCTTAGGATGATGTATATAAGGGACAATGACTTGTGAATGGTACTGCAGTCATTTATTAAGATCAAAGGATCTTAATACAATCTTAGTTTCTGAATACCGCTCATAGTTATTAATTACTAAATAAATTACCGGAGTAACCAAGCTTTGATACCAATCTGTCACGACCCTATTTCCCGGGCCGTCGGATCCTCCCATATCTGGATCTGGTTACGCAGCAATAATTTATTCAACAATCACAACTAACATTCAGAAATATACTGCAAATAAAAATACTCGGAAGAAAGTATTTCAACACTTTCCCATTCACAAAATAAAGTTCATATGATACACTGTCCCACTATAACCATTACATGTACATCAGCTTGAAAGGAAAATGTACAAAAGATTACTAACTACCTTAAAGAGTAAAGCTACTGTGGCTGGCTGGATGTCTAGTATGTAAGCCGGATGGATTTTTAAAGTCTTTGCGATGGCTCACCGATACCTGTTGAGTTTTCCATAAATCATAGGATAAAATTAGCGAATGCTAAGTAACGAAGAAGAGAAAAGCAAACAAATTGTGTATTTTTTCAAAACTTGATATCACAAAAAATTTCATTCCTTTTCATTAATTTAAGTCCTATTCCTTTCTATTCCACATCAGGGATTAGTCCAGGGGAACCCCACCATTCTTGGACTCCGAAGTTGTGGATGCTTCGGGATTGGAGATTGTGTTGATCTTGGTAAGCTTATGCCGCCGCACGTCGCCTCAACCAATCCTCCAATACTACCCTGACAATTTCCTTTTCTTTTATTAAACAGAGTCTCAACCCTCAGCCTGGAAATCAAAATGAGCACACCGTCCTCGAGGACTCGGTTGCTTAAATCCTCAGGCTAACATTTAATCATATAATGTAGCGGCTTTAAATACATATTATCGTGACCTAGCCGCTATTGAACCACCCGTGCCTCCACATGGCACGACCACATCTTCTGTCGTTCCAACCCGAATATATCGGCTCCCGATACCACGTGTTGCAAAACATTCAATTTGTGCGCACTTATCATAACAGAGCAACCGTGTACCACCTAGGTAGGGAAACGCTAATACGGGGTTCCTTCCGACAACCTACAGGTTGCATGCCCGACCTGCAGTACTACTCCCAGTCATCCTTATCGTGATACAGGATCCTTTTCAGGATCCAGCTCCAATCACACCAATTCACATGATGTAATTCTTTCGTTAAGTCTTTGATTTGCATAAACCACAATACTTAGTATCGACTCACGCATATATATTATTCATAACCATATGTATACTCCTATTTATGCCCATTTTAAACTCGCAAACCCTAACTTTCAGAGCCAACGCATCAATTTGATGCGCAAATCTTATTTTAGTGGAAATCACAAAGCAATTCTTCAGACTTTTTCAAAAATAACCAAAATTAGGGTTCTTCGGAGCAAAGAACACAAAATCAAGAATTTCAATAATTTCATATGAAAACCCAACAACAAAAAGAAGGATTTCGTTACCTAATCGAGCTCTCTCTCGTGTATGCAAGGCTTTATTGAGTTTCGTTTTTAGAAAGGCTATTTTAAGGCTCATGAAAAGATCGAATTTCATTTTTCGTATCAAAACGCTAAGAACATGTTAAGAACGCGAAGAACATGAAGAATATCAAGAACATATTTTTTCTTAAAATTTCGGCAGAGTTTCCCCTCATATCGGGACATATTTCTCGGAAAATTTCGGCAGAGTTTCCCCTTATATCGGGACATATTTCAAAATAAAAACGAAAAGAGTTTCCTCTATAAAATCAATCGAGAGGAAAATAACAACGAAACTGAAAGAATATACTCAACAACAAGAGATGAAGAACCGGTAGACACCACACATCTTAGGTGAGTGAACGTGTGACGAATCACAGGGTCACTGACGTGCATAGCCGCCCGCACTTAAGTAGGGTATTACACAGATTTCTTCATCAAAATAACTATAAAAGAATAATACGAAGAATAGAAACATAAACGATGGAGAATCGGTAGACACCACGTGTCTTAGATGAGTGAACGTGTGACGAATCACAGGGTCACTGACGTGCATAGCCGCCCGCACCTAAGTAGGGTGTTACACAGATTTCTCCTCAAACCACAACAGGAAAACGAATCGAAAAGAAATATGAATCAAAAACAAAACTTGGAAGAACAAGAGTATGAATTGAAAGCCTAGCTTACGAAGTAACTAAGAGAGGATCATACCTTTCTCCTCCTCGTTCTCCCGACAGCGCTTCGCTAACGCTCCTCCCTCGCCTCCCACTCCTCCTCCCGACCTCTCGACCCTAGCCCTTGGGGTGGTGGTGGTAGTGGAAGTTGTAGAGAATGAATGGGTAGGGGGGGTCTATTTATAGGCCCCAGAAAACCACTAACCATGGTATAAAACCATGGTTTAGTCCTTAACCATGGTTTCGCGGCCCATGGTTTTAGCCCATGGTTTTAGCCAAAACTTCTCCCAAACTTGGAGCTCAAGTTAGAACATTCTAGAGGATTCTAGATTCGCTAATGACGCTTAATTAACACTAATCGTGATTAACTTTCACTAATCGCGATTTAACTTTCGCGGCTTACGCTTATCTTTTGTTAACTATTGATTAGTATTTACTAATGATCATTATCGGCTTTCAATCGTCATTAATTTCTTTAATCATGTTTAATTAGTCTTAATGACAGTCGTTATGGATTAATGATTTCTCTTTCTTCAGAAAATCATAACAATTCGAAACGAAGTCCGATTCATACGAAACTAATTTCGTTGGTTTTCTCTTGACGAGCCGGATCTTATTATACAGGATCCGAGATATGCCAAGTTCAAGGCTTTACATATGGTCTTTTCTTTTCATCAGGAAGTACTGGCTGAATAATAAGTAGCTCAACGGAAATCAAGCTCAACTACAACCCACTCAACAGTAACCAATTTAATTATAATCCATCTCAACTTAGGCCAAACTCATTTGTGCCTCAATCCAATCTCAAATCTAACTCTTTCAAATTCAACTGTAATTGATTCAGATGTAGCCGTAGAAGATTCGGATGTATACATGGATGATTTGGATGTTACATCGCCAAGTCTGCTGGTGAAAAGTAAACAAAACTCAAGCGGTGAAGTAGCCTACAAAAGAGGCTCTTCCGTCTCGCCCTCTAAGTGGAAGAGCGGTCCAGTAGAGGGATAGGTCTACTCCAAAACTACGTCACTGAGACGGGTGAGAGAGACTCTCCGGAAAAGTCATTCTAAAAGAAAACCGGCCCGACCGGTACGGGCTAACGAGCTCGAAAAACTAAAACCAAGGGTCCTCCAGCCTAGGTACCCTAAAGAACAAGAGTCAGTGGGACTGGTCTTTAAAAGAAAACCTGTGGATCCCAGAGAGGCATAAAAACTGCGAGCACTCGCGAAAAAAACCTAGAAAAAGACTAGGATCCTAGACCCGCGCACTAAGCGGCCGCTGCCCTAACTGGGCTTCCTAATCTCCCGCCCAGCTGAGGGTCACCGCACCCTCGCACAGTCAGGCGTAAAGGTCACCGTGAATGGCACTCTTAATTAGCAATCATCAATGACTTGATCCCTCATCCTTTCTTAATCCTTTATGTGGTTGATTGTACAGATCTAGATCTTTTTAATCAACGATCCTATTGATATAACTAATTCATCATTGATTCACTTATTCATCTATCCCATCATTTCTCAATCTCTTCAATGGTTGACTTTACAAATCTAGGTATTTTGTCACTACCTATCTTTGATGATATGTATAAATAGTAGAGTATACCTAAAAGATTAATTTATGACGATGATCGGTCTTTGAAGTCACATGTTATTATTTCTAAAATCATAAGATTACCATCTATGCTTTGGATATGGATCTAGCTAGTCTTTATCATTTTATTTTGTATGATACCTATACAAGAATCATGTCTCAATTGTACCAGCTCCAGTTGAAACATCAAAAGAGGGGTATTTTCTAATCATTTGCCATAACATCCTATATATAATAAATTGTATGAATAGTAGACTATACATAATGATCAATTGATTGATGATTTCTTATTTGTAAAGATCTTGAGAAATCATTTGTTGACTTTGAGAGGAGTTTTAATATTTTAAAAGATGAATTCTCAGAAAATGTCAATGCTATATAATATAAAGGGGTTATCGGGAAGCTACTACATATCACTGTGAATCGCGTAGACATTGCTCATGTAGGTAGCAAAGTAGGTTAGTTCATGGGTCACTCTAGGATGTTGTTATAATGCTATATATATATATACCCACACATTATGACTGCTTTAGGAAAGTATCATCTCTTCCTCGGCAAGGAGTCTCTGAGTTTCACCATTTATACATATGTATATTATGTGAGTTATCATGTAGACAAGAAATCCATGACAAACTTTAGTTTATACTTTGGATGAAACCTCATCACATTGCACAATAAGAAGCCAGCAGTTGTAGCCATATATCATGTAGAATGTGAGTATAGAGCCCTGACTCAAGCAAATGTAAAAGCTACATTGATAGATCCTTAGGGGTATATATTCTTATAGGAGCCTCTACCCATGCAACCAAGTTGTGATATTTATACTGCGTTATTCATAGATACAATATTGTTTTCCACCAAAGGACCAAACATGTGAAGGTTAAGGGCACATGATCATCTCTTCGAGCAAGTTCATAACAATCACTCTATGAAGCTCCATGTTAGCAGTTGAAATTCTTGGTTGGTGTGATTTAATGCTTGTTATGTTTAGAACATGTCACAATCTCGAGCTATTGTCTGCAGCTCATCTGTTGGGGGACATGACATTATTTTGATATGAATTCTGTTCAGTTTATAAGCATTGACATCATCCTTATTAGGATTTCATTCCAAAATAATGCATCTTTAGTCTCATGTGCATCAAAGTATCTTATGATCGACTTTAGGACTCTCTTTATCATTGAAAATAGTAATTGAATATGTCCCTTATGTAAAGAACAGACAGTTGATTAATAGGGAGTCATTGCTTTCAATTATAAAGGTAAGTCATCCAGTTTTAAGGTTGAGATTTTTTTTAGAAATTTTAGAGGCTCATGTTACTTATATTTATGAATTGCTTCATCCTTCTCAGGATTCCATAAGAAAATGCATGTCATTTTCCCACAAATTTCTATTTTCTGTGCTAAAAATTGTGGCTAATTAATGGCTTGAACTTAGGTTAATTTGCATGCTAAACCCAAATTTTTATCCTCAAAATTTTAAGAAATCAAGAGTATATATAATGGTTGTAATGTTTTGATGAATTACATATAAAACTTCACATTCTCATCTAATTTCATAAGCAATTTAAGGTATTGAATCATGCATGGAAGGCAGCAAGAGGAGAGGGAAAGATTGTACCTTTAATCCTCTAAGTTTGGAGGGTATTTGTGGTTTCATTTAACATGCAACAATAGCTAAAATACCTGCAGGACAACAACATAAAAAAGAAAAAAAACTGAATTAGAAACTTCAACATTGACTTTAATGAAAGTAAAGTGAAGAGAGATATGTACCTTTGAATATCTCCACTTTGGAGATCCAATTTGCTTGCAACATCCTTTTCTTGACAACAGGAGCTTCAGTTCATTCGGATTCGGATGTTACGAATATAAAAACCTCAAAGGGAGTCTCATCCTCGAGACTCGGGTCAAGGTCACTTTGCATCTTGTTTAGATCTTATCTGGCCATAAAAACCTCAAAGGGCTTTGAACCCATAAAAACCTCAAAGGAAAAACAAGCTGTGTTCTTTCAATATATATAACTAAATGGGCTTGTTTTGACAATTACCTGAAAGAGTTGTGGGTATCATGCCTGTATATCTACTTCCGTCTTCCATGTTGCCTCTTTGACATCATGTCGTTGCTATAGCACCTTTATTAGGGGAATCTCTTTGTTGCGAAGCTTTTTGACACTATAATCGAGTATTTGTACTGCTCTCTCCTTGTAAATCAAATCTGACTCCACGACAAGATTCTCATAACCGATGATGTGGTGAGGATCGTGCACATATTTCCTTAGGTTGGATATATGAAAGACATCATGTATGGCTGATAGGTGTGTTGGAAGGGTTACTCGATAGACCACCTTACACATATAATGTACTAAGCCTTCTCCCACTATAAGTAGGGTCAGCTACATGGATTCATGCTCAAATCCATGTTGAAAGATTTGACTATTTTTTACGCTGGCCGTCGACTACCTAACGCAACCCCTGCAAGTGTGGGATTTGAACCCTGATCTTTTGTGTGATATACCACCTTACATATACGAGTAAAAATTTCAAATGGTCCAACATATCGTGGTGTCAACTTATATAAACACAATGTCTCTGTACTCCCTTTATGTGAGATACGCGTAGTAATACACAATCTCTTATCTATGTTTACAGATATTTCATTTATGTAAGAGATTAAATTGAATATTCATAAGTCATATTTTGAATGGATAAAGAGAAGATATTGGATTACTTGAAACTCCAAAACTCTTCTTCGACTATCAGCAGCGGCTCTATATCGTCAGAAACATTCACCTTGCAAGATCAAAAATCCCTACAGTCTCTTCCAAGAGATCTTCGTGGTAAAGAGTGTGTTCATCTATCTCAATGCTATCTGAAAGGTGCGAGGCATTTCTGTCAATATAGGACTTCGAATGGTGTCATAACAATACTAGAATGATAGTTGTTATTGCACGGGAATTCTACCAACGACAGGTGATCCTTCTAGGATCCTTTCCACTCTAGAGTACATGCACGTAGCAAATCCTCAAGTGTCTGAATAACGCATTTTGTATCGTATGTAGAACTCATCTTCATCTCTGTCTGTGGTGCTGACATAAGCCGGTACCAGTAGTGAGATATAAACCTCGAGTCTCCATCAAACACTACCTCATGTGGTATATCATAAAATTGATAATGTTTTTTTTGCACATGTAATCTAGCCAGCCTAGATGGAGTGTAGGTCATGGTGATATGTATAAAATGGACTAACTTGATCAATCTATCAACAACATCCCAATAGCATCGTGACCACCTAGTGTCTTTACTAGTCTCGTGACAAAATCCATAGAAGTACTCCTTTACTTTTATTCGAGAAAGGGGAGAGACTGTAATAACCATGGTGGTCTCTTGTGTTCTGCCTTGACCGTCTGATAGATTATGCACTTGCTAACATGACATGTTGCATCTCGCTTCATTATGTCCTGCCAGAATGTAGACATAGATTTCGGTACATCTTTGTGTTGCCAAGAAGAATAGACAATCGTGAATTGTGTGCCTTATCAAGAATATATCTGCGCAACTGCTCATTGTTAGGCACAATGACCCAGCCATCCTTCCACAAAATAGATTTCGTTACCGCCAAAATCATCACGTTTGTCCTTAATGGCACACATGCATCTGTCTCAAATTCAGGGATATATCCTCTGTCATTCTACTATGCAATCCCAAAGACTGTTGAATTGTGGAGGTATAACATTAGATATGGCCGCACTCTTATGAGGATGTTAATTAGCCAAAGTTACGAGCATATCTCATGTATATAGCTAGTTTGTCGTATATGCATGAGCTTTCTTGCTAAGCACATCTGCCACCACATTCTCCTTACTAGGATGTTAAGAGATCGTGTAATCAAACTCCTTCAGTAGTTCAAACTATCGGTGTTGTCTCATGTTCAACTTTTTCTGATCGTAGATGTACTTCAAACTCTTGCGATCTATGAAAATTTCAAAATTCACCTCACATGGATAGTGGTGTTAGATCTTCAAAGCGAAGACAATTGCCACCAACTCCAAGTCATGGATGGAGTAATTCCGCTCATACGACCTCAACTGACGTGATGCATAAACAATCATATGACCTTGTTGCATTAAAACCACTCCTAAATCCTCATTTGAAGCATCAGTTTATACTGTAAAATCCTGAATTTCTAAAGGAAGTGCAAGAATATGTACAGTCGCCAATCTTTCCTTCAATATCCTAAAGGCCTGCTCACATGAATCATTTGTCTTGTGACCAATGCATAATTTCACTGACTCATCCTTCTTTATGACAAAAAGAACGGGAGCACCCTGAGGTGTGGTGCTCAACCTTATGAACCTATGTTGTGTAACTCCTGCAACTGCATTTTCAGCTCTCTTAACTCGGCTAGTGCCATGTGTCACAGAGCCATCGAGATTGGTTGTGTATTTGGCAGTAATGTAATCTCGAACTCAATCTCTTTCTCAGGAGGTAAACCTGACAAATCATTAGAGAACATATTAGGGTAATCTGACACTATCGTGATGTCCTGAGTCATCGGCTCTCCATCAGATGTCCCTCGAACGGTTACTAGATATGAATCATATCCCTGGTCAACAAGTTTCTGAGCTTTTAATACTGAAATGTACCCTTTAAGGTAAACTCGGGTATGCTCGGAATCTTGAATACAACCGAATTCCTAAAGTAATTAACTAGGTATAATGAGTTGACAGCTAATCAACTCCCATAATCAGGTCACACTTGTCAAGTTGTAGTAGCAGACAGTCTGTGATCATCTCATGACCACCAATCAACATTGGTAACCTTATGACTACCAGCCTTATAATAAACAACTGGTCACCCGAACTACGGATAATATGTAAACGGGTATCCCGGATCCGAGAAGGAGCAGGCCTCACATAGGGTGATCCTGCAAGATATAAATAAGTCATGACTTCATCTAAGCTATACAGTGGACGGAAGCCATCAAATCTAAGATTGAGTTCATAATAGCCAATGGATCTTGGGGGTTCAGTTGAATTACTTATATGATGCTCTACCATAGGATGCAAATGGATATTTAAGAGGTAACATAGGATTTAGTGTCTTGGGATGAGATGGATATAGATTTCATGATGATCCAAAGATAACACAGTCAGTCTGCTAACTAAGCGACTTGATAGACCTTCAGACCTTAAGTCAAGGGTGGAGATGGGATTGTGGTGGAGATTAAATTTTTTCGATGAATTAATCCATCGATCAATTTGGAAATCCAAACAATATGAATTATGATTGATGACTTTAGAATCCTATCCATTTTTTGGGGAGTCCGGCCGACATCTCCCTAATTGCAATGGCTAACACTTTCTTCTCCACGAGAGGTTTATATATCTTTCATCCCCAAATCTTGAGAAATATCCATTCATCATTGATACTTACCATTTAACATTTTCTTTATCCGAGTTGTTTTTACTAAGGCAGTTTTCAAGGATGATCATCATCAGAGTGTGCAAACCTCGATCGTGTGTCACATATCCTGTCAATAAATCACATGATCATGCATGACGATTAAGTAAAGGCAAAATCTTCTCGGAAAGTCCATAATGAATGTTTTGGTGATTTTTAATCCTAAACTTTATTTACATCTGTTAATTTTTATGTTTTTCCATGTTATATATCTTTTTTAATTGCACCATTTATTGTATTGAATTTTAAAATTATAGCCCTTGAATTATGTGGTTTTATATATTTACTCAATTTGGATAATCACATTAATTATTTGTTTAATTATGTACAATTTAATTAATTGTGATCCTCGTAATCAAATTGAATAGTGATAATATCATTGATGATACTTCTAGTTTTTGGAATATTTTACACTGGTAAAATAAAGCTTCACGTTAGATAATCATTATTATAGAAGACAAAAATACATGTCCAAGACAAATATAAATTATAAGTATTTATTGCAGTAATTGCTAAGAAATCAATTATATATGTAAAGGAATTGGTGTCAAAATCAAAATAATAACATTGACTTCTAGCACATGTACAAGAAGAGAAGTTCTTTTGAATCTTAATTTTTGCTAGATCTATACTAAAATCAAGTATGCATCTGCTCTTCTAGCCCCGATCTTGTGCTAGTGGGTTGGTTGGCTGATGTCGAAATCACAAGAGTTTAGGCTCGAAACCTATGGATTGAAACTCTAGGGAGATCGATGTCTATCATGATTCGTGAATCCAAGGATGAGAAGTGGCTAATGGAAGTGGGAGCTCTCTAAATAAGGCGTCGAACTCTTTTCATTGGCTATCTGCAACTCTGTAACTTGCATGGTCAGCTAGTTGACCTATAGCCTAGTTCTCATATTTCCTCTATGTTGTCGCTTGACTCCTCTTCATTACACTGAAAACTATGACTAAGCATTATCATTTGCCTAGTTCTCATTTGCCCTCTAGTCATATGTCACTAATATTACAACTCTCCCTGCTCGAAGGCTAAGACTCAAACCAAAGACCGCTTTAAGTCGGCGATAAGCTACAAGTAAAAGAGACCAAGTCCTATAGAAGCCGGTTGCATAATAGACAAATTAGTTAGGTTCCATATCTTAGGTTCGGAATGCAGTGATCTCTTGCTAGATAGTGCAAGTCCTACAGAAAGTCAATGTCTATGTGTATAGTTTCATTATGCATTTTTTTAAGGGATTGTGCATGCTTATTCGTTGAGATTTGGCAAACACACCTGAAATTAACAATATACAAGAACAGAGTCCAACAACGAAAAAATTTCGAACTTTCGGTTGCAATTTCATGCCAAGTTAGAAGAATCGTCCGAAATTGTTGAGAGCATTTTTTCCTACTCATAGCTGGTATAGAGCAGTGCGTCTCAGGTAGGATCACTCTCAGTCACTTTTATCGTTACTCTTCTGCAGTCCAAATAGCTTATTTGCACAGACTGCACCAGATGGCAACTGACGATATTGTTTACGTGTCATCGGCCTGGCATTCTGCCTAGCTTTGACTCCACTCTCAAAGCCTGTTTGTTGGCCACATCGTAGCTCAGTGCCCCTCGTGTAAAAGCCGCGTTAGAATGTACTGTTTGCGACCAAGATCGTGATTTTCTGGTCAACAAAACCATGCATCGTCCAGCAACAGTGCACTTCCTAAACAAATAGAACCGGAAAATAGAGATCTCGGGCCTTCAATACTCAGATTTACCCTCAGATTTAGATATACAGGTCATGTAATCAACACACAATGAACTACTAAATTGTGCAATTTTAACCAACACATAATGAGAAGAAAAATGGATTAAGAATTCCCAATCGCACTGAACCAATGCACACTCCCAAAGAGAGTTCCCTTTTCCAATTTTTCATTTTGGTTGGGAAGTACTCTGAAAACCACATGTGGCGGCACGAGATCGATATCCATTCTCACATGTTAATTTAGAGCTAGCGCAGATGGGGATACGTGTTGCTTGCATGCTAGCAAACACGAGAGTCATGGTGCTCATCTGCTGAATGTGTACTGTTGTCTGAATGCTCTACTTGAGAAAATCCCCTGCACGTATCTCAAGAAACATAAAAAATGATAGCACCGGAGGTTATCTTGATGGAAAATCTCCTATAATTCCAGCAAGAAGACAAAGTCGACATAATTCTTGTAGCTAATCCAATTCTAAGCCAAAATGTATTCAAGCAATACATGTAGTTGCAATAGTTATTCGCTTCAGAGTTAATGCCCATCACTTTCTGGAAGTTATTCCATTGTTAACATTTCTTTAGGGGGGACAGAATATACCAGCAGGTGATGACTTCAGGAACAAATTTCTAGTTCAATCTGATGAATAGTTTCAGCCGCCTCTCCGAACCATCCACACAGATGCAAGTATGAAAAAAGGATGATCTCAGATAGTCGCCGTTTCATTTTTTGATTTTGATTGCACTCTTAATGCGATGTATGAGTTGATCTGCTGGCAGTGCTCCTTCCTGAGTAGAATTAATCACAGATAGGCAAAAAAAAATAAACTAGACAATAACCATCAGAATACAGGCCAGGTTTATTACTCCGAGAATTAGTTGGGCAACTTACGAAACGATCACGGGGCTTTCCATCCACAAAAAGAATGAAAGTAGGAAGAGCTTGGATCTCATAGCGATTTGCAATCTCTGTGTACTTCTCTGTGTCAATTTTGACCACTGTGATTCTTCCATCCAGTTTGGCACTTACCTCATTGAGAATGGGGACCATAAATTGACACGGGCCACACCTACAGAAAAAAAGTGACAGCTCACTTATTGCCTACCACAGGCCTATACCGAATGACACTACTTATCCTCTACCGCATCTAATATTTATCCGATGAGCTGATCATTAATCAGAAGCAACTATGAGCCTGCCGAATTTCTAGGGGAGAAGAGATTGAGTTCAATGCCACTCTGATGTTTTTGTTTTGCTAACAATATGCATAAATTAAAGGCATCTTTTCAAAAATTGAAACAAAGAGAACTGTCCCCTCTGCATTAAAAAGTTGAATCACAAGATATTGACACCAAGAAATTATTTTAAGAAAACACATTAACATCATCGTTATACTGGAAACTAGAAGTATCAGTATAAAGAATCTAAGAAGACCTCACAAGAGCCAGACAAAAATTTTCTACCAAAATCTACAAAAAAGATTTAGGGAAATAGTAACTTTTGGGACTTAATCATGCTTTTTGTGTGGGGGAAACGCTACTCTACAACCAGACTATTACTCACCAGGTAGCATAAAAATCAACTAATATCGGGGTGCTGGATGATTCCAATAAGTCATCAAACGATGAGTATGTTTGCTTCTTTGCTTCCACCTACAAAAAACCAAAGGAACAAAATAAATGGCAGTTCAATCCTCATTATTAGTCATATTATTTTTTATAAGGAAAAGGGTGGTCTCACAAGTTGGAACCCACCACAAAACAATATATTCACAAAATTATGTTACATGTGGTTCAAGCAGAACAAATAGCCTTACAATGTTCCAAAATATTTTCAACGTAAAAAGGTTGTTTACAAAAAATAAGCTCGTTTCGTGCACACCGAATTGTCCAAAGAAGTACAAGTGGAAGCGAGCTATCTTCCTACGAGTTTCCACAAACCGTCTTGACGGAACATCGTAAAAGCATGCCATTGCCCTTGTTAAGCCAAGGTAACCCCATCATCCTCCACACTTGAGACCAGGGTTTAAGTTTCGTGAAATTTAGCCAGTATTTTGGTTCGATGCCATGGAGATATTGGAACTCCCCTCTCCATTAATTTCTCGAATTTTGACCAAGATGGGCCGAAATATCGATGATATTTTGGCATATCAAGCCATATCGATCGAAATTGATAGTTTTCAGTACCAATTTTCTCAGATTTCGACCGATATCGTTGATATTTCGCCGATATCTATGTATATCAATGACATTATACATGTGAGCTTGATTTTACTACTTATTTAAACGAAATATCCAAAAATTATATCTTATACATTAACAATTATAATATCTTAAGTCTAATATTAATTATTAACAATTTAATTTGTTATGTACTCATATATGTATGTCATTGAGCAGCGACAAACGGTTTCACCAATAAAACATCGTTTCGGGACCCTCGTGCTGGCAGAGTATGGTGCGACATGGGGGTGCATACAACGATTCTTCAACCAGGTTTAGCAAATCAGATGGTTATAGGATTCGAAGTATATCAATATATATGGTTATGAACAAAAGATATGTTCTAAGGGCCTGTTTGGTAACCGGGTTGGGTCGGGTTGGGTAACCTACTGTGAATAGTAGTTGTTTGGATGGTTAGGGGGTTGGAGAGGGTTGGGATGATAAATGTGATGTGATGTCACATTGATTATGCGTTATATTGACTTTTTAATGATTATAATATGTTTTTATGTTAACTTTTTTATTTAAACGTGGTTAGAAAATATTATACCGAAGAAATTGTAAGGTCCATACAAATAATCCCAACCCAAGATTGCGGGGATGGAGCTGAAGGTATACCAGGATACCCCGGAATACTCTGGCAACCAAACAGGCCCGGTTTTAGCAACCAATCAGTCGACGTTATGGAAGGGGATATTGAAGGTAATGCATCGCTTCCATGAGCTTTGCAGCCTGGTTCTTGGCGATGGCTCCACGTTTGGTTTTTAGACGGACGAGGGGCGATCCCCTTAGTGGTCGTTTGCCTCGATTGTTTGCCTTGGCTGCTAACTCTGATGTGCGTGTTGTGGATTGCTGGGATAATGGTTATTGCATGTCGGCCTTCAGATCATCCTTTGCCGATCAGTGTTTCGAGGATTTCCTCCGCTTCTGGACTCACTTGGGCAGGTGGGTAGGCCCTCCTCTGGATGTGACCACTGGGTATGGAAGAACGCGCCTTTCTCGATTAGAAAGGCATATGGTGCTATCTGTAGGCCTCCACCTTCTCTGTCGGACAGTATGATTCGGGATTGCGAATTCATTTGGACGCTCTGTCTTCCAGAGAGGATTGGTTTCTTCATGTGGCTTTTTAGAAGGAAGCGTATTTTGACTCGTGGTCGTTGCGCTAAGCTTTTTGGGGTGATATCGGATAGATGCCCTCTGTGTGGCATTGACAGTGAGACGTTGGAGCAGTTTTTTTTTCCGATGCCATGTTTCCTCGCATGTGTGGAGTGAGGTGGGTCTGGATTGGATTTTCACTCGTGCATTCGACTCCTTTTGGTCTTCTCTTTTTGGGAGGCATACTTGAAAAAGAAAAGAAGTTCTTATTCCGGTGACGGTGTTGTGGACCATCTGGCTGGCCCGCAATGATGTTCTTTTTGTTGGTCACCGTTTCTATTGTGAGAATGTCTGTTTCCATTACAAGCGATGCTTGAATCATAGTTTTTTGTAATCTATAATGTTTTTTTATTTTATTTCTATAGTTAATTAATATATTGGGGCAGATACCAAAGTGTGTTTCCCCTCTTTTTGGTACAAAAAACCAAACATGCCCTAAGTGTGCTTAACTTAGCTATTTTGTTTCTATTTCTAATATATATCAGTCAACAAACAACATTAACAATGATATGTTCAATATGACCAATGTGTGTAATTAAGGGTCGTAGATGATCGATATGTGCGATAAAAGTGTATATTTATAAGTTATTTATTATTTGAAGAACTTGGATGAACTCCATTTCCAGTATCTATCGGTCAACAATTAGGGACTGATATAAGGGATATATATATATGAGTAATACAGGGATATATATGAGAAATATGTGTGATATAATTATGTATATGTAAGTTATTTATTGTTCTAATAATTTGTATGATCTTAACTTGCGATAAAATAGGGGGAAATGGTTTTTTGAGCCATTTCTGAGATTCCATTGAAATCGTCAAAATTTCCCAAAATTTCAGCGAAATTTCCATTTTCGAGTTTCCCGAAACGAAATCAAAATCGAGATTTCGAACCGTACTTGAGACGAGTAGCAGCACTTGAAGAAAAGATGATCTAAGTCTTCTAATTTGGCAATGCATCTGTCACACGACCATTCATCAACACGGAGGAGCCAATGTCGTCATTCTCGATAAGCACGCGACCAAGCCTGGTTAGCCACAAGAAAATTATAATTCTCTTGGGAATCTTGCTTTTCCAAATGATCATAGAATCTCACATTATGTCCTCGTCCACCCTGATTTGGTCGTTCACAAAAGAACGATAAGCCTTCTTGACCGAGAACGTGCCTTCCATCCAAAGATATTGATCCATCCCGGTTGTTGGGCCCTCCACATCCGCCAGCTCGTCATGCTAAGAAATCGTGAAGCCTCTTTTCCGAGAGTTCCGGATGAAAATCAATCAGTCAAAATGCACCTTCAACAAAAGGAAAATGAGTGAAAATTTTAGTTGGTAAAAACCCAAATGTTAGTGCCTAAAGCCCTCAGCCATTGCAATGATATCTCTATAATGGCATTCTAAAACTCATAAAAGAAAAAGATCGGATAACCATTTTGACCTAGGAACCCCTCTGCATCAAGGTCAAAGTCCTTAGCGTGAAACTCTTGCACCCAAAATCACGCAACAACACATTTGCATGCACCTGAAAGAGCATGTTGATGTTTCTTCCCAACCAATGTGCACCCCGCAAGTGTACCCTGTGCTTCAAAGTCCAGAACTTCCACGCCACAACTACATTAACATCATGATCCCCATATTACTTTCTCCTCCCCCACAGACAAAGAGTACATCAAGTTTTTCCACCTCCTCCCAATAACCGCTTAATGAAGAACCTAGTGTTTGCATCTCCCTCCTTCAACCATTTTTGCCTCGAACTTTGCTTTCACTCCACCTCTCTTTTTAGCTTCCAACACAATGATATCTTGTTGCAATGACCTATTAGATAGCTCAACAACTCTTACTTCCCAAAAACCTCCATCTCATCAAGCTAGACAACCTCAACCTCGGTCATAGCATGTTGCTCTTCACGACTCGAGTGGCTATCTAATGAATAGAGAGCAACATCTTCCTCATAGTCAAGAGCTTCAAAGCTAGATGCTTTGTCGCTGATCCTAACTCGTGCAGGTTCAACCGTAAATCAACCACCATCTACCAAAAGCCATCTTTAAGCCCCAAGAATGCTCAAAACAAAAAAGTATCGTAAGAATGAATGCCATCAACAGATTCCCAACAAATAGGGATGTGATTCACGTCTGATATGGGAAACGAAAGAACCGACTATAGAAAATCTCCAACAAGTTTGTAGATGTAAGGAACCGGTCAATCCTAGAACGAGACAAGGGTTCCTCCAAGTATAGCAATTTTTCTAAGCATCCGAGAAATCAACCTTCTCTCCCTGCAAAAAAGTCATAAAGTTGGTCGAACCAAGGTCAATACCTCTTCTCCCTACAGACGGTCATACACTAGCAAAGTGGCTCCGAGAAATCGACCTTCCATAAAAGATCCTTGATCTTCCTATGCTTCCATTCTATAATGAGCTCAGACACAATGCCACATTGTCAATCATACACTTATTGGAATGAAGGTTGTCTGAAGGCTGTTTGAGAAGAGGCGATAATGGAACCAAGCAACCCTAGAGCTTGTTGGCAAGGACATTTACCACAATGAGGTAGGTGACCTTCGAGAGAGCTATAGGATAGAAATCCTCCCACAACATGCCACCTCCTTCTTTGGAAGAAGAAAGATTAGAGATCGATTGAGTCGTTCAAAGCCTAGATTACTCATCCTTAGCTCCTCCACCATATCAACAACATCCCCCCCCAACCAGCTCAAAAAAAAACTCGCGAAAGAAGAAGAATGAAAATCCATCCAACTTGAGAGACTTATCCGCATTCAGTTAAAAACAGTAGTACAAATCTTAACATCATCAAAATCACGCAACAACCATAAGCCCGAGACTTTTACAAGCGAGGTACCTCTCTGACTAATCATCTCACGATGTTAGAAGGGACCGTCTACTCATCACCCTACAGAAGTGGCCGACCACAGTAGTTCCAATGGCTCTATAGCTCTCCACTCACTCCTCATAAACCTCCACCGAGCGCATGAAGTTGCACATCTTCCTAATACTTGCATCTGCATGTAAGAGTTTAGTGTTCATATCCCCTCCTTCGACCACTTTTGGCGAGAGCGTTGCCTCCACTCCATCGCTCTCTTATTGTCATCTTCCAAAAACACCTTGTAATTCTCAACCCGCCTAAGCCCATTATCCTCTAACAGTTCTCTAGAGTCCTCATGTAAATCAAACATGACCACTCAGCTTAGGCCGACACCCTCCACTCCTAGCCAGTCCGGAGCTCCATCCTAAAAGCCAAAAACATATGATGCAAAGCCAAGAGACGTGTTGCCATAACATGAGATGTAGAGTCTGAATTAGGAACGCTCTTCTAGCATAAAGCCACATAGTCTCAGAAGCCATCTACAACCAAGAATTCTCAAACCAAAATAAGGTATCCGCCCAACAATCCTCCCCAGAGTTCTAGCGGAGAGGGGTGTGATCCAAATGAGAGCGCAATAAATAGCAAATGAAAACCAAAAGGGAATGCTTCCAGAGGTCCACTATCCAAGGAAACGATCCAACATGGACCACAATGAGGAGTCTGCTAGGTAAACATAGAGTTCGTTGCATGCAACACCTCGTGGAGTCTGCTAGGTAAACATAGAGTCCGTTGCATACAACACCTTCAGAGAATAGACACCCACGAAATCAATAAAAGCTGGAGAGCCAGGTCCCCCCTCCCTTCAATCTCTTGGGTGGTCGCTAGGCAACAAAGATGACATTAAAGTCATCCCAATGGGCATGGACTCCATAAAAGCGTAAGCTAGCCGAACACACCTCTTTTTGGAGATTGGAACTAGAAAAAACCCGGATAAGCCATAAACCAAGGAAAACAACAGCTGCATGTCATCCTCCCTTCAATATAACACCATAAACATAAAGTATCGAGCCTCCAAAGAATCTACCATCTCTAAGGGTCCCCATTCCATCGTGCCACACCACCACAAGAAGCCCTATAGATAGGACCGTCCGAAGTTCTAGTAGCCGCCCCCCAAAGACGGATCTCCACTAAGCGAATCCACAACACTCCTTTTCTCGAGCTGAGATGATCTTCATAGGTCAACCACGAGAGTTGTCCTTACCAACTCCACCTCAACACATTATGCTACTTGCTTCCCAAAAGGAACAATTTGCCCCTCAGTCAATAGAGGCAGATGCATACAACAACAACCGAGCAAGATGCAAAGAACCACCCTTCAACTCTCGAATCTCCCAAGTTTCCCAAAAGCCCTACGCTGCTTGTACTGAAAAAACCTTCAACGTTCGCTCCTCCAGAACACGAGCCTCCTCAAAGCCTTACCAAACTTCACCAACCACGACATTGCATAATACAACCTTTTGAGACATCAATTTCACGGTCCAACAGTTCTTAGCATCACCTCCCACTACTAAAAGAGCCTTCTGGAACTAGGGGTCAGAACCCTATCCACACCTACATAGCCCACCAGAACGAGCTCCGACAAACCAACATGGATCTTACTTGACTGATACGTTAAGTGCTTAAGAGAGGGCGAGGAAAAAGCCCTCAGAATTAACATTAAAACCACATATGGAACACGCATCGGAGCAAAAGAGACCACAATAGTTGGGCCCCATGAGCAACAAACATAAAAAGCAAGGGCATACCACCAAATCCAAACCACCTTTGAAAACGAAGCACGAATCTCCTACCACCACATCACTCATAAGGATGCCATCAATATGTACGATGGACGTCACTGAGAAAATATATCCACCAACGAATTTTCTAGTTATAGCTTGTTTCTATATTAGTTATTTCCATTTGTAACCCTCTCCTATGTTTAGGAGTCCTCTTGAGAAATATTATGCAAATTCCATCATCAAGGGCCTTCGGGTTTCATTCAGAGCGACAGTTATACACCAGAGTTCATACCCAAACCTCCGTTGCTACTGCTAGCTTCATTATTGCTCTCCACTATATACCACCGCCATCGTTGCCGCCCAAACGGCAGTCGTGTAGCCGTTCCCCACTAGAATGTTGCGCCCTAGTGACAGATGCGCAGACGTGCCCCATCAACGGTGTTGCCCCGATGCTACCCTAATTGTTAAAAGAGAGGAGTCTTCGTTATAATCATAAGAAAACCCTAGGCTCTCTTATATAGGGAGAGGCCTTAAGGGTAAATTACATGGACGTCTAAATAGAAGAGAGAAATAGAAACAAGGTACATAAACATATAATAATAATAGGAACTATCTCTACACTCCCCTCAAGGTGGAGCATAGATGTCGATCATGCTCAGCTTGGACGAACATCTCTGGAAAGGTCCTCTGAGCAATGGCTTGGTGAATACATCGGCAGTCTGATCTCCTGAGCTAACATGGGCCGTGGATATCAATCCTCTCTGGATCAGGTCCCTAGTGTAGTGGCAGTCAACTTCAATATGCTTGGTCCTCTCATGAAAAGCTGGATTGTTGGCAATGAACAATGCTGCCTGATTGTCACACTGAAGCTTCATAGGTAGAGGTACTGCTACATGTAGATCTTCTAATACGGAGCGAACCCACATCATTTCCGTGCTGGCTTGGGCCATTGCCCTGTATTCGGATTCTGCACTGGATCTTGCCACCACCGTTTGTTTCTTGCTTTTCCAAGAAACCAGAGAGCCTCCAACAAAGACTGCAAACCCTGAGGTTGATTTTCTATCCTTAGGACATCCTGCATAATCTGCGTCTGCACACGCTGAGATGGATAAGTCTGCACCCTTTCTGAATAGTAGCCCTAATCCAGGAGTAGACTTCAGATACCTCAGTATCATGTGTATAGCATCCATGTGAACCTCGTCTGGGCTGCTCCATAAACTGACTCACCCGGCTAACTGCAAATGCAATGTCTGGACGGGTTATAGTAATGTAGAGGAGTTTTCCCACCATCTCTCTATATCTCCTCTTATCCACTTCGTCAGTATCATCATCATATAGCTTCATGCTGGGGTCCATGGGGATGCTTGATGGTTTGCACCCATCCATACCAGTCTCAACCAGGAAGTCTGTAATGTACTTCCCGTTGTGTCATCACCAAACCATGTGCATTCCTAGCAAATTCCAACCCCAGAAAATATCTTAGGGTTCCAAGATCCTTTGTAACAAACTGACGACCTAGGAATGCCTTCGCCCTTGCTATGCCCTGAATATCATCTCCTGTAACAAGAATATCATCCACATAGACCATTATGACAACCGTACCTGCCGAGGACTTCTGGACAAACAACGAATGGTCAGCATTGGACCTCTTGAATCCCTGGTGCTCAATGAGGTTGGACAGTTTCTGGAACCATGCTCGTGGACTCTGTTTCAGTCCATATATAGCCTTGTGAAGTCTACATACCATATGCGTCTCCCCCTCAGCAGTAAACCCGGGTGGCTGCTGCATGTAGACTTCCTCCTGTAAGTCCCCGTACAAAAATGCATTCTTGACATCCAGCTGATAAATGCTCCAGTCACGGACTACTGCAATAGACAGGAGGATACGCAGAGTCGAGTGTCTCGCCACTGGAGAGAATGTATCCATGTAATCAACGCCATATGTCTGTGTAAATCCCCGGACGACTAAACGTGCTTTGTATCTATCCAATGTGCCATCTGCATGGTATTTGACTGTGAAGACCCATTTGCAGCTTACAACTGATGCATCAGGAGGTGCAGGGACCAAAGACCATGTGCCACGGGACTGCAAGGCCCCCATTTCTTCTTCCATAGCCAGTCTCCAGCATTCACTCTTCAAGGCTTCCTGGTATGTCCGTGGTATGTCCACGGAAGATAAAGCAGTAGCAAACTTCTGGAAATCGCCTGTGAGTCTGTGGAAGGAAACCTGTGAAGCAATGGGGTAGGATGCACACTGTCGTCTCTGTTTCCGAATAGCAATCGGAACATCCAGATCATCATCGGGGTCCACCTGTAAAGAGTCATCCTGCATATGGTCCGAACCTGACCCGTCAGTAGAAACATCATCTGAACATACCTGAGGCTCAGTGATTGGTTGATCTGCTGTCTGAGCGGGACCTGACCGACGCGTATAGTGGTTAGGAAATGGTGATATGATTCTCCGTGGGAATGGGTGAGGGTGGAGGTGGAGATGGAGGTGGCGGTGCTGGCATAGGAACTGACACAGGAGACGAGTCAGGTGTAAGACAGGTAGGTGGTGGTGGAACCAAAATATCATCAGCGGTGGTGGATGGTACCATTCTGTCCCCGGCTGGCGAGAAAAACATGACCGACTCGAAGAAGGTGACATCCGCACTAACGAAGTACCTGTTGGTAGTAGGATCATAACACCGGTATCCCTTCTGGGTTCTTGAATACCCAACGAAGACGCACTTGACAGCTCTTGGAGAGAGCTTGTCAAGTCCAGGAGACAAACGATGAACAAACGCCACAGCACCAAAGACACGAGGTGGCAGTGAGAAGAGCTCTTTGTCTGGAAAAATAAGAGAGATGGGTATCTTCTCTCCAAGGACAGAGGACGGCATTCTATTGACCAGATAGCATGCAGTAAGAACAGCATCCCCCCAGAAGGAAATAGGAGCACAACTTTGAATCAATAAGGTACGAGTGATATCCAAGAGATGGCGATGCTTTCTTTCCGCCACACCATTTTGTTGGGATGTATATACACAGGTGGTTTGATGAATAATTCCCTTTAATGACAGAAATTGAGAAAGAGAACGTGTACAAAATTCCAGGGCATTATCCGTCCGAACATATTTGACTGAAGAAGAAAAAACATTCTGCACTTCATTAATCAAACTTTTAATAACATCTCCTGCTTCAGACTTATTCTTCAGAAGAAAAACCCAAGGAGACACGAGAAAAGTCATCTACTACCACAAGATAGAACCTGTGTCCCTGGTGATCGGGAACACGACTCGGACCCCATATATCTATATGTAACAACTCGAAAGGGGAGCTACTGCTCCGACTCTGACGACCTGGAAAGCTCGACCTGTGATGCTTTCCTAACTGACAAGTTTCACAACGAAACGACGAACTTGGGGAGATCTGGGGCAGAAGATGGCGCATCTTCTGGAGCGGAAGGTGACCAAACCGAAGATGCCAAATGTAAGGTGAGACTGGACCAGCAGAGTGAGCGGAGATGCCAGCATAGGATTCCCGGACCAACCGATATAGACCGTTCTGCTCAGAGCCACAACCAATCACCTTGCTCGTGAGTATGTCCTGAAAAATGAGAGAAGACGGGTCAAATATAGCTCGACAGTTCAAATCCTTTGTAATCTGACTAATAGACAGCAAATTCAGTGAGAATTCAGGGGCATGTAAAACATTCTGTAGCTGCATAGCGGAGGTTAAGAAAACCTCCCCCTGACCAACAAGGGGTGAGTGGGAACCATCTGCTATCTGCACTGAGCGACCTGGAGAAATAGCCCTGTAGGCCTGTAATCTACCTCTATCTCGACACAGATGATGTGTAGCTCCTGAATCTATAACCCAGTCAGATATATCATGTGAAGGTATGACAGTTGATGATCTACCTGAGGAACTGGCAGCGGCGGAAGAACTGGCTGAGGCTGTGGCAGCAATATCGGAAGAGCCACCAGATGAATCACCAGAAGACTGTGGCATAATATCACGGAGACGGGCCACGAGTTCGTCAAATCTATGATCTGCAGCAGACAAGGAGACTGTGAATGCTCTGCAACCCGTGCAGATGCTGGGAACCCATGCTTTGAGTAGCATGTCTCCTCTGAGTGTCCAGTTCTGTGACAATATGAGCACGTCTGACTAGGTCGACCGCCTCTTCCCTGAGAGCCACGGCCACGTCCACGACCACGCCAAGAAGGTGGTCCACCTCTCCCACGTGAAGTTGCCATCGCAGATGGAGGTGGAGTAGAAGAGCTGGAAGAAACTGGGATACGACTGAGCCTCCTGTATACATCCTCCACTGGAGGAATGACTGTATCTGCTAAGATCTGTGACCGTGCAGCATCATACTCAGGGTCGAGGGCAGCAAGTAGAACACCCACCATGGTGGCGTTCCGGAACGTCTTCTGCTGCTCTGGAGTAGCAGTCAGAGGAATGGTACTGTAGAGCTTCTCGAACATCCCTCTTAGGGATGTGTATAGAGAGTGGAGAGGTCTGCCGGCCTGCTTCATGGTAAAGATGTCATGCTGAAGCTACAACATCTTTATCTCATTTCGCACCTGCGAATATGTAGCAGCAAGAATGTCCCACATCGTCTTAGCAGTGGGCTGATGGAGAACATCATTTGCTATCTCCATGGTCAACGTGCCAGACAACCATACTTTTGCGTAAGCATCATCGGCCTCCCATGAGGCATAGATCCCTGTCTTCTCCGCAGGCTCATCCTCGGTAAGAATGTGTTTCTTACCATTTGATTTCATGAGGCTCATAAACTGCATGGCCCATAACTCATAGTTAGACCCGTCCATCTTTACTATCGGCGCGGGACCTTTGAATGCGCCGGTGGAGGGCAAATCGACTTTCGATTCTGACATACTGCCGCAGGAAGAAGACGAGGGGAGAATAGACAATGTGATGAATGTCTACACCAACTGCATCAGATTTGAGTACGTGTGTAGACTTTCACGCACTCAAATTCATAAACCGGAGGAAGAGGGGTCTAGGGCACGCCGCCAAGGAAGCTTACAGCCCTTGAATCGTCTCGAGAACAACGCCAATGGAGTGCTGGAGACCACTGGAACCTTACAGCGGCAGTGGGGGGGTGCCGCTGGGGGTACGGGTGCCGCTGGGGCGGCAGTAGGCGCAGGGAGGGGTGCCGCTAGGGCTCCGGTGGCTGTGGGCGGCAGAGGGGGGGTTGCCGCTGAGGCTAGGGCGCCGCTGGCAGGCGCAGGAGGCGGCTGCTGTGGCCGCTGGAGGCGCTGGAGGCGCAGGAGGCAGCCGCTGTGCGGCTGTGAGCCGCTGGAGAGGTGCGGCGATGGGCTGCTGTGCGGCTGGAGCCGCGGGAGGGGTTGCGGAGGAGCGCCGGGAGCCGCAGATGGGGCGGCGGCGAGACGAGAGAGAGCGAAGGGAGAAGGGGCGGCGGGTGGGGAAGGGAAAGAGCCCTAAGGCGGCTCTGATACCATGTTAGAAGAGAGGAGTCTTCGTTATAATCATAAGAAAACCCTAGGCTCTCTTATATAGGGAGAGGCCTTAAGGGTAAATTACATGGACGTCTAAATAGAAGAGAGAAATAGAAACAAGGTACATAAACATATAATAATAATAGGAACTATCTCTACACTAATGAAGTCATGCCCCTCAACGACAACACCACATGCTTAAGAGAGCCACACTGTCAGCTCTTATGCTCCTCTGTTCGTCGGCATGGATCTCAGATGTAAAAGGTTGTTTTGGATTGTTGAGACAAGGATTTGGGTCTGAAGCCCCCTTCAATCGGGTCTCAGAACCTGAATTCTAGACCGGTCTAACCAGATCTCTTAATATACGGAACAAGGTGTCCGACTACTGCTTAATTGGAGATCCGATCCGATTCATACCCGTTGAACCGACCACATAAGCATAAGTGGCTCCAGCATGTGCCTTAAGAGGTCCCAAACTGTTCCACATGCCTCATTTCTAGAAAATTCTCGCGAAATTGGCAGTTCTGCAGCTATGGCTGACGTTACGAATTCCTCTCATAATGTTCGCTTCCAAAATGAGCATTGCCCCTTTTGGCAGCGCAACCAACGTGTCAAACTGTCTTTCCGTTGACGCACCACCAACAACTTGCATGTTGAGGCGACATCTAAGATCCCTCGCATCTACCGACGTCTCGTAAATCTCCAATACGAAGGTCTGTACTTCCATCTTCACCAAAACAAGGCCCGAAACCACCACGACAACATTGTTCACCTCCACAATCACAACCACCATCTGACCGTGACCCAAGCCATTACATACGATCTCTAACACCTTGCCGACCGACGCCAAGATCACTACAATCGTCTCATGCTTACGATAAATCGGTGTAATTCCACGAACATGGAGCAGTATGTGCGGATAAACACTCAATGCCCCATTGCGAGGCAGAGGCTTCCTCAGTGCATCTTGCCTCGTGCACCGTGACTTAAATTCAATAACTTATTCACGCCTTCATCTGATAGCCCCCTCGTGCAAAAAACAGAGCTCTCGAGCCACGTTACATCTCCCGTGAACTCAGTTCTGATCGCCGCACCGATGTCCATCATTGCGTTCGAGAGACATGATTCCCCTTTTCATCCAACTCCAACTATGATCAGGTCCCCAATCTGAGCAGAATCTTTGACGCACGGGCGCCAGACCTTCTTGGAAGAACAACCTTGTCTCTGATGACTGAAGCCCCTACACAAGAAGCACTTCATGGGGTCATGACAATCCGTTGCCTGATGACCTTCACCATTGCATCGCATGCACCTTCCTCGCATTTGCTCCATCCAGGACTTACGAGAAACAGACGACCCTCTACCCCGTGAAATCGATGGCCCTCCAACAGAGACAGGGCGTGTGTCATGCCGCCTTCTCTCAATGAGAGACTAGCCATCCCCCAATCTCCTCTCCACCTTTCTTCCCATCCAACTCCTTCATCAAAACAACATCGATCATGAGTTTTCACCACTTGGTGTATTTTGATGTGTAAGTTGGTTATTTCCAACATATTTTCAATAGTTGACATAATTTTTAAGGTTGTACAAAGAATACACATCAAAATGCAAATTTTTCGTAGCTATATTTCTAACTTTAAGAACAACAATTTGTAATCAAATGATGGGTATCTATGGACTAGGGAAGAAATATATTAATACAACAAAGCCTTTTCCCACATTAAGTAGGGTCAGCTAGAGGAATTACATTTATCCATTAAAAATTTTAAAGACCACAATATTCAATTTAAGTATATGTAGAATTTGGAATATAAGTTTTTAAGAAATGGTTCATGACTCCATTAGTATGACTTCTTGTAGATGGTTCCAACAAATAGTTCATTTCGTAAAAATTCAAATAATAAAATGATGACACACACTAGGGGCAGTGGCCAATGATGCTCCATAATTAGTAAAAAGGAGAGCTGTATTTAAAAGATGATGAATGAAATTATTCAAAAACAATCCCAGTTGTTTCTTTCTTGGAAGAACAGAAATCCAATACCATTGCATTAATGCCAGAAGTCGAAAGATCGATCTTCCTCGCTAGAAAGGAAGGAAGATCGCTATCCTTTCTCAAGCAAAAAGCATGTACTTAAAAAACCAAGGATATTTTTCAAATAAGAACAAGGCAAGTTACTAAACGTATGAGGAAAACTTGCATACCAAGCTAAGAGAAGTGATGATCATGACACTCACTAAGTGGTGTCACATTTACAGCATCGGCAGATGGTGTTACATGGGAGGGTGTAACATCATGAGTGAAGGGAGGTTGTGGCACGACTCATACAAGGGAGGAGCAACATAGTCATGACTCATGAGAGAGATACAATGGTGGTGCAATCGTGTGAGGGAGTGGTAGTGCGACTCACACGAAGAAGAGGTTGCAACATCGCAAGTTGTAAGAGGTGTACGATGGTGGTACAACTCACATGAGGGAGGATTGGTGACGTAGCATCTTGTGAGGCAAGTATAATGACATTGTAAGGAAGGGTCGATGAAGGCGTCATGGAATTGAAAAGACAGTCGCTCGAGAATAAATTGAGAGGGAGAGGGGACTAGGGAATGACCTAATATGGTCTAGCACTATAACAATTTAGGGATTTGTCATTTAGCTTAAGAGACGAGAGGTTATAGACAAGATGGGGTATATTGACCATTGATATGAAAAGGGAAGATGAATGTCTTGGTTATTGCTTTATTTGTAAATGTGATTGGTTGCAAACGGATATATGTATATCTCTTTATTTATATCAATGAATTAATGGATTTGATCAGGATTCTGATGATGGTCCGATCCAATACATAGTCTAATGGAGTCGGAAATTTTCATTCCAATCCAATCTGTTTGAATGATATAATCAAACCATTCCAATCCAATAACACCAGATTGGAGCAAATTATGAATTTTATCCGATCACATGTATACCCCTAACAACACCAATTTAGATGCTCTTTCAGAAATTTCTATTGTGCTACAGAAGTCTAATATGTAATAGATGATACACTCCTCGTCACATTTTACTTCTACTAGTTTATCCAGTTGTGCATGAATTTTACAAATGCTTTTATACGACAAGTGTTCCTCAAGATCATCACACTCTTCAAGACCACGGTTGGAAACATGCCACAGATGAAGAGACGAATACACTCACTTCTAGATGCATGTGGGATCTTCTACCTTGTCCATCAGGCGTTATCCATGTCGTTGGGAAATGGACCTTTATGACCAAACATTCACATGATGGATCAATTGATAAACTGAAAAGCCAGACTATTGGAAAAGGGGTTAACTCGGACCTATGGCGTCGACTATTTTAATATTTTTCTCCAGTGACAAGGATGGAATACATTCACACAATTCTATCAGTTTCACTCAACAAGAATTTGCCCATTTCTCAGATGGATGTGAAGAACATCTTCCTTTATGGTAATCTAGAGGAGGTGTATATAACACAACCAACGGGATCCTCAATTGAGGAGGAGCATGTAAGGTTATCCATGAGCATGGTTCGACAAACTCACCTCTAATATCATCTCTCTTGATTTGTACCGTAATACTTGCGTATATATGAATGATCAATTATCACCAGTGAAGATAACACATGTATTCTTGAGATGAAGACTTTCCCCTAAAGGTATTTGTCACTAAGGACCTTGACTATCTTCAATACTTTCTAGGTATTAAGGTGATCTGCATGGCAGAAAGATTACATTTATCACAAATGAAGTATTAATTAGATATTCTAGCAGAAGCTGGTTTACTTGGCTGAAAACCATCCACCATTCCAGGAATTACAGAGATGTTACCTCCAGTGCTCCACTAATCATATGCTTAAGGATACTACACGGTACAGAAGCTTAGGAGGCAAATTGCTATATTTAATTGTCATAAGGCTTGATATTTCATTCAATGTGAGTCGAGATAGCCAATACATAGATAAACCCCACTATATCCATTGGTAGGACATCTTTCAATACTTTGGTACCTGAAGGATTCCCTAGGAAAGGGCCTCTCCTACAGGACCAACGATGGCATTAACATTGCATTTTATCAATACTATGCTTATTATCATGAGGATAGATCCACCACTAGTTTTGACATATTTATTGATGGAAACCTTGTCACGTGATAAAGCAAGAAGCAAACAGTAGCCTCTAAATCAAGTGAAGAAGTAGAAAACAAAGTTGTGGCTCAGTCCACATATGAGATTGCCTAACTTATCTTTTTTATTTCTGGAACTCGGACTCCTTACTACTACCCAATTTATTTCTATTGTGTCTGATACGTACATTTACACCAATCATGTCTTTCATAAGTGTTGGAATAAAAAAATGTTTTCATAAGTGGACTGACGGGTCCGAGATTGCACTTTTTAAAATGTGTCGTGAATTGATTTGCGTTAAAAATAAATGTGTCGTTTCGTTGTAGGCGGCAATTGGAATCGGTCAAAAAAACAACCACAATTATTTATTCAATTTTTAATCGTGTGGTTTTATGTTTATTTTAATTGGGCAAGTCCCAAGGTCGAACACAGGGAGGCAAAGGAACAACCTAGAAATATGTCTATCAAAGTTCGTGCGTGGTTTTCGAGGTGGTCGTTTTTTTTTAATTTTTAATGCAATAAAGGATGCAAAATGCAATTTCGACTTATTTTAGAGACTAAAATGTAAAAGTCGATCAAACGATGTCCGAAAAAATATGAAACTTGGCCAAGACGATAATTTTGATGAAATAAATGCACTGCAATTTTTTTTGGAATTTTTGGATGTAAGATGATTTTTTATAAATTTTTAAATGCAAACAAAGTGAATTTCAATATTTAATTATAATATAAACCTAATTATTTACAAGGGATAAAATTATCTAAGTTCTATCACTAGGTGATGGATATCAGAAAAAAACCTAAACCTCGAAAATACAAGATTCGATACCTATTAAAAATCAAACATTGAAATATGCAAAATGATTTTTACAAGGCAAACTATGCATGAAAATGCGATTCTTTTTTGGCACAATGTTAAACACAATTAATTCTACAATTCGTGATTTTTTGGCAATTTTTAGAGCAACAATCAATGACAAATTTCAGAGCACAAAATGAGCAAAGTATGCAATTTTCCACAAAACAATTAATTTTTAATTAACCGTTGATCATAAAAATGTCAAACATATGCCAAGACGTAGAGAATTAATTAACACACATCATGCTATTTTTTAATAATAAAAAGATGCAATGTCAAGGTCTAAAACTATGAGGAAACACAGGGTTATTTCTGCAATATTACAATAATTAAAATAAATATAAAAAATGCAGTAGGGGGACCTAGGTGTAATTACCGATAAAGAGGGGGGTTTTCTGCAATTTTGCCAGAGGTCACGGTACGTGACCTGGTCGGTGGGGGCCTGTGCGCAAAAAGGGGAAGTTCTAGGGGTGTCTTCGCAATTGTTCCACGCGGTCACGTGCCTTGCACGTGACCCGTGGGTGGCTGATGTTCTCCCCCGACGCACGTGCCCCGCACGTGCGTGAGGAGCCTCGGGCTTGGCGCCCGGCCGCTAGCTTGCGAGAGGCGAAGGAGGGCCGGTGCTTCGGAGGGCGGTGAGGCTCTTGTGACGCCTGGAGGCTCGTTGGATGTTGGCGGAGGGCCTCCGGCGGTGGCGGCTGACGAACGTTGAAGAGGTGGAGCGTCGCCGAAGCGAGAGGAGCCGATGCTGGTGAAGTTGCGGCGAACCGAGCGTTGACGTTGGCCGGCAGAAGTCGATGAAGCGGTTGAAGGTAGTCGTGGACGGAGGTCGTTGACGTTGTCGAGGCGTTGATGGCGATCGTCGTTGACTCGACAGCCAGAGAGGGCCGGAGCTGGGTACTATGGCTGTTGAGGACGATGCTGCTATGGTGGCCGACCACCAGACCTCGTCGTAGGCGGGCGCTCGGAGCTGTCACCTCCGAGCGTCGTCTCTATCAGCTGATGTCTGAACGAGGAAGGCGTTGTCGAGCTTTTATAGGCCGAGGGGCTTTGGCCGGCTATGGAAGGAGGTCTCGGGGATTTGACGAGAAAGACGAGATCGGATCGAGACGGCGGTGCGACGATTTTGGGGGAAGGGATCGCGGGGATGGAGACGAGATCTGATTGGTTTGAGTGGGATTTGATGGATGCGAGGATCGGAGATGGGTGAGATCGGCGACGATATTTGCGGGGTGGCGGGTGGTGATGGGAGATCGCGGGCGGAGGACCCAAGATTGGGAAAGGCGGAACGGAAGAAGGTGATGACCCCTGGCCGTCCGATCGGCCGAGATCGGGCAGCCAGAAGAGCGATACGTGGCAGCATGAGAGAGATGGGGTCCAGGCGGTGCACATGTGCGGCACGTGCGTGGGAGGCACGTACCTCGCACGTGCGGTCTTTTTATTATTTTTTAATTTTTTTTATAAAAACGAATATATAAAAACTCAAAAAATGGCTGAACAGCACCACAAAAATCGAAAAATAAAAACTTTAAAAAATCCAAAAGAAATAGCAAACGGTCTCGGATCGAAAAAATTTCTTCACGAAAATTACTCGTCTCGATGAGATCTACAACTTTCATGAAGACATCAAAATCAAAATCGATCACTTACGCAAAATGATATTTTTGGGGTATCCCACGTAAATAGAATATCCTGATTTTTGAGTTTTATAATTTTTTATCATTTTTAAATCAGATAAAAATACAGAAAAAATATGGTAAAATCAGAAATAAATAATTACACATTAATCTAATTTTTTGAGATTTTTATTGAGTGAGAAAAAGAAGAAATAAAATAAAAACACAAAAACGACCAATTTTGTACAGTCAGTTAGTGAAGACTCAGACTCAATTTGTTTTTTTGATTTTAAGCTCAGTTTGGATTTGGATTTTTGCGTATTTTAATAAAACTTTTATCAAAGAAGACAAATGAAAAAGAAATAAAATAAAATAGGTTAATTATATACATAAAATAATAGGTCAAAATCAGCTAAAATGCAAAATGTACAAAAGAGGCCCAAAACCCAACTTTCACATACGAGCTCCGATTCACTTGAACTTGGTCTTGTTTTGAAGGTAATTGAATGTACATTAGTTCAAAAGTGAGTAGGATCAAAAGGACACTGAATGAGGAAGATATGAGGGTTTTAGTCTGGGAATCCTAAACTAGGGTTTGGGTTTTTGGTCCACTTATTTAGGTTAGTGATTTTTTTTCTATTTTTCATTTATTCTTGTTAGTGATATGTACACAGTGGAGGTGGTTTGTGTCATTCGGAGTTAGCATGAATTAGTTAAAAATCAGGGAAGTTAGGCTATTTATGGGTCAATTTTGGATAGGATTTTTGGCTTCTTATTTTGTGCAGAAATGCGTGCTAAAATGCAATTCTTATTAAAACATGCATGAATGCTAATTATGATGAATAAATGAAGAAATGATGATGATTTTGAGAGATTTGAGCTTAATTAATGATATTTAGAGTGATGAATCTGGGATTCATCATCCCCCTATACTTAAACCATGCTCGTCCATGAGCATCAAAAAGAAATGCCATGAGGTGAAATGAGATTGGGTTCCATACCAAGACCATGAGTTGAAGGTAAAAATGACACTAGACTCGACCTTTGGATTATCAGTTTGGCGGAACTTCTGTGAGACTTATAATTTTGAACTCAACAGCCTTCAAGTTCTACACATCATTGTCACATATTTGGCTCAAAAGTCATCTTAGATCAATCCTCTTCCCAAAGCACACCCTATGAACATTGAACAATTGACTCATGATTGTGAAAGGTTTTAGCTCTTACCATCCAGAATGCCGGACTACCATGCAAACCTCCTCTCCAGTAACTCGTCCTCGGGGAGTCAGGTATTTCCTTCTAAGGTCTGTCGCACTGTGTTCACAATTGAATTGGGGGAGAAGTTAGAAGAAGGAGAAAAGAACTGGAGAGTGACCAGTGTAGTCACCTCTCCTTGTAAAGCTGGTCAGTGTAGCCGAGTCTCCACCAAGATCTGCAGGCTTTCTTTGAAGCTTGGACCTTTTTGGTCAGATATTTATTTGGTAGAATGCTTATTTATATTTGGATTTTTGGTGGTTCTGCTTGGAGCTTGTTGTGCCCCTACGGATATAGAATCTTTTTGTTTCCGTACATTTTTTGGAGTCTTAGAAAAAATTGTGCTCAGTTGTCCATCCCTTTTTCGAAGATTTATTTCAACCCGTACTCTGGTCTTTAGATTTCTACGCTATTTGAAAAGAAATCCACACAGTCTTCCAATATCCCATCTGAGTTGAGCTAAGTGCATAGTGCGAGAATACAAATTAATTCATTATTCCAAAGTTGTACCTAGAATGAAGAGATCAGGTTAGACACTAAAAGTCAAACGCTGCACATTGTCATGTGGAACTCAAAGAATTAAGTCAAAGACCTGAAGCTTCTAAAAACCTATTTCTCGGTGAAGTTCCTCTGAAAATTAAGTGGATTAAGGTCAAGTCCAAACCATTATCGATTTCTGTTCATAACTCGGTTCAGAACCCAAGGACTTTTCACAGATGCAAATGATTGAAAATGTTGGATGAAGTGCAGGTGTGAGAAATGCAGACATATTTTTTTCTTTGATGATTTTTTTATTTTTTTTATGCAAGGGATTTTTTGTTTTTTTTGTTTTTTTTGCAAAAATAAATAAGAAGCCATTTTTTTCAAAAAAAATTGGGTTGGACATAGTCAGTTTTAGTAGCAAAACTCTTTTTCTTTTATTTTTTTTCAAAATAATTACCCACCCCGAAAATGCATATAGACTTACGCGAAAGTACGAGATATGGGTAAAATATATACAAAGTATATATATAGACCCCACTATACTTAGCGAGTGTTGTGTCCTCAGATCACAAGAAGCGTAAAGAAGACATAGCTCGGACTAAGCGTGAGAGAGTGAAAAAGGAAAAGAAAAAAAACAAGTACACTGGCCCGCCCCCCTATACTTAGGCTGTGAACAGTCTAAGTATAGAAGAAGAGCGAAAGGATGAGGCGGTCGGGGTGTGTGAATGAGGAGAGTATATACAGATGAACATCGGTTCCCCCTATACTTAGGCTCTGGTCAGCCTAAGTATAGAAGAAGGGTGGAAGTGAGGCAATCGGGAGATAGGGAGAATGGTGAGGGAAATGATATCTACAGATGGCATCGGTCCCCGCTATACTTAGGCCTTGGCCTAAGTAGAGGAAGAAGATGTACAAGGAGATCGATGTGGCCGGGAGGGAGGTCGGGTAGCCAATAATTAAGGCGGTTTTCGGCAAATCTTTTTGTGAGCCTGCGGTGGGAGATCGTAATGATGAGACGGAGATGAAGCATATGATTTCCATCTATTACAAATGTTATCCTCAGAAAAATCATGTTGGATATCATATGAAGCATATGAGTCAGACGAAAGGTAGCCATCATTAGAGTTATCCTCTGATGAATAGTATTTGAAAGTGGACACACTCCAGATATTCTTGTCTTTTTGTTTCTTCAGTTGTTTTCTCAGAATTCGTTCCTTCTTGGGATCAAGCGGTTTGTCCTCGGATGAATACTCGGAAGCACCGGTCTCAGTCAGCTCATAAGAAATAATTCCAGTATACTTGATGAGGGCAGGAGCATCACCTTTGGATGAATAATAGTGAGGAACGGGAATTGTCCAACGGGAATTGAAGTTTGGATCCTTGCGAAGATATGGTTTTCAAACTGCAGAGCAGACCTCACTCATGTAAATTACCTTTTCCGGACCTGATGAGGGATCATCAATTGATTCCTCTTCCGGAAGGTCAAAAGTGACTTTCTTTTTCTTGTTTCGTGAAGGTGTCGGTCCGCTTGAGTATCCAGATGAATAATCATTGGAATTCTTCTCCTTGATCGGTGTTCGGCCTGCGTGTTTGTTCTTAGTCTTCTTAATGCTGATGCACTCTCGATTTGGGATGATTTGGTCAAAGTATTCAGATTAGGTTGCTCCAGGGTGCGACCATGCATATGTCTCAGGATCATATAAGAAACATTCGTCTATTTTGAGATCTGCGGGAATTGAAATACTGGGAAGAGTCTCTGTATGTTCATTCTCAATTATTTTGATGTTGGAACACTCCTGTGTCGAGTTGATGTGATCCATGTAGTCAGAATAGGTTGACCCAGAGTGCGACCATGCATAAGTCTCCGGATCATATGATTCATATACTTGATTCTCCATGGTGAGAGCAGCTGGGAATAGAGCAGGGGGGTTTCTAAACCAATAGTCTCATCAACAACCGCTACCTCAGGTGTAGCAGCGGGGTAGGGCTCTTCTACTGCTTCATGGTTACGGTTGTCGAGGACTTCGCGGGTTGCCTCAGAAAATCGTGGTTCCTCAAAGAATGGGTGAGATCGAAGTGCTTCCAATGCTGTAAAATTGATTTCCCGAGTCTTACACTCAATAATTGCCTTAGCCAATGCTAAGAATGGCTTTCCGAGAATAATTGGAGACTGGGAGAATTCTCCTTAATGCTCAATATCAATGATCGTGAAATCCACTTTGAGCGGAGCACATTGGAATGTTATGATGACAGAAATGGTTCCTCTCGACCGCTTTATCGATCGGTCAGCTAATTGAAAAATCTCTCGTATCTTCCTGATCGGTCCGAGTTTGAGTTCGTGAAATACAGAGGTCGGGAGGATATTGATTGGTGAATCATCATCAATTCGAGCATGGGTGAAAATTGTGTCTTTGATTCCACAGTCAAATCTGGGCAACCGTTTCACTATGCGGCTCTTGGTTTTTCTTCTCAACACCAAGGAGGAGGCCATTGACAAGATATGTCTATTAGTCTTTATTCTTATTATGCCCGACTTTTTCATAATTAATTTATCCATTACAAATCCTTTAAGGTCGGGGAAGTGTTCAATGGCATGTATAAAGGGAAGTTCAAAGATCAGTTTCTTCTCCATTGCTTCCCGTACAGTAGGATCCAAATTTTCGATTTTAATTTTTAGTTTTAATTTTTATGTATTTTTCGAGATTTTCGATTTTTTTGTTGTTTTCTAATATTTTAAATTTTTGGTATTTTCTGTGTGGTGTGGTGATGAGGTGTCTTCCGTAGATGAGAAGGGGCTTTGATGTTCCAAGTAAGAGTCAGAGGCATAGTCATTTCTAGGGGAATAATATGCAGAAGTGCCGCTGTCAGAATCGTCCCTAGATTTCTGAATATCCTCAAAATTGTCAATATGAGATCCAATATTTTTCTCATTCATTTTTATATTCGAGCTTCCAGAGAGATAAATTAATCGGTCGGCAAATTTTTGAAATCTATCCTCCATTAATTCAAATTTCTTATTTATCCTCGAAATATCATCCTCCAAAACATTTTTATGACCAATCATAGGAGCAGTCGTGGTGTGTTTTTGCATTTAAGATTCATCTTCCATTTTCATGTATGTGCTAGGAGAAGAGTCTCTTGAAATATCCAATATATGATCATTATTTTCTGAAAATTTCTCCTCAAAAATTATGAAAGGAGGCTGCTCATGTGATCCATGCATGTGGAGTTGGTCTGAGTAGAGTTCAATCCTTTGATCATGATTGGTCGAACCTTGATATTGTGGAGTCAGCATACAGCATTTATGGGTTTCTATGTAGTCAGTCATGTCCACTGTATGAGTGTCATGTCTGAAGAGGGGGTTGTCAGGGAATTATTTGGGTATTGTGGGTCTCCCGCAACGATGTTATTTTTTCTTCAGATCGCTTTTAAATTGAAAATGTAATCTTTCGAGCAAAGAATTCCCTTTCCTTTTGGACATCTTGAGGTACCTTTTGTATCTTTCCAATAATGAATACACGTGGACTGGACACTTAAGTGTGTTTCCCCCTCTTTTGTCTCAAAAAAAAAGTTTTGTTGGAAGTGGACTGGTTTGGCAGCTACCAGAATCAGCCTACTCTAAGTAGGGGGACTGACTACAACTTTCAATGAGCCGTCTGATCTGTAAGAGAATCGGTCTCCATGCCCTATAAATGTTTTTGGTGGTCTTCTTCAAGGAGTTCTGGAAAATTGTGACAAGATGTGTTGGGCATGGTGATGGAACTCCCCTTTAGGTGATCCGCGTTTATAGATCAATTTGTGTCTGTATCTTTCTTCTCCCTAAGAATGATGTGGTGATTGACATAGAGGATTTCAAACTCATCATGCTCTCCAATGCAGTTTACTCGTTAAAGGCAAAGATATTGGCAAACATGCTTAAGAAGATGACAGGGTCAATAATTAGTCCCTTGTAGATGGCAGTAATGCCTGGGAGGTTGATGATTGATACAAACAATTATGGCATCTAATATCATATCACATTTAAATAGAAGAAAAGATGCATGACTTTTATGGAAGGTTGACTTATCGAAGGCTTTTACAACTACCTTGATTTGAGATTTCTTTGGATATCTTTGCACGAATGGGGTGTCTTGATGAAGAGGTGTGTCATCACCTCTTTGTTCTCTATGTTGACTGATAATAGGCGTGATTGTGGACTCTTTTAACTACAACTAGGAATCCGTCAAGGATATTCTTTGGACCAACCTTTTTTCCTTCTTGCATCAGTGACATGATTGACAGGGATTGCTTCAAAGGGTTCATGAAGCATGGCATATCCATACTAGTACTTAGGTATATTGATAACATGATGTCAGGCATAATGTATGTGAAGAGGTTACAACCATGATTGAGATTTTTGGTGGGTTCTCAAGTCTTCAGATAAATGAAAGAGAGTCCTCCATTGGACTTGATGTTGAGGAGGCAAAACGGTGTAAAAATGCCCTTGGCTTGCATGCTTCTAACATGCATGTGTTCCACATGGGTCTCCCTCTCATGATGGGAAGGTTCCAATAAGGAGAGTAGATGAGAATTCATGCTAGTGGCAAATTTTATTTTCCATAAATCCATGTACATGCTACCAATGAAGGTACATGCCCAATTAGAAAATACGATGAGAGAATTTTTCTAAACTAATTTTTGATAAGGAAAATCAGGGAATGATGTAGGTGGCGTTGGATATGGTGGCTTGTAAAAAGCGGGCGGTTTAGGGATTTTTGTTTAAAAGAGAGAAAAATCTCTCCTAGTGAAGTGGGTGGTTCCTATCTATGAAGAGAAGGAGAATTCGGTTGTTCGAGGGGAGGTCACCTTCCATCTTTTAGAAACGCATCTACACGGCTATGGTGGGCGTGATGTCGCACAAGAACAACAATTGGGGAATGAAGAGGGTTCCCATTTATGGCATGATGATTGGATGGCTTTAAGTGAGATTTTTGAGCTTGTTCACATTGGCAACATACAAAGATGCTCTGGTTATAGATTGTTGGTCCTTCACTACAGGTAGGGGAGGAATCTAGAACCCAAGCATTCAGGATGATCTCTCATATCAACAAGTGGCGGAGTTTGGTCGGTCGATGATCAAGATGAAGGATCTTAGTTTCCCTGCTCTAGGTCATGAGGTATTCTTGATCAAGAAAGCACATAAGGCTCTGACATCATAAAGAGTATCAAGGAATATGGGGGTGGCAAAGGATTGCTGGTTCATTTAGAAGAGTATGATGCCTCTGAAGTTAAATTTTTTTATTTAGCTAATTGGGGTGGAGGCTCATTTTGAGATCTTTCTGGACATGTTTTGTCCCAAGGTCTATCGTTTCGTGCTTGGTGTTCGGCGATGAGGAGGAAGATCTTGACCATTTACTTTAACTCCTCTTGAACAAAAGAGGTTTGGAGGTGTGCTTCATTTGATTGGTTGAATCCCGAGAATATTGAGCAGTTGTGGAAGGAGTTGGGGTTTCACAACTAATGATCAAAAAGAAAGAGATTCAAAACCCTAATTGTCTTATGGGCCATATGGATGGCAACAAAATGCTTGTTTTTCGAAAGGAGTGGCATTATACCGAGAATATTGTGGCACATAAACTCATTCTTGTTTAATCTTGGACCAACCTGTTGTAATATTTTACCAAGGTTCAGGAAAGCGGTATGCGTATGCGTTCGAACATGTCACTGAATAACGATTAAGCGGTATGCAGGGGCATATGCGGTTCTACGCGATTTTCTATTTTTATTTAAAAATGAATAAATATCTACAAAAGTGATTGCGATTGAACTGAATTTATGATTAAATGTGGTCCAACAAAAGATCTAAGAAAAATGGTTTTCAAGTAGAGTTCAAAATAGTGCAACTAAATATCAAAATCATCAAAGATAGTATCACATAATCTGACTTAGTATATAGAATCAAAATAATACAAGATCTAGCTCTTAAGATCCGGATTCGATTACCCAACTGGACCTTAAGCAGGCGCACATAGCGCGTATGCGCCCGCACAGCCTGCATATGTGGGCCATATATGCGCAAATGGCCCATAAAGTGGGGCTTCAGGTAATCGGTGTGCTAAGGAGGATGTTTAGGCATATGCGGTTGCACGGGCCGCTTTCATGAACAGAGTATTTTACTATGATTAATGATGGAGTTAGGGTAACCACCCTTTATTAGTCAAAAAAATCTCTAATGAGGGGTATAATAACATCATCACCCGCATAATAACCACATTGAAGGATGATACACGTGTATGACATGCATCATGGACCCATGGTGGACTTGGACGTGTATCACATCCTTGGGGGATCACGACCATGCAATCTCAACTATCCACCCACACCTTTATCTCGATCTTCGATCTCGGATGTTACATATGTGCTATCCATTTCGCCCCTCCCTCTCTCTTCCACTATACAAGGGAGGAGGAGTCTCTCCATCTTGCAACATCTCTTCCATTTTTTTGCCTCTTCGAAACCTTTCCATCCCCGCTCAATGCATCCTCTTACTTCATGGGGTTGTCAGAACCCCTCCATTCCTACTTGAGCTCTCCCTTCCTTGGTTAATTACAAAATAAGTATGCACCCGTGGGTAAAAAGGAGAAGGACGAGGCACCATAGACACCCATGAGTATCCTTTCTACAAATGGGTACTCATTATAATTGAATATTAATCATAACTTTCATATCAGAGCAGACTGTTCCACGCCCAGAGTCAGACAAATTGGTTCGCGTCGAGTCGTTAGGTCGGGTAGCTGCCATGCTCACCCCTAATTTCGGTTATTTCTCCTCTCCCCAACACAACTTCTTGAGAATGTGCATCTAATCTATGTTCGATTCATCTTTAAAAAATCGCAGAATTGGAGAATGAAAACGATAAACCAAACATAGATGGGAAATGCAATCCGACATATGCAATGTGAACTTTATTCTGAGAATTTCTCGTTCTCAAAACAAAGGAAACGAGATTTCAAATACATCGGAAGATAGTGATTACCCGAGGAAGAACGCGGCGCTGCCGGAGAGCGTGGAGGCGGCAGGGGTTCCTTCTAACCTCGGCGCCCCAACTCGGCGAGCAGCGGAGGGATCTCGACGTGGCGAGCTTCGGAGTTGACTCGGAGGAGGAGGCACACCACGGACCGCGAGACCGGGCGGCCGCGACCGCGGAGATGGCGGCCATTCGGGGAGAGCTCTCGAGCACAGGAGAGTCGAAAGCTGAAAGGTATCGGTCGGTTTGGAGGGTTGAGATTCCTGGAAGTTGGGGGACTATAAAAGCAGTGGCCTTCAAAATTCAGTGTGGATGAATTGTAATCGTCCGATTGCACTTAAATGGTTAGATGTTGCATCATCTTTTACTTTTACTGTAGAAACCCGTGAAGTGTCCGTCCACGTGAACCAACTCGAATATAGTAATCCACGAAAAAACTTCTATAATGATACTCTAAATATATAACAGTAAAATTTCTAACCATATATACTAAATTTGTGGCATGAAGGTTATTTTAAATAGAATTCGTATTTGTATCACGTTTTTAAACAAGATCGAGATTTATAGTACGATTTTGGAAATTTACAATGAAACATCCTTTAAATCTGTGACGGGTTTCATAAATTTACAGTAAGATTTTAAACATTACATATTTTTACAAGTCATTTTTAAAACATGTCTAATTTCTTACCGTAAATTTATGAAACTTATCATATATTTAGATAATATTCCGAAGCCTTTATAAGTTTTTGAACCGTGCTATAAATTTAGAGTTGGTTATATGAAATTACGAATCCTTTTAAAAACCTTCATGTCGTACAATTAAGGTATAATGGTAAAGTTGTTTCTATCTTACTATATCTTACTACATGTCACATCACAGAAACATGACTATAATTGGGAACAGCCGAAATGGATGGTTATTTCGGTTGTCAAGTCAATCTTGGGTAATTTTTCAGATACAGATACCACTTTAAGCGTACTAGGTTGTATAGAATGCTTTTGTGATGGACTAAAAAAATGTGGATTGGTTGAAAGGTTAGCTTATTAAATTTTATGGTTTGGAAAGAAAGTTTAATGAGAGAGTCCGCTCCAAGATAACCCCCCACGCACATTGGAATGCAATCATGGTCCAGAGTCCCTCTATCGTGAGATGAAGAGAATTGTGGGAATGAATGGCTCAGCATTACAAGGGGCACATAAAATTCTATTAATTACCACTATTATGACACGTTTCAATCACGGTAGAAAAGTGAAAGTGGTGATCTTTGGACATATGTAGTCCTCTCTTAGAAGAGATGTCAAGTTCTCAAAGGAGTACAACCACTCTATCTTCTTACCTTTTATGTAGATGTTGCTACTTCAAGTCTATCGGGAAAAGCTCCCTTTTCAAATAGAGGGATTAATCCTTCATTTAAGACTCACAATAGGTTTATGATGACGAAGAGCCCCAAAGGGTGATTCTATAAAACTCCGTGAAATCAGGATCCCTTATCATATATTGGTTTAACCATCTTTAATGCCTTTGGTTTTTTTTTTTTTTTGAGATCACCACGATGTGTTGCATATGAGGAGTAGCGGGAATCTGATCACTTGTTGCGGTCCAAAGATGATCATGCTTTTTTTTCTAGGATACCCATGCTTACCACTGCTAGACTAGATCGTGCTTATGGAACATGAATCAATGAATAGATAATATTTTCAAGTCATTGGATCATCCCATCTTTGGATCCTGATACTGACATTAATCGTATATGTCTACTGACCGAAAGAGACAAACTAATGTGGAAAAGTATGTTGTAAGATAAATATATTAACTAGATTTCCGTATAAAATAATATATAAAAAGAAGGAATTTTTACCCCACGGATCCTATAAACTTCATAAATTACCTTCTCGACTTTCGAAACATCGTAATTTCTTCCTCGACCCTGTAAACTTACTAATCCTTATCCCACGAACCATGCGGTTAACTCCCATCCATTAATCTGTTAAATTTAACTGGATTCCATTAAAGTGAAGTACATATTGTCCCCTTTATTTAACATGTCTACAAAAGATGCCATCCTCCTTTATCCCCTTCCCCTCCACCTCCTCCTCCTACCCCACCCCTTCCCCCTCCGACCCAGCCGCCTCCCTTTGCAGCTCCGTCTCTTCGGATATACCCACTGACATTGTTGTAGTGGTGGACACCATCAAGTTCCTCCTCCACAAGGTACGATCGGATCACAATCTCGAGCTTCGACGCGAATCCATCTCACACTCTTTACCATTTAATTATAAAAATCCGATATTTTTCCAACATCAGTCAAGGCGATCCGTCAGGGCTTCAAAAGAAAGCTTGTTGAAAGCTTAGAAGCTGAAGGAACAAGCAACAGCTCAAGAAACAGAGCTCCAAGACCCTTGTTCACAACAAGCCCGACGTACGGAGGCTCGGGGAAACCCAGTTTGAGTTCGTTGAGGATGCTGAGAATTAATAGTCCAATCCCCGAAGAGTAGCCTTCGAGTAGCAGAAGAAATCATTCAGGATCATGTCCGACCTCCTAATCACATCTCCTATGTGGTGGGCATAGTCTTGTAAGAACTTCACCTCCTCCACTACCTTGGAGATCTCGTCTTCATCAAGGTTTTGCAGAAGATCCCGGACTATGTCGGAGTGGATGATCTCTTATGCAATGCCATGCCATGAGAGCCACAAGCTCTCGGTGTGGATCATATTGAATGGTCTTCCCGTGGAGTTATGGTGGAGGAGCTGCTCCCGTGTGGAGGATGGTGAAACATGTAGATGATGTAGATGGAAATAATGATGGAGAGAGATATGAGGAGGATGCAAAGAAGGTTTGATGCTGACGGCCATCATGTTGTTGTTGGTTTGGAGTTGCACGCAGTAGAGTATGCGAAGAGATGTTGTTGTTGTTGTTAGCATTAGATGATGATGAGGCTACGGACGGTTCTGCCAGAGAGAGCCGCCTAGAGTCTTTACCATCTCGGATTTTTTTCATTTTCCTATTGTTTCTGCTGCTTTCCAAATGCTCACACCTCAAGAAGATGAGGAGCAAGTCGTCCTCTGTTTTTGAGCATATAGAGCTCCCGGATTCCCTGGTGGGGTTGCCGCCTTCGAGCTTTGCGCCAAGTTGTACTATGATGTGACTGTCATCTCCGTCGCAAACATCGTCACAGTGATATCCGTCTTGGCGTGCCTCAGAATGACCAAGGAGCAGGTGAAGAGCCTACGGTTACCCTACTTAATTCAACCGAATTGACGATTAAATTTTAATGATGTTCGTTGTAGACGAATAACTTCGGACTATTCAAAACCACTTAGATAAATGTCAAATTTAATGCAAGTGGCATTTTTTTATTTTACTTGGGCAAGCCCAAGGTTGAGCTCAGGGAGGCAACTTTTTCCTTAAATTATTTGAAGTTAATTTTGATGTTAGGTTTTCACGAGATTTTTTTATTTTTTTAATGCAATCAAGAAAATGCGATGCAATTCAAGACAAATTCGAAGGTTAATTTTTGAAGTATGGCCAAATTAAGTCCAAAAACGGTGAAACTTGGCCAGAACATGAAATGCAATGAAATTAAGCTACTGGATTTTTTTGGAATTTTTCGACTCTACATGAATTAAATATGAATTAAAAATAAATGCAAGGTAAATTTTACAAAATTAATTTTAATAAATATCAAATTATATCATTTTTAGATACAAAAATTAACCTGAGTACTTCTATGTGAGATGAATCTAGGAAATTTTATAGACCTCAAAAATAATGAATTTTGGACCTATTAAAAATCAATTAAGTAAAACACCAATTAATTTAGTAAGGTCTCGTTATGCATGCAAATGATGTGATTTTAAGGCATAGAGTAGAATTACTTAAACTAAATCTATTGTGATTTTTTGGTGATTTTTGGAGCAACAATCAATTTAATATGCAATTAAAGGCACACAGTGGGCAAACTATGTAAATTTCCACAAAAAGAATCATATTATATTCCTCGAAGCTCTCAAAAATGTAACAAGTCTTTACAATGATAGAGCACAAGTTTCTCGACAACATGCAATTTTCGGGATTATAAAATAATGTTAAGTGAGTGCATAAATAAACATGTAAACACAAGGGTATAAATGCAAACATGAATAAAATTGATTAAATCAAAACGTGTATACATGGACTAAAATGCAATTACCTATAATGCAGAGGGTATGCGTGCAAATTCCCCACGAATACGTGCGCCGCACGTGATGCTGCCTGGCAGGGACTGAAGTGTAATTCTCAAAACTTGTAGGGGCTTCGATGTAAATTATCCAGATCACACGTAAAGACCACGTGAGATCTAGGCTCGGACGGCTTCGGAGGCTTGGATGGTGCTTCGGGTCTTCTGTATGCTCAGATGTGCTTCGAATGAGGTTCAGATGCTCCGAGCCTAAGGAGCGCGGAAGAGGCTCGAAGCTGGAGACGTAGCGCACCTTGGACCGTTAGATCGCAAAGATCAAACGGTGGCTGGAGCGGGCGACGTGTCCTCCTGAGGTCCATCAGATCGCAAATGATCCAACGGTGGCTGTGACTCTTGGAGAGGGCGACGTGGAGCGCTGAGGACCGTCCGATCAAGGTGATCGGGCGACAATTGTGCTTCAAGTTCTTCCGCGTCGCCGCCTCCTACAGTGGGCTTGGCTGGGCTCCGGCGAAGGGTTGTCAGCTCTGCTGCCTTCTATCGTGCTCGGTGAAGATGCCTGGGGGCTCCTGAGTGGCTGGTTGTGATCGCAGAAGCTGGGCGGAGCGGCCGGACGTCCTGGAAGAGGCGGGGGTGGTCGACATGTCGGAGACGAAGCTTGGCGAAGACGCTCCGGCGAGGGTCTGGCCAGTGATGAAAATTGTACCTGCAAGGTTAGAAACGTAGATGAGGCGTGCAAGTGCCCGCATGGAGAAGTCGGGGGGTGGTCGAATTTAGGAGTGACAGTGACCACATATGATCGGTTCAAGAACCCGTTCTTAAAAAATTTTACCCTTTGAGTAGAACCAATCAGATGAGGACACACATCACCAGTTTCTCTCAGATGCCTAATGAACCACTCTGTGACGCATGGGATAGATTTAAAGATTTACTACAAAAGTGTTCGTGCCATGATCTGGATGACAACATCTTGGTCCAGTCACTCTATTTTGGCCTCAGCTACGAGACATAGGGATTAGTGAGCGGTGCCTGCAGAGGCAACTATACATCACAAGGTGTAGAAACCGTCTGGAAAGTATTCTAGCAAATGGCTGAGACAAGCCCCTCATAGATTGCCAGTAGGGCATATACTGATTCCCTCAACACACTTCAATTTAAAGGAGGAAAGCATACTATTGCAAAAATAGCTGAGGATTTGATTCCAAACATGAGCATAATCGCTGATAAGTTAGTAGTTGTGGATCAGATTCACAAGAGGATGAACGACATCGACAATAGGATCTCCCAGTTTCCAAAGCAAATGGAGGAGCTGACTGAGAAGGTATCCAAGATTGGGGTACCAGCTGCAGCTACATCCGATATTCCCATTTATCAAGTGCATCACATCCAGGAGCTGCTAGGTTCAGACAATAACAACAATGGTCTCATGACCAATCCTATGCCCAACCTTTCCAACAATCACCCTCATCAGTTGAGATCGTCGAAGAGATACCACCTCCGGTGTTTGAGGTGAACGACATTTGGTATACTCAAGATCTTGCCTGGCAATGTAATACGGGGGACCGTCCACCTTACCAATGGCCCACCACATTCGATAATGCTGCATTTCCACCCACCCAATAACACAATAGAATACTGCCACGTCCCAACATCAGAAACAGCAGCTGCAATGTACAACCGTCAGAACCAATACCGGTTGGCATCCCAGTAATACCGGCAGCAATACCAAGCACCATAAGTCCATCCTTTAAAGCAACCATCTCTACCATCCAACTCTTAGATAGAACCTGTAGATATCTAGCAGTAGATGCTTGAGGAGTTTCGCTATTTTTGAAATGAACTATAAGATCTACGAATTGAGGTTAATCACTTGTCCCGTTGGAGAGATGAAGTGACAGCCCCGGTTACAGCCATTCTCGCTCAAGTTCAAGCTAACCCTAATAGCTTGAACAAATCTCAATCTTCTCAATAAAATGGCCAGGTATACTACTCAGACTTTCCCATATATAAACATGAGATCCTTTCTTTGATAATATCGATGCTATGCCACTTATGAGCGGAAGGACCGTGAACGTGCCTGATCGGGCAAGGGAAATGTATCAAGAAGACTCTGGAGATCAACCAGAGGATACTTTCGAAGGTGATTAAGAAGAAGAATTGAATTCAATACCATTGAGGATTCCAACGCATAAAAAGGGTAAAGCACCCATGGAGTCTACAAAGGAACTTGCACCTCCGGTTAGTAGACTGCCCACATGTTCCTCCACCGTGATCAGTAGAGCATTGGTCGGAGTGGTTTCGATAGATCGTGGAGATGAACGGAGGGGTGCACAAAGATGGGAGCTCCGAGACGGAGCTCGATGAATGGTCGGTGGGAGGCGATGTGGAGCGGAGAATCCTAATAAATTAGGAGAAAATCAAAGGGGAAGAAGGTGAAGATCGAAGAGGGGGATGGGTGAATCTACCTAGGAATTGGAGCTCGAAATGAAGTTGCTGGTCTTCGCTCTAGGGACGGCAGGTGCCCAAGCTCGAGCAGCTCGATGGTGGAGCTGTTGCACGGTGAAGGGACGTCGTGGATCTCGTCAGAGAGGATGCCGATGTCTTCGCTCGATTTCACGCCAAATCTCTGTCACATATATGAGGAGAAGAGCTCGAGGGACTCTTGTGCAAGGGCGGATGGGGATGACGATGGTCGGAGGCGGAGTATTTAAAGAGGGAAGGTGGTGGTCCGATGATGGTGGAGGTGGTTTGCGTGGGAATTGTGGAGCGACACAGAGGGAGTTATGGAGGAGGTGGTCTCCCGCGAGGATGGTGGAAGTATGGGCTCCATCGTGGGGTGGTGGAAGAGTGGAGAAGATGGCTGACGAAGCGGGGAATGAAAAGGGGACGACGAGCTGGTGAGGTAGAGCGACGTGGTCGAGGGGTTTTCGGATGTTGACGACGAACTCTTGACCGTTGGATCTAGTGATCCAACGGCTTCGAGTGGGGCTCTAGGGAGCGGTTAGGATTAGATCATGGAGATGCGATCGTAAGGCAAATGACGCACCACATGGTGGGATGTGGTGCGGGCAAAAGTGAACGGTCGTGATTACATCTGGGATAAGATCGAAGGGTAATGATCTCGCGGGAACTGATGGCGAGGATTCGATCGATGGATGGAGGATCAAGGGGCGCATAGAGAGCCACGTGGAGTGCTGAGGTTGAGGCGGGGACTAACGATGAAGATGGAATCAGAAGTAAGGATCAGTTTATGTGAGTAATAATATTGGTTCTCATGCAGAACAATGACTTACAGAGCTGACCAGAAGATGCCTGAGCGATTAGAGCGTATCATGATCGTACTCACCGACCTCCAGCAACAACATGTTGGTATGAGAGGTCAGCAAAACCAGATCCTAACACAACAGACATAGATCGCATATAGGTAGATCGATATTGAGATGAGATTTGAGAAGTTGTCTGATTCCACCTACCATCCATCTTGTGATGGAACATGACATGAGCAAACGTAGTCTGTAGAGATTCAACAACCTCACTTTGATGATCCACATGAGGAGATGGCGGCACATGGAACCGAGGATGGAGATTATGACAGGGAGTAGGACCATGTACCTTTTTGCCAACAAGTTTGCACATGATCATTCAAACATTCACATGCATCAGTCATTTTCACTTCCTATCAACGATTCAATGTGCCCATGTTTGAGGGAAGGGAGACATCAGATGAGACCGAGCAATGGCTGAAGAGAGTGATGAAGGTACTTCGGATGATTCACATACCACGAGACTCGTGGTTATATTTTATGGATTATTCACTGACAACATTCGCCGAGAGATGTGGGAGGTGACAATTTATGGGTTGGGACGTGAACCCACATGGGATGATTTCGAGACTATTCAGATCCCACTTCTTTTTTGGGAAGTGGAGGGAATCCCAACGATGATTGTTCCCAAAGCTTCGTCAAGGGTGGATGACAGATAGAGAGTACTTTATTCTCTACACCAAGTTTTCGTGACATACACCATCAGTCGCTGCATTTCCGGATGGGAATCTGGAGAAGTTCATCAGAGAGATGCAGGAGAAGCTAGCTGGACTATGTATCACTTCCATCTCTGAGGCTACTAATGCAAAGGAGAAATTTGAGGACATTTGAGAGAGACATTTCGGTAGCTTGTTTGGAGCGGCACCTACACCACAACGATCATTTGGGCCGATTCAATGATAGTTTCAACAGCAAAGGTCAGCCAGGCGATTTCGTCCTTCAGGTTCAGCATTTTCGTGCAATGCTCACTCACCTCCATCGACTAGTTTAGGAGGAGCACTTGTTGAGCGTGGCACCAGTTCAGCTCAACCATCTGGGTCGTAGAGAGTGGATAGACCTCCGGCAGGACCAACTTAGAGTACTGACACGAATACCACACCTACCCAGTCATGCTGATGTTTCTTGTGTAACTAGTGAAGACATTGCCGATCTCAGTGCCCATGAGCTTCTCGTGGGACTCGACTACAGCCACATCCTTCACATCCGCAGATACAACGTACTGGGAGTTTTCGTGGCAGGAATTCCAACTTCAAAAGGCTGTCGAGATAGACACGGAGCATGGCAGGTTCGAGTATATTTCCAGTTGGACAGGGTCAATTACATGCAATGATCGAGGAGCAGGCATGATCAACAACTATTATGGTGACAGATATGGTCTTAATCCTGAGCTGACTTTTCCATGCTTTCTTTGATTCTGGAGAAAGACATTACTTTATTGATTCGAGATTACTAGCATCATTAGGTAAAGATGCAAAGGCTCTATATCCTCTTTACCACATCCATGATCCAGGTGGACAGTTGTTTGTTATTTCACTGATTGTTAGGAACTTATCGGTGGTGATTGGCGGTCGTGAGATGATTATAATTTGTCTGTTACCACAGCTCGATAAGTTTGTCTTGATTTTGGGCATGAATTGGTTATCAACTCATCATGCTCTTGTTGATTGTTTTAGGAAGATGGTTGTCTTCAGGATTCCAGATTTACCCGAGTTCACCTTTGAGGGTACATTACATGACTCCAAAATGGAGTACATTTCAGTGTTGCGAGTTCAGAGACTTGTTGACTGTGGATGTGACTCATATTTAGCATTTGTTCGAGAGACATCCAATCATGAGCCGATGAAACACAACATCAGAGTAGAATATGATTATCCAGATGTATTTCCTGATGAATTACCAGGGTTACCTCGTGAGAGAGAGAGATATTGAGTTCGAGATCACATTATCACATAATGCAGTCGATCTCGATGGCTCCTTACCGCATGACACCAACTGAGTTGAGACAGCTGAAGATGCAGACGTAGGAGTTACCTGACTTGGGTTTTGTGAGGTCGAGCACTTCACCTTGGGGTGCTTTAGTTCTTTTTGTCAAAAAGAAGGATGGATCGACGAGATTATGCCTTGATTATTGGCAACGGAATAAGAGAACGATAAATAACCGTTATCCTTTATCGCACATTGATGATTTGTTCGATCAGCTACATGGGTCTTCAGTGTTTTCAAAGATCGACCTTTGATATGGCTATCATGAGCTAAGGATACGAGAGTCAGATATTCTGAAGACATCTTTCAAAACTCGATATGGCATTATGAGTTCGTGGTGATGTTGTTTGGGCTCACCAATGCCCGTACATCATTTATGGATGTGATGAACATGATGTTTCGTCCATACATGGACAAGATTGTGGTGGTATTCATTAATGATGTGCTAATTTATTCCTGGAATGAATGGGATCATGAAAATGACCCGAAGATTGTCCTGGACACATTATAAGAGAACGATTTGTAGGCCAAGATGAGCAAGTGTGAGTCCCGATTATTCTGGGTCTCATTTATTGGGCATGTTATTTTTGGGGAAGGTATCATAGTTGATCCTACGACGATTGAGGCAGTCATGTCTTGGGAGCAACCCAATATAGTCACTTAGATCTGGACCTTCCTTGGATTAGCGAGCTACTACATATGCTTCGTCAATGGTTTTTCATGAGTTGTTGTTCCTCTGACGTGGTTGACATAGAAGGGAGTTCCTTTTTTTTGGGATGATTCATGTGAGCATGCATTCAGGACATTGATGGAAAGATTGACTACTACACCCATTCTTGCACTTCCTTTAGGTACCTATAATTATGCAGTACATACAAATGTCGTAGGAGAAGGTTTAGGAGCGGTACTGATGAAATGAGGTCGCATGATTGCTTACACGCCACGTCATTTGAGACCGCATGAGCGGAAATACCCTACCCATGACTTGGAGTTGGCGGCAGTCTTTGCTTTGAAGATATGGCACCATATCTCAATGGGGTGAATTTCATGATTTTCACCGATCACGAGAGTTTGAGTATATCTTTGATCAAAAGGAGCTGAACATGAGACAACACAGGTGGCTTGAGCTACTGAAGGATTATGACTGCACGATCTTTTACCACCTCGGTAAGGGAAATGTGGTGGCAGATACGCTTAGCAGGAGAGCTCATGCAGAGGGTATGATGAACCGGCTATACATGTGGTATATTCTCGTATCTTTGACTAACCGGCATCCTCAAGAGAGTGCATCCATATATACTATCATGCCTCCATGATTCAAAGGTTTTTGGGATTGCATAGTAGAAGGGAAGTCAGATACTTGGATTTGAGATAGACACATGCATGCTAACAAGGACAAATTTGATGTTTTTTGGTCATAGAGTCCATTCTGTGGAAAGATGTCTGGGTCATTGTGCTCAGTGATGAGCAGTTACGCAGAGATATTCTTAACGAGTCACACAGTTCACGATTATCTATTCATCATGGCAACACAAAGATGTAGCGTGATCTGCTCCAACATTTCTGGTGGGACGGGATGAAGCATGATGTGGCTCAATATGTTAGCAGATGTATGACCCATCAGATGGTCAAGGTTGAGCAAAGGAGACCACCAGGGTTATTGTAGTCTCTTTCCATTCTCGAGTGGAAATGGAGAGTATCTCTATGGATTTCGTCACTAGATTGTCGAGGACACCAGTTGGCCATGATGCTATTTGGGTCATTGTTGACAGGTTGACCAAGTCATCCCATTTCGTACCTATCAGCATGACCTACACTCCATCTAGATTTGCCAGGTTATATGTGCAGAACAGTATCATGCTTCTTGGTATACCACATGAGGTTGTGTCTAACAGAGGCTCAAGGTTCATATCTCACTACTGGTACCAGTTCATGCCAGCACTAATGATAGCGCTGAAGATGAGCTCCGCGCACCATTCAGACACTTGAGGACTTGTTACGTGCATGCACTCTTTAGTGGAAAGGGTCCTGGAACGACCACATGTCGTTGGTAGAATTCACGTACAACAACATCCATCATTCTAGTATCGGCATGGCACTGTTCGAATCCCTATACGGGCAGAGATGCCTCACACCTCTAAGTTGGCATGAGGTAGGTGATCATCCCCTTTACTCCGTGGATCTCTTAGAGGAGAGGGTTGTTGATCTTGTGAGACGAAGGCTTCTGACACCACAAAGCCGCCAGAAGAACTATGCAGACCGTTGGAGAAGATACTTGGAATTTCAGGTAATTTGATCCTCTTCTCTAAATTCATTTTCAAATATGATTCCTTTAGTCATGCATACTGATGAAATTCTTGTAAATACAGGTAGGAGATTGGGCATTCCTCCGAGTAACTCCCACAAAGGGAATTCAAAGATTCGGTGTTCATGGCAAGCTAGCACCACAGTATGTTGGACCATTTGAGATTCTTGCTAGAGTGGGAAAGGTGGTCTACCGAGTATCCCTTCCTCCACACCTTTCGAGCATCTACAACGTCTTTCACATATTCAACCTAATGAAGTATGTGCACGACCCTCGACACGTCGTCAGCTATGAGAATCTTGACATGGAGCCCGACTTGACATACGAGGAGAGGCTAGTGCAGATACTAGATAGTGTTGTGAAGAAGCTTTGCAGCAAAGAGATTCCCATGTTTAATGTATCGTGGCACCGACATGGAGTCGAAGAGGCGACATGGGAGATCAAAGCAAACATGCGGGCAGAATACCCGTAATTATTTTCAGGCAATCATCGAAACAAGCTCATTTAATTATATGTGTTGAAAGAATATGGATTGTTCTTCCTTTGACGTTTTTATGGGTCTAAAATCCTTCGAGGTGTTTATGGCATGATGAAACCCAGATAAAAAACATAATGACCTTGACTCAAGTCTCGAGGACGAGACTCCCTTTGAGGTTTTTATATTTGCAACATTCGGATCCGATTAATCTAACTGTGACCTGATAACGATATGCATGACCGATTAATGTTCAACTAATATTAAATAAACCCAGATCGATCTGTTGATTTCATATCAAAATTCGTTCGGTCGCAATCGACCAAAAGATGATCGCATCTTATGCGGGCCATCGGAAAAGCCACAACACAAATTCCAAAACTGCAAAATAAACCAAGACCACTCAAAAAATCCGTTTTGACGAAATAAGACCAACGAAATCGATCGTTCATCGATCAGAGGTCGTTTGATGTTTTAAAATCACAAAATTTAGTCACAAACTGAGACATGATCTTGAGAATTCCAAGAATTCATACTCGATCCAAAGTATATGGATATTACTCATATTGATCTTCATTCGAAGACGTTCAAAATGAGATATTGAGCACATGAATGCGTGACTCGAGATGCGAGTGCAAACAACTTTGGCTTTTCAAATAAAAGAGAGAAAATGTAAAAAAAATAAAAATTATTCTTTTTTCTATTTAGTAGGCTGATGTACAGAACAATAAACCAATCCATCATTTTGCTCTATTCCCACTAGGCTTTTTCTTTCCTCTTTTTATCTCCACATGTTATCAACCAAGCTTCCTTTCATTTATTATATAAACACTAACTTTTCCCTCTCTCTTCTCAACTTCTTCCAACATTAGAGCTTTTCTCCCTCCTTCTTTCACTTCTCCGTATCTCCTGATGGAGCTAGATTTCAGCATCAAACCAAGAGCTTGGAGCACTTTTGCAGTTGTTGCAAGAGTAGTAGCCATTGCTACTATATTCTTTTCCAATTGAGGCTGCTGGGTTGCAAGTTATAATCTCCAAATTGGAGACATCCAAGGGTATAAATTTCCCTCCTAATTGCTCTAATTAAAGCCAATGTTGGAGCCTCTGAATTAGTTTTTTTATCCTTTTTATGTTGTTGTCCATCAGTTATTTTAGTTGTTGTTGCATGTTGGATCAAGCCACAAATACCCTCCAAACTTAAAGGATGCAAGGTACAATCCTATTCTCCTCCTTCTTGCTGCAATGCATGTATAATTTTACCTCTCTATTGTTACCATTTATGTAAGATTCACACAATTTGATTCCAATTCCAAGTTCCAGAATTTTAACTCCTCGTCTTAGGTTCTAGAAGATCAAAATTTGGGGTTTTTAGTGTGAATTAAACCCCAGTTTCAGAACTCCTAAATCTATGTTTCAACAACTCAAAAATTGGGGATTTTGGTATGAATTAAACTCCGGTTTCAGATCTGATTATTAGCTCTAAAATCCATGTTCTAACAATTAAAAAATATGGGTTTTGGCGAGCTCTAGTTTTTGATCTGATTATTAGCTCTTAAATCTGTGTTTTAACAACTTAAAAATAGGAGTTTCTGATGTGAATTAAACTCCAATTTCAGATCTGATTATTAGCTCTTAAATCCATGTTTTAATAACTCAAAATTTGGGGGTTTCGGTGTGAATTAAACTCCAGTTTCAGATCTGATTATTAGCTCTTAAATCCATGTTTTAACAACTCAAAATTTGGGGGTTTTGGTATAAATTAAACTTTAGTTTCCATATTTGATTATTATATCTTAAATCGATATTTTAACAACTCAAAATTTGGGGGTTTTGGTGTGAATTAAACTCTAGTTTCGGATCTGATTATTAGCTCTTAAATCCATGTTTTAACAACTCAAAAATTGGGGGTTTGGTGTGAATTAAACGCCAATTTTAGATATGATTATTAGCTCTTAAATCTATGTTTTAACGACTAAAAAATTAGGGGTTTTGGTGTGAATTAAACTCTAGTTCCAGATCTGATTATTAGCTATTAAATTCATATTTTAAGAACTCAAAATTTGGGGGTTTTGGTGTGAATTAAACTGCAATTCAGATCTAATTATTAGTTGTTAAATCCATGTTTTAACAACTCAAAATTTGGAGGTTTTGGCATTGAATCGAACTCTAGTTTCAGGTCTGCTTATTAGCTCTTAAATCCATGGTTTAACAACTCAAAATTTGGAGGTTTTGGTGTGAATTAAACTACAGTTTCAGATTTGATTATTAGGTCTAAAATCCATAATTTATGACTCAATAATTGGGATTTTTGTGTGAATTAAATACCATATATCAGATCAACTCTTGATTCTAGGTTTTATAATGTTAAGATGAAAATTGGATGAAATTCTATGTGTTTTTACAGTACCAATCATCTTCATCAATGTTCGTTAGTATAACTTATCATACAACTTATCACAATGATGGAGTGGATCGTTCAATTAGACTTGTAAAGACAATCATATAAGATATGGAGGTATGAATATATAGTCAATGAACCTAAATGGATAATAAGAGTAGTGAAAATTAATATTTTATCGGTCATGGTAACCCTTATACCTGACTGTGCGAGGGTGCGGTGACCCTCGACTGGGCGGAGGATAAGAAGCTTAGTTAGGGCAACAGCCGCCGAGAGCATGGGTCTCGGATTCTAGTCCTTTTTACGATTTTTACACGGGCTCGCCGCCTCGTTGGGATCTAAGTTTTTGACCATTTCCGGTGACCCTCTATTCTTATGGTATCTAGGCTGGGGGGGGGGGGGCTCGGTTTTAGTTTTTCTTACGAGCTTGTTAGCCCGTACTAGTCAGGCCGATTTTTGAAGTGACTCTTCTGGAGAGTCTCTTCCACTCGTCTCAGGGGCATAGTTTTGGAGTAGGCCTAGCCCTCTACTGGACATCACTTCTACTTAGGGGGCAAGATGGACGAGTCTCTTAGGAGACTTCCTCACTGCTTGAGTTTTGGTTACCATTCTGCCAATAGGCCTTGGCGATGAGTTATAGTTGAGTTGGCTATAATTGAGTTGGTTGCAGTTGAGTTGGCTACAGTCGAGTTGGTTACAACTGAGCTGGTTACAACTGAGTCGGTTACAATTGAGACTGGTTACAATTGAGTTGGCTACAGTTGAGCTTGGTACAGAATCATTAATCATCGTCAATCATCAATCTTAATAATTATCGGATCTTAGAATTACTTCTATGAGCGATAGAAAAAGCTAGTGGATGTGTTGGGAACTTAGTTAGGATGCATTATACTACCGCATGCCTACAGAGTACCCTAACCATAAGGATTCATACCTTAGAGTCATAGTGTGACGTCACACTCAGACCAAGAACACATGCTATCCATTAGGCTTGAGAGTTTGATATAGACAGAAATAAAGATCAGATCATAGATTCACCATCCTTAATACCAAGATCCATCATCATGATCTCAAAGAAACAAAAAGATAACAACTTACTTATGGGTCATTAATTAAATTACTAAATTGTTATATGGAAAATTAAGGGGTGATGGGTGATTTGGGGATTTACATATATAGCAGCTTGAAAATCACTTTGATACACATAGCTTGTTAATTTTAAAGTTCAACGCATGTCTACTTGCTTTCTTTTGAAACCACAAAAGTTACTTGTTATATTTTATATGTTGGATTGTATTCAACAGTTTTTGACATTCTATGTTCCTATTATGCTTGGCAGGCAAAGCGCTTGCATAGCAGTAGCTGGCAGATGAACCCGAGCTTCCGCTATTATACACGACGGTACACATGTTGATTGTTTTTGTTCAAATAATGTAAATGTTTCCTTTCTCTTCTATATTTTGGAATACATGTATATGACCCAATATCTTTTGTTACTTGTAATATATATGGAAATTAATGAAATGTGAATTGATGACACTTGTTGTTAGCTCCGGGGTTGTTTATCATAATGGTGAATGTCACTGTAAAATACGAAAATTTTTCATTAAATATCGGCAACCTAACATGATTTTAAATGAATTTAATGTTGCGAGTGATGCGTAAACGGGTATCCCAGATCCCCGAGCGTCACATATTTCTTATTTTATTTAAAATATTTAAATATTTGAAAATTTGTAAAATTCACTAAGTTTTTTGATAAACTCAGAATACAAAAAGGTGGTTATAGGTATTGTGGGATACATATACAAACCAATAATGATAATAAAGCCTTTTCCACATTAAGTAGGGTCAGCTATATAGATTCTTTACCTCCATTCAGAGTTATATTGGATCAATCGCGGACTTAGATCCAAAAAACTAAAATGCCTTCGTATAGTCCCATTACAACACTTCTTGAGCCATCCTCATCCTCTTTTAGCCGGCTCAACATCCAAAAACTCGCATCTCCTAACTGGTGCATCGGCTGACCTCCTTTGCAAATGACCAAACCTGCTTAAGCGATTTTCTCTCATCCGATCCTCGATCGGAGCCACACCAATTTTCCTTATGTTTGTATCATTCCGAATTCGATCTTTACGTGTGTGTGTCCACACATCCACCTTAGCATTTTCATTTATGCTACTACCATTTTCTGCACATGTCTATGGTTCACAGGACAACATATCCAAAGAGCATAGCATGTCTCACGACTGCTTTGTAAAGCTTTCCTTTGATTTTCAAAGGGATTTTCTTATCACATAGAACAAAAGAGGCTCCTTTCCACTTTAACTAACCTACAATCATTCTGTTAAAAACATCTCCATCGATTTTCCATCATGTTGCAAAATAGATCCCGAGTATATAAAGAGAATATCTCTTCTGAATGTTATCATCACCAATCTTCACCTCGATTCCTTCACCATTGCTTCCATCAGAAGTATACTCCATATATTTAGTCTTAGCCCTACTTATACGAAATCTTTAAATCTCCAATGCATGTCTCCAAATCTTACTCCATCTCTGCTCTCAACAATCAACATAATACAAGGTATCTCATCATGAATGTGACTCATCAACTCATTCATAATCAAAGTAAAAAGGAATGGACTCGAAGCTGAATCTTGATGCAGACCAATGTTGATGTCAAAACAATCAGTCTTCTAAGATCGGATCATTACGCAAGAATAAGTCCTATCTTGCATATCCTTTGTGAGGTTAATATACATGACATGTACCTATCTCTTCTCTAAAACTCTCTACAAAATCTCCCGTGGGACAGAATCATGCGCCTTCTCAAATCAATAAAAATCATATGGAGATTCTTTCTTTTAGCTCCACATTTTGAGATCAAATCATATTTTCCAACATCCCCTATTTATATTTTTTTTATATCTTTTTTTTATCTTTTCATCTTATTTTCACTCTTCCTTATTAAAAATAAATAGTTTTTGGCGACATCTTACAATTCCTAGAATATATTCTTCACATTTTTTCTTTTATTTATCCTATTTTTACTTATTTTTAAACAACAATATCCCTTCTCTCTCGCACATTAGTTATATTATTATTATTTTATCTATTTTATTTATTAACATATATATATAATTTAAAACTGAAACTTTGAGAAAATGAAAAAAATAAGTTTTTTGATTAAAAATTGCGAATCCCAAAATAGAAAAAAATACACAGGCATTTACGCATTCGTAAGTCAATCATAGACTTCGCATTAGATTTACAGATCGAGATAACAGGTTGCGTCATTAAGTTTGACCTCGGGGTTTACCAAGGTAAAATTTAAGTACCCATTGTACTTGATTTCCACCTCATAATTCTTTCTTATTTTGACCGAGTAGTTTTCCCACTAGGATGCATGCTAGGTTAAGAGCATGTTCTTAACCAACTGGGAAAAACCTCTATCAAATGCATGCGAAATGTCGTTGAAACAATAGATGAATAGATGAAATTTTCATGCTGTATGTTTCTACATTTTATTATTGAAAGTTAATGCCATTATATGATTTTAATGAAATTGCATATCGTGCGCTCTTATGTCCGTATTCAATGATCTTAGTTGGTTGGATATTAGTCTGTTACTGGAACTGTAATTATCTAAAAACCGTGAAACATATAAAATAGATATACTATGTTTTTTTAATATCCTTAAAATTCCGAGCTTGATCAGACGTGAAAAGTCACAAAAAATAAGAGTATAAATGATCAAGCTATTCATACATGTGTTTTTTCATTACATGGAGACATGCATCGCATTGGTGGGCTTTTAGTATGATCCTTGCATGATTACCATGTATCATATAGTCATACAATGCTTGTCATATACCTGTATACGAGCCATCCAACTATGCTTATAGCAAGCAGATCAGAAAATTATCCCCACGTATGTTACATGAATTATATGATGCACTTTGCCCTCTTTCCTTTGCATAGCTGGTCTAGGGGTGGATAGACAAGAATATCTGACATTCGATAGTCTATGATATATGCTTCAAGTACACATCAGAGTAAGGAATACATGTGATGTTATCTGTGCGATATAGTGATGAGAGGATACTTGTACGATCACCTTGGGGCGTAGAAGAAGAAGAAGAGTTGTTGAAGGTGTAGGAACTTTGCATTTCATAAATCTGTCCACGCATGCGATGAAAGCAATATCATTCATTTAAAGGTATATGCATATCTTTTTTGCGGTGCGTGGAACAACATATAACAATTCTATGCCATATAGTTGCACAATTGTAAAAAGAATTATTATTATGCACCCATATGATGAGTTTCTCAATGAATTTGATATATTCCTGAAAGTTAAGCTTTAGCATTGAACCTTTAATCTTGTAATTATATCGGAAAGAAAGAGGTTCAAAAGCTGTAACATATTAGTCATGCACACCTTTCTTTAAGAAAAAAAAACGTTTGATTTGATTTGGGGGTTCTGATCCTAGAAAAAATCATTTGAATCTAGTGACATGCACTTTTGTGATTATTTTCATGAGTACGTTTATTAAACTACTTCCTTTATAAACTACAATCTTTAAATTGTTGTCTTTACCAGAGAGCAACCACGACTTTCTTAATAAGCTCCGATATTTTTCCCAATTTGTTTCTTTAAATAAGGCATCGAAAATTGCTATTATATATATATAGGGTGCACTTAAATTGAGGTGACACCTTTCCTTGATTATGGAAAGGTTTCATCTTAGGTCGTGGGATGAAGAGTGTACGAAGGAGATTGACACCACTATGTGGTTTTCGTGCCAACTAACATTCCTATAATGTGGAATGGTTAAATTAATGCTAAATAATAGTAATACACGTCATTGAACATTTTATAATTAGCAATATGCAGATTTAAGTACACAACATTACAGAAACATTTGATTGAATAAAGCACCGCATTTTGAATAATCTGTTATGAAAATACAATCGATTGAGATATTTTACATCTACATGTCATATTTTACAACATCGTCTCTACCGATAATTGAGAAAAAAACCTAAATACGGTGACATTTGGTGTTTATTCAATTGAATTTTACACATATTAAGTTTCATAAAATTACAGTGAGTTACGTAATAAAATAATAAATTGATCAACACATTGCAAACTCTCTTATACACATATACAAAATGAGAAATTTAGATAGAAGGAAATGAGAATATGAAATACGTTATATATCTTTATTTTACAAATATAAGAACGAAATTACAAATTTGATTTATATTTTACAACAATATTATGTTAACTTGTGAAAAATTAATGCAAACTTGATAACTAGTTACCAACAATTATCATAGTTTACGTATACATTCTATATTTTACTAAAGGATATTATACTTTAGAAAGTTCTAATTCAATTAAGATATGTACATTACATCTACAAAGGATGTATTTAAATCCTCAGATTCTTGACATGAGATATAATTACTATTTTATATTAAAAAATTATAAAGTAACAATTTATTTTACAATAAATGATGGTATTTTACTGAGATATAATGACATTTTGCATTAACTTATTGACAATGTTGCTTTTATTTTACATTACTGGATTATATTTTATAAAAACAAGTTATAATTTACAACGTTATTTTCTATTCTACCACTTGATATTTCTCTTGGACTGATGTTCTCAATTCTACAATTGATGTATTCTAAATAACTATTTCATGAAGTTTGATAGAATTACAATTTTTATCAATATATTACAACTACTTCATTTAATATATAACACAATATCGTATTTTATTATAGAAATATAACATTTTGAATCTATGCAAATGGTAATGTGATTATTAATTTAATAAATTTGAATGAATTTTACAATAAAAGGATGTATTTTACAAAATAAAAGGGTATTTTACAAAATGATAAATAATTATTCACTACTGATTTTATGTCTAACACCGATAAGAACAAATAAAATGAGAACATATACAATGTATTTGCTCTCATGTTGATATTGGTATTATATAGCATCTTTAAATTTTTATTTTATTAATTTTTCATACTTTCGGGAAAGAATATAAGCAATGATATATATATAATATCTGTTTTACGGACTAAAAAAATTATATTAATGATTTTATATATACCAGGAAAAAAACGCTAAAGACTAAGATTGCAAATGCTTTGAATATTTTCTTGAGAGAAAAAGCAGCATACATATTTCTCATTCAAAGAAACAAAATCTGAAAGCAGACATATCTCTTGGAAATTAAAAATGTGCAGAAATATTGATGAAAACATATTCAGGAATTTGAAATAAATGATAATAACAAAAAGAATAAACATAGTATGTATATGAAGATAAAATACCAACCTATTTAGTCGTACTGATGATATCGCAGTAATGAATTTCAAATGGATACAATAGCTAACAATGGTTGAAGAGCAAAGAAAAAAAAGGAAATGATGCTTTCGAGTTATAATTAATTACCAAATTAATGATAGCTCATTGATTAAGGTAAATCAATTTGTAATTTAAATTTTTAAATTCTTTCTATTTTTAGGCAAAATCGGAAACAAGCTCTTAGTTAATTGAGAAGAATACGAAATTGTCGATAACTCAAAATCCGGGATCTAAAAATTACTGAAATTGAATTTTAGGAAAGTAAAAAATGAAGTATATTCATATAATCCTGTTACATAAAACCTAATTTCAAATTAAACGAGAAGAGGGTTACCGCAAGCAGGCGACGACGACGAAGCAGGCGCTCTTCTAGTGAATCAATTGAGGAGAGAGTTTGCACTCGAGAAATCGCTTTCTAAGGAGGAAGAAGGACATCCAGCGACGATGGAGGAGATGCAGTCGATCTGGTTGAACCCATGAGGAAACATGAAGACGATTCAGATCAGTACAGTGAATATACACTGTTAGAACTCCAGATCCATCGACCGAAATAAAATATCAAAAGTACGTAAAATTTCAAATTAATAAGAATAGTTTATCTATTTTATAGAAATTATATCTCTGTTAAATGGTATGAACAGAAGGAACACAACTGCCAGTTAGCAAAACAAAAGAAGTTGACGTTGAGAAGGATCCTCTGAAGCTTGATGATGAATTTGGAAGTATGAAGATTAATGTTTATTTAAATATAAATTGCGTTTTTATTTGTATGAATATATACATTGTTCATTGCAACCAAAAAATGTTTTTTTGTCTATACTTCGAGGAAAAGGGTATTTACAACACAGATGCTACATTGAACATTTTGTTCATTTCATTGATAAACATCGACCCACGCCCAAACAACAAGTACTCTTGACAAAGACGGCTTTTGGGAAGCTAATCAACATTGTCCATGTTGAGATACAACGAAAAAACTTTCAATGGTTGGTTGAACAGTTTCAAGGAGGGAGGAATTTCAGATTTGGAAATAAGGTGGTGAGTTTTAGTGATGAAGAGATTGGAGCAATATTGAGCCTACCAAGCTCTGGTTTCTCAATCACAGTGAGAGGAAGATACCTTCAATGGAAATCTTTTATATCTCACAAACTGTTTGAAGAAGAATGATTTTCAGTAGGAGAAGTTGAACAACATTCTCGAGGACTATTACAATAGAGATAATGACAACTCGGTCTCTATTTATGTTACATGCTTGATACTTTTGATGTTTGCCACATTCTTTTTCCCAAACAGTTCTTATTCTTTTCCGAAAGATTTGTTATACTATGTAGAATCCCTCGAAGATACACGATTCTTTAACTGGTCTGGTGCTGTAGCAAGGATGATATTGTTCAACATGGATGACGTAGTAAGTAGAGTACAAAAGAGAAGAGCAGGTTCATCAAGGGTAACACTGGGTTACCTTACATGATGTGTTGCTTGCTTATATGTGAGTACTTCGAAATTATTTTTTATTATATGATCAATAAAAATAATTAATAATAAAACCACTGTATCAGGTATGGATGATGGAGTACTGTTACAAAGACCTTGTGGTCAGCAGAGATCTTAGGCCACGGATAAGGAAGTGGGCTGGACCAATCAAAGGGGTTTCCAGAGCATTGGTTTCAATTAGTTGTGAACAAGTAAGCATTGTTAAGATGATTTATAATATACTGGATGACTCATAATTTCAATATTTTCATTAATAAATGATCTTGTTTATATAGATATTGCCTGCTTTGCAACTACAAAAAATGGAATAGTAAAGATAGGAGCTAACGAATATGTTTTTCTGTTTGAGAAGTTTACAATGGGTGGTTTTACGGTGAGAAGACCAGAAATTGTGATCATAAACCCCATCCTAGTACCACAAGATGTTTTCACAAAGAAAGGAAAGCAAAATCTAGAAGAATTGTGTGACAAAAAAGCAGTTGCTTGTATTTCACCTGCAGACGTCGTAATAAAAAAGAAACAAAAAAATATATGTGTGATGCATTTTCCATTGAGATAGAGGAGCTGGAGGAGAAAATTAAAGCAATACGTGAAACATATACAAAAAATGATGCAGAACACATCAAAATAAATTCTGAAATGAAGAAAGAGAATGATAAATTGAGATCTGAGATTCTGGAGCTGAAGGAAAATCTAAAAATGTTTCTTGATCAGGATATGATTGATGTTGGACCTAATGCATTGCAATCAGAAGATACATTAGAGAATAAATCTAGAAATGTTGATGAAGATGACATTGATAACACTAATCCAGATATGTGTGCACCGACATGCAATGTAGCTGATGTCAAAGAAGTAGATTTGGAACATAGTGACTCAGATATCGGTGAAAAACTTCAGAATTTAATTTCTGAATTCTGTGATGAAGATTCACTGCAGCAATCCCAAGATACCACAAAACAAGATTCAGCTATCAACATTGGCATGCATTCTTTTGATCTGAACATTGGTGACATTTCACATTCAGAAAATGTGCACATAGAGACTACGACAAAGAGAAGAAAAAGGGAAAAAGTAACAGTTCAACAAAGCTCAATAATTAAAAGATTGAAACAGAGAAGAGAAGCCAAACATTTTTTACAAGAATCAGTGAAGCAAGGGAAAGAAGATCGTGAAACACAAGAGGATGACACAACCAATGAGGTAAGCCATATAATATAAAACAACTTATTTTGTATCATTGAATACATATGACGTAGAATGTAGATTTTCAATATTGCTCACAAAACTCTATATATTCTTTATGATTATGATAGTGATTGTTTCTAACATTATTTGTAATTGATTGAATAAGAATCATTATCTATGCGATCTCGTAACCGATTTCATTGGTTACGATAAAGTATCAGAACAGATAAAGAAAACCATTCAAGAATTTCTTCGTGATCCTGCAGACAAGTAAGTATTTTAAAACGAATTTCTACATTTACATATAAAAATCTTTAACTTTAAATATATAATATTAATTAAAGATAATTCGTCAGATTGAATGCCACCTACTTTACTCCGGGGAATCGGAGTTGTAAAGAAAGAAAGATTCATAACTTTTTGTACGAAAGAATGATCGAGGATTCGGTACGTATATTTATATTAATTACTTTTTTATATTTCTTTGTGCGTAAATTGTTCTTGATGTTGTAGATAATCGGCATGTTTATGGACGTGCTACAACATAAATACTACACAACTAATGATCATGTCCCATTTATATTCACACCAGTATTTCAAATAGTGAGATTGTAATTACTGATATTTTTTAATTATCTCTAATCACCATAAATTAATATTCTTACTTGTATTTTTTCAGCAATATCTTGTGAATCTGGTGGTTAATGCTACGGAAAATGAATTTGATAAGCTCGAGTAGCTATACAAAGAAAGAATACACATACCAGAGTTGGAGAAAATTTTCACGGTTATCCACACAAGAAACCATTGGCACCTTCTTGTGACTGATTTTTCATCGAGAAAGTTCCTTTCATACAATTTTATGAAAGGAGCAAAATTCTATAAAAAGGATGTATTGAAAGGGGTATGACATAATAAAAAATTATATTTTATTAAATTATTTAATTCAATGTTAATAATATTCTTTTTGAATTGCATCTCAGCATGGCTGGATTTCGGAGTACTTCATGGACAGCATTCCAGATGAATGCCTTACAGGTTGGGAAATCATATACGCGCAAGATTGCCCGCAGCAACCTTTGCAGAGTCTGGATTGTGGGGTCTACGTGATGAAGATGATGGAGTACCTGTGTTAAGGAAGGACGTTGGATTTCAGCTACGATGAGATTGACAGATTCAGAGCTGAAATAGCTTCGTTATTGTTAACGTGTGGTCACATAGAGAACTCGGCAACACAGTGATAGAGATAGAAGACATAGTATAAACAAATCTTAACGTTTTTGCATTTTAATTTAGAACTATGTATTGTTGAATTGTCTTAAATTGTGTTATGTTTCCATTGTTTCTGTTTAAACCTTCTTTGGAACAAAACACTTCTTTTTAATATCATGATTAACCTATATTTGCATTGACTATCTGTTACATGTTGTAGTCAATATATACATGTTTGACAGGAAGACAGAAGATATATTAAATGCTCGATAATTAGATGGTTTTCTGGTTACAAGAGAGTTTTCCAATGGTCGAAAATATTCTTCTACTTTAAAGATTCACATCCCAGTGATTACTGAATGTTTGTTATTACCACTACAGGAAAGTCATGTTTTCATGACAACTTATTTCGTCATATTTACAGGCTATTTTGTCACAAAAAGGTCGTTGTGACATGTAAGTCGTTGGGAATAATTCGTAGGGAATAATCCCGTAGGGAATACTATTTCAGACAATTTTGTCGTCGGGAATAATATAAAATCCGTCACTATAAAGAACACCAAGTTCTTTTCTTTAAAACTTATTCACGACGACGATCTCGTAGGAAATAATATTTTGTCTGTTTTAATCGATTGCAATTTAAATTCAAATATGACGAGTTGATCGTGGGGAATGTGATTTTTGATCAGCAACCAAATAGTTGTGTATGCAATCGTATCTTTTTACGATTCGTGTATATATATAATATAAAATTTCTTAAACATATAGAATTATATCTAGATCTCCATTCGATATGAACTAGTGGATTATCCTCATTCAAGATACTTTCTTTTCAATGATTTTATCATAATGTACCAGCAAGAAAGAACGTACAGAAACATGAGAAGAAATATCACATGTAAAAACTGCACAATAAATATATTGCAACGGCTGATGATTTATAAAACATCACCTTAGATGCTCATTTAAGTAAATTTCAAAACACTCAAACATACAATTGAAAAGTATTCCATTCATTGACATATCCAAAAATACAACTCATGGTCCTAAAAAAACAAAATATAAAAGAACATATCCAAAAAAAGTTGGATGAGATATAACTCTCGAGGCTCATTCATTTCTTTGTCATATGCCACGTTGCTATCACCATCTTCACTTCAATTACCCCTTCTATTAGCATCAAAAGTTTGACGACCGTCCTGCTAACAAAATAATGATATGATAAGTTATATAATTTATAACAACTAAATATTCCATCGGTTAGAGAAGAAACTTTTTTACTGATTTATTTTTTTGGAAATATAAAATGTACATATCCAAAAGGAACTGTTTACAAAGCTACTTTCGAATTAAATGCACATACTGAGAAGAGATTTTGCATAATGTGAGCAGCAGGTGGAGATGGACTTTGATTTTGTTGTCCGGAACTTTCACCTCTATTGATTGGTGTTCCTACAGTACTTCCACCCTACACATAAAATTAATATTTTACAAACTTTTACTATATGTATCAATATTACATATTATAAGAGTCTTACTTGTGTCATGTGGTGCACATAGTTATGAAAATAAGGAGGGAATGGATATGAGCTTGGTGGTTGAGTAAAATGATTCAAAAAAGTTTGGTTGGGAGTACTCTGCAAAAAGACAATCAACAAAATAAATATTTATATATATATATGATCATTCGCATGAAATATCCAATGAAGACTTGCATATTTATAATACCTGTGACATTAACTAACAAATGCATGGACAATATTTTTAAGCTATGCAATCTCTATCGTCATTTCTGATCTCATTGCATCTACCTTATTCTAAAAATACAAGGAGTGAGAACGTAAATAAGATTAAATTGATAAAATCTCTAAACGAGCTACCTCAATGTTCTTCGTTGTAGTCTCAGTAATTCGTAACTTCATCGCATCTATGGGATTACGTGGACGTCGATTATTAGCACCAATGCCAGCATGTCTAACTCGATTTGGATTTTGTGGATGAGCAAAGATATTATATGCTTCATTAATTAATGGATCCACATCTTGCATATCATCTCCATCTCGATGAGTAGCGACGTAATTATTTATTTCCTTCTACAACATTACATAAACATAATGACAAAATGTAATGTGATAACTTAAAAATTAAATACATACCACAACAGTATTTTCCACGCCATAAAATTCATTGATCATCTCCATCTTTGAAGGAGGTTGTCCATTCTTCTTTGTCTAGTCACAACAAAAGCATCTCAGGTTAATGAGTTGAAGTGTAAACGAATATGTACAAGTGTGTATTCTTCAACAAATATACCATCTCATTCAAGACTCGAGCATAAGACTTCTTTCCTGTAGTATGATTTAAAACTTTTGCATTTCTATTTTGTTTGTTGATATCCATGATTTCCTGCACATGCATTGGAAAAGATTTCATAGCTATATTGCTTAAACTAACAATATAATATCCAAATTCTAATAGAAAAGATTTCATTACGTGGTTTCATGGCATTTCCCATTGTTTGATGCATTCTTCAAATTGAGATTTGTCAATACGTATACCATTGTCAATAATTTTCCACAACATATCAAGGTCATGCTTATTTTGCATCCATATCTTCCTTAATGTCCATTTCCAATCTCGGATACGATCATGTATTTTATTAAAGACATAGTTCCAAGCATTTGGATTCTCATTCAAATTAAAATTTGCCTACAAGTTAATAAAATAATGAAAACATTATAACAAAAAATAAAGTAATGAAAAAAAAATAAACAATCAATAACTAAGAATGTTAGTATTCTAAAAAACTTAACTTACATTCAATTCTTCCCATGTAATCGTGTAAGAATTTTCATTTTGCTTCGCCCAATCTAAATGCACCTCCCATATATCTCCTCGACGAGCAAGAATTCCTATCATTCCGACAAGTTTGTTTAAAGAATCTTTAGGCCCAACTGGTTGTCCTTTATCATCCCATTCCAAACTTAAAGGGCCGTCACTTGATAAAAGTCGTGTAAACGAAGCTGGGCCACGACCTCTCTTTTTTGTAATAGATGGCGCATCAATAAAAAGATCACATGATTCTTCATTAACTGGAATATCATTATCAATTGCAACTCTCTTTCCCTTGTCAGCCAATCTTGAAGACTTCCTAGCCATCCTAAAAATAAATAATGCATATAGCATAGTCAGAAAAAATTAACAAGAAAACCTTATATGAATCAAGTAACTTGTGAATAAACTTACCTCCTTATGGTTGTTCAGAATAAGAAATAGTATCTCCAACTATATTATCTCTAACCCAAGGTACTTCATTATTTTCAGAAGTGGATCTATGATGTACGCAAAATGACCAATCGGGTATAAGGTGCTAAACGGTCGTTGCGACCCAAGCGATCAAGTGCGAACAATCAAGAAAAATATAGACCACCAGAAGAGATAAAATCAATCAAAATACGAAATAGCGGTCCTGCTATTAATTTAACCTGGTATAGCGACCAAGGTCGATCACAAGGAGCACGGGTTGGCCTTGCGGCCTACGAAGTACCCAAAAAGGAACTAAATTAAAAGAAGAAAATATTTTTGGTGGTTTTTAATTATTTTATATTTTTTTGGATTTTTAGTATATTAAGAAAATAAGAAAAGCAAATAAACACACACTTCAACAATTTATTAAAAGTAATAAAAATCAACCACAAATTCTAACAAAAATGTTTTTATGTGTTTTATAATTTTTAGTCTTTTTGGTTAATTTTTGGGATTTTTCTGATATTTATTTAATTTTCTAAAAATGAAACAGTGACTGAAATGAAAGGTACTGTCCAGCCGAGCTAAAAGAGCCTAGATAAAATATCTAGAAGCCCCAAATTAGCCTGAAGGTATTTTTCCTGTATAGATAAGAAAACAAGGAAAAATTGGGCAACTAATTTATTATTTTTGGGTTTTTGGTTTAATTATTAGAATTTTTATGAGATTTTAGGTGTTTTTCAATTTTTAGTGGTTTTCAGTAATGAAAAATAGCCAAAATTGGCTAGAAAATCAAACAAAAAAAAACAAGCAGTAGACAATTTTTTTGTAATTTTTAGACATGATTTAATATTTTTTTATGCTTTTTAAAGTTAGACAGTAGCAAAATTAGAGGTTTTTGAATTTTTAAAATAATCAAATCAACTCAGAAATGTCTCCAAAAATCCTCGAAAAGTTTACACTATGGCAGGAACCATGTGTCCAATTTTCGTTGGATTTGGAGTATATTTGCTATTTTATTCAAAAATGAAAAGGGGGCAAAGTGCACATGGACCAAAGTGCAAATACCCGGAAGTCGGGGGGTCTGGTGCAATTAATCCAGGTGAACACGTGCGATGCGCGTGCCTGGGGCACTCAGGGACCCAAATGTAATGAAAATAAGTCCCGAGGGCTATTTGGTAACAGGTACCAAAAGTCCAGGGGCTTATCTGCAAAATACCCAAAAATAAACGCACATGCTCAAATGTTTCACACGCAGGGGTAGAACTGCAAATAAACAAAAACTTTCATTCATTCATTAACATCCAGAACTACAAGGGCATATAATGCAAATAACCCAAAAACTCACGTGTCGATGCACGTGTCACATCACACACAGGGGTATATCGACAAATAAAACTAAGCACAAGGGTCTCTATGCAAAAGTTCCAAAAACTAAACAACTACACTACGTATTTACAAGATGAAAAACTAAATAAAATAACAGAGGGGGCCTAAGGGTAAATTACCCTTTATTAATGCGGGCCGCAGGATGGACGCCATGTGGAGTGATCGACGGTGGAGATCGGCGGGCGCTCCAAGGCTGGGGGCCTCGCTGTGATCCGATGGCTGGGGCTAAGCCACGTGGTGCATCGGACGGTCGTGGCTCTCTGTGGCTAACCCTCGAGCATCGGGCGGTCCAGATCTATCCTCCTCAGATCAAACGATGGCTGCTACTCCTGAACAGACGGCCCAGATGCAAGATGGAGCTCGAGGTCTGATCGGACGGTGAACGAGCGCCGGTGAAGTTCGTCGGCCCAAGGCGTGCGCTCCTGACCTCCTCTGCTGCGCCTGAAGATCGGAGAAGCTCCGCGATGTCGTTCCGCAGCTGCTGGTAATCTCTGATGACCCTGTCGAGCTCTGAGGAGCTCCGGCGAGGTCGACGGAGATGAAGCTCCTGGACCTGATGGTCCAAGCCCTCAGATGGGCTTGGATGTACCTGCAAAGACAATCAGGAGACTCGCGGGTCGAGGGCAAACTGCCTCGACCCGGTTAGGCGGGGTGACGGTGAATGGAGGGTCGAAGTGGGCGAGCTCCGGCGAAGGGGGGACGGTGGAGCTCGAATCCCAGCTCCTGTGCGAGCTGGGTTGGATGGTGATATGGAGAAGGTGCGCGGGAAGGAGGCGATGGCTATGGTGAAGCCCGATGGTCGGATGGTGGTCAGAATCGATCGGAATCGGCGATGGACGGCGGCGGAGCGATTTGGGGGAAATGGAAAATCAAAGAAAAAGAGAAGGCTAAGGGACTACCTGGGTGGCTGATGAGACTAGGGATGAGCTAAGGATGCTCTGGGTCTTCGCCTCGAGGAGCGTCTCCCTCCGAGGCTCGGGCTCCTGCTGGTGGCGGAGCAAGGCGGCGAAGCTTCGCCGGATCAGTGGTCACGCTCCCTCTCCTCGCTTCAACAGCACAGGACGCGAGCTGTCACTCTCACGAGCACGCTGCAGCTCACTGGGGGTGGAATCGAATGGCCAAAGATGAGAAATGAGGAGGCGGAGCTCGAGCTAAATATGGGTGAGGGTCTGGGAAGACAGGCGCGGGTAGGGCATGGAAGCGCGCGGATCCCGATGCGGTAGCTCCGGCGAGGATCTCGGATGTGTCATGAACGGATCTAACCCGGGTTTAGGTGGGAATCAATCGGGTTTAGGCGCTAAAAATTGGGGAAATCGGGTCGGGCGCCTAAGCCCGTGGGAAGTGGTCCTGGGGGGGGGGGTAGTTGATCGGGCGGTCAACATCCCCAGGGCCAATAGGGATCGGCCACGTGGATAATATTTGGAAGTGAAATAACAGGTGGCAAACGGCCAAATTTGTAAAAAGTTAAAACACGAGATATTTTTATTTTATTTTTTTCTATTTTTTAGTTATTTTTAATTAATTTTTCGAAATAAAAATAAGGTATATACATTATATAGCTATATATAGGTATATGTACACTATATAGGTTTTTAATTTTTGATTTTTAATTGTTATTTTTATACAATTTTATTCCCATTTTATATTTTATTTATTTGTATCATAAAATAAGGAATAAAAAGACATTTTTATTTTATTTTTATTATTTATCTATATAGGTGAAATAAATACATATGTATATTTTTGTGTTTTTTTTAATTTTGCTACTTTTATTTTGTTTTTGTTTTAACTGTTTTTATTTTATTTATTTACATTATATAATATAGAATATTTACAAAAATTTTGGAAATTAATTTTTATTTATTTATAAGGCTAAATAAATATGTAGGTGGGTGATCTATGTACATGATGAGTGATGTTTTTAGCTTCTTTTTTATTTTTATCTTTATCTTTTGTTTTTATACTTATAAGTATGTACAAATATTTACAAGCATATTTTAAGCTATTTTTGTGAGGAAAATACTTTTATTTATTTACGTAAATATTTACACACATGAGCCCCTATATCCCTCTACTTTGGCTTTTATGCGGTCAGGCCCATGCTGAGCCCTCCCTTGGGTTAGGTTACTCAATATTTATTCTAAATATTTCCCTCTTTTTCTTTTTAATCTTTATTCTTTTATTTTTGCACAAAAACATGCTAATTATAGGTTTTTACACAATGCATGCTTTTGGTAATTATTTCTATTTACAACTATATACATGCATTTGCAAAGGTTTTTGTAGCTAAAATATAAGAATAAAGAGTGATGAATGAGTATTCATCACCCCCCTATACTTAACTTTGCTAGTCCCTTAGCAAACACTTATTTGAAAAAGAAGTGAAAATTAAAGAAAGAAAAAGAAAAAGAGAATGTACATGGATCAAGGTTGATTATTAAACTTGCCTTTATTAAATTAAGGCTTGGAGCTCGATTAGATCTTTGGATTATTAATGTGTCGGAACCTTATTTGGACTTAAGCCTAAAACTCAACAGCCTCTAAGTTCCACTTAATCTATAACCAAGACTCCTCAATGCTCCAGATCAGAACAAGTCATCAATCACAAACCCGGAAGACCATGAATCTTTTCTTGTCCTGTGAATGTGAGGTCTAAGCTCTCCACCTCAGAAATGGCAACTTGACAACCCTCCCCAACAAGGTAACTCTATGACCTCAATCTGGCCACTCTTTCCTCGAGGAGCGGGGTATTCCCTTCTAAGTTCAAGTTCAACCGGCTCAAGAAGAGGAGGAAGAAGAGAATGGGTCAAGGCCAGTGTAGCCAAGTACCCTTGGGAGCTTGACCAGTGTAGCCAAGTCTCCCTGCTACAAGCTACATCAGGTGGATCATAAAACCAAGCTTTGCTTATTGCACTCTATATACATACTCCGGTGGGGTTATCATTTTCTCTCAGACCCACCACTTTTTTGGAGTTATTTTCTTTTTGCATTTTTTTTTCAAGTGCATCTATACAACATATACATGTGCAGCATATATACAAGGAGTTTTTCCTCTTGAGCCAGTAGACTATCCCTCTTTTGAAACTTTATTGCAACCCACAACTCCCGTCGTTAGACCTCATGGCAACCAGACCAAGTTGAGACGCACTTCCTTCACTAAAAGAAGAAGAGAGGTTCCGCCTAGAAGTACTACCCTCATATGCTACCCCAAGTCAAGGAAGACTGCCTCCTCACCACCTCATCCGTAGAGAGCTCGGTGCATAGTGCCGGTGTCCAAGTAAAGCCATTGTCTATATGAGTCATGTGTTGTTGTTAAGTGCTCTACTTAGGCTCATTGAGATGACATGTGATCATAGCCCAGTGGACTCAAAGAATTAAGTCACCATGGACCTGAAAAGCCTTAGACCTAAGCCCTATAAGGTTCCTCTTAGAAATTAGGTGGATTAAGATCTTAATCAAGCTCCATTCCTCAATTTGATTCCAGGCTAGTTTAAATGTCAACTATCATCCAGAAAAACTATATACATATGTACAAGAGATGCTATTTACACAAATTTTACAAACATGCAAAATTTTTGAAAAATGTTTTGAAATCATGAATGGATGATGCATGAAGTGCAAGTTTTGCAAAAAGATATTTACACACATTTACACAAGATTTTTGCAAACTTTTGATTTTCAAAACATTTTGGAAAAATTTTGTACTATATACATAATTTTGATAAGAAAATATTTACACAAACTTTACACAAAAGATTTTTGAAATCATTTTTACAAAAATAGTTTGTACACTAGCTATTTATGTGCAAATAAAAGAAGTTTATGTACATGAAAAATTTTTAATTTTTGTGATTTTCAGGGTTTTTAGCCATTTTATTTATTAACACACTCACACAAAATACGAGTTATGGCTAAAGTATATATGAAATATATACACACCCCCCTATACTTAGCTCGAACGATGTCCTCAGAGTCAAGAGCGATGAAGAAGACATAACTCGTGCTAGGTATAGGGAAGTGAAAAGCAAGGCTATATACAAAGACGAATAAATGAAATGGAAAGTCAAGAAGGTCTCGGGTCTTCCCCCTATACTTAGGATCAAGTAATCCTAAGTATAGCAGGTTGTATACTAAGGGAAAACTGAGTGGAGAATGTACAGGGTCTACCCCCCCTATACTTAGGGTGAAATATCCCTAAGTATAGGCAGCAAAATAAGGGTAGAAAGAAACAAAAGAAATACCCAAAGGTCTCACATCCCCCCTATACTTAGGGTAAAGTGCACCCTAAGTATAGCTTAATCACAAGATGAAGAAAGGGATGTGGGACTAAAGAATGTAGTGATATAAACATCTGGATCTATACAAGGCGGAAGATCAGTGAAACTCAAGCGTGAGATACATTAGATGTGAGTCAAAGACCATATCTCACGCAAAATGAATAGGGGCAAGATCAGCGACCCGCGACTCATGATCTAGAAATGGCTTGAGCCGCTGGCCGTTCACTCGAAAGGTACTCTCAGAAGACAACTCAGATATATCAATGCTACCGTTGTCGTGTACCTTTCTGACCAAGTAGGGTCCCTTCCATTTGCTCTGTAGCTTCCCTGGAAATAAACGTAGCCTTGCATCAAACAGCCATACTCTCTGTCCAATCTCAAAATGCTTGTGGCTGATGTAAGAATCATGCCACTCCTTCACTCTCTCCTTATACTGTAGGCTGTTTGAGAAAGCTGTATCTCTAAGCTCCTCCAGGGTTGCTAACTCTGCCCTCCTCTGGTCTCCTACACCATCTGGATCCATAAGAATATCTGTAACTGCCCATAGTGACCTGTGCCTCAACTCAACAGGCAAATGGCACGGCTTGCCATATACGAGGCGAAAGGGAGATGTGCCCAATGGTGTCTTGAAAGGCGTCCTATATGCCCATAAGACCGAGTCCAAAAGCTGTGACCAATCCTTTCGGTCAGGGCGGACGACTTTCTGCAGTATAGTCTTGATCTCCCTATTCGACACCTCGGCTAGACCATTCGTCTGTGGATGGTAAGGTGTAGCAACACGATGGTCTATACCGAACTCGCTAGCAAGGGCCTTCACCTGGTCGTTGATGAAATGAGACCCCCCATCAGAAATCAGAACTCGTGGAACCCCGAACCGCGTGATGATGTGCTTCCTCAAAAATCTGCAAACTGTCCTCGCATCAGCGGCTCGGGCGGGGATGGCCTCAACCCAACGACTAACATAATCCATGGCCAACAGAATGTACTCAAATCCCTAACTCTTAGGGAATGAACCCATGAAATCGATGCCCCATGCGTCAAAAACCTCACAGAAGTGAATGGGCTGCATCGGCATCATATCACGCTGTCCACAAGTGCCCATCCTCTGACAGTCAGTACACCTCTTCATGAACTCATCAGAGTCCTTGAAGAGGGTAGGCCACCACAAGCCGGATTGGAGCACTTTCTGTGCCGTTCTCCTCCCAGAATGATGTCCTCCTACCTCAAGCTTGTGGCAGTAAGTGAGGACGCTATGGTGTTCCTCCTGAGGAATGCACCGACGCCAGACGCTATCCCCTCCTTCGTGGTAAAGGATGGGATCCTCCTAGTGGTAGGACTTGGCCTTCGCAATGAAGGTCTCAAGCCTCTGCCTGGGCCAATCTTGTGGGACTTTCCCAACAACGAGAAAGTTCACAATATCGGCGTACCATGGGAGTGAGGCGATAGCAAGGATCGCCTCATCTGGGAAGGTCTCACGAATGGGATCAATCTGCTCAGACTCCTCAGGCTACTCTAAACGGGAGAGGTGATCCGCCACCACATTCTTGACTCCAGGCTTATCCTTGATCTCGATGTCGAACTCCTGGAGTAGAAGGATCCATCTAGTAAGTTTGGCCTTGGCATCCTTCTTTGCCATGAGGTACCTGATGGCGGTGTGATCTGTGTACATGGTCACTCTAGATCCAATGATATAAGATCGAAACTTATCTAGGGCGAACACTACGGCTAGCATCTCCTTCTCTGTGACCGTGTAATTCCGCTGGGCGGAATCCAATGTGCGGCTAGCGTAGTGGATAGCAAACGGGACTCCATCCCTCCTCTGTCCCAGCACTGCCCCTACGGCAAAATTGGAGGCATCCGTCATGATCTCGAATGGGAGAGACCAATCGGGCGGCTGGAGGACAGGAGCCTCAATCACACACTGCTGGAGAGTCGCAAAGGACGAAAGACACTTGTCATCGACAAGGAACTCGGTGTCTTTCGTCAAGAGATCAGTCAACGGCCGGGCAATCCTGCTGCAGTCATGAATAAATCTCCGATAAAAACCAACGTGCCCCAGGAATGACCGTAGCTGTCTCAAATTGGACGGCGGTGCGAGTTTTCTAATGACATCAACCTTGGCCGGATCAACCTCCATGCCCCTGTTGTAGATGATATGGCCAAGCACCGTCCCTTGAGTCACCATGAAGTGACTCTTCTCCCAAGATAGAACCAAATGGTACTCAATACATCGCTGGAGTACTCGGTCTAGGCAGTCAAGACAGGAGTCGAATCCGTCGCCGTAGACCGAGAAATCGTCCATGAAGACCTCCAAACACTCCCCTACCATGTCCGAAAAGATCGACAGCATGCACCTCTGAAAAGTCGCAGGGACATTGCATAGCCCAAATGGCATGCGTCGAAAGGCATATGTACCGAAGGGAGATGTAAAGGTAGTCTTCTCCTGATCCTCAAGAGCGATGGCCACATGGTTGTAGCCCGAGTACCCATCAAGGAAGCAATAATGGCTCTTCTCTGCCAGTCTCTCAATGATCTGGTCAATAAAATGCAGGGGGAAATGGTCCTTCTTGGTGGCCTGGTTGAGTCTCCTGTAGTCAACACAGACCCTCCAAGAGGTGGGTACTCGTGTAGCAATCTCCTCTCCCGACTCACTGATCACAGTCATGATGCCCATCTTCTTGGGCACCACATGCAAGAGGCTGACCCACTTGGAGTCGGAAATGGGATAAATAAAATCTGCACTCCACCATTTTGATATTTCCTTCATCACGACCTCTCTTAGGTTGGGGTTCAGTCGCCGCTGGAACTCACGCGACGGCTTCGCCCCCTCCTCGAGATAAATATGGTGGGAGCACACTGATGGACTAATCCCATGGAGATCTGCTACGCTCCATCTGATTGCCCTGCGGTTCTTTTCAAGAACCCCCATCAAACGGGATTCCTGCTCTCCAGTTAGATCGGCGGAGATGATGACTGGGTACATCTCAGGTTCGCCCGCAAGGAACCGATACTTCAGCGAAGTAGGGAGCAGCTTCAGCTCTGGACAGCTGGGTGCTGGCAAATCTGGCTTCGGAAGAAGGTGTGTGAATGCTGCTAAATCTGCCAAATCTGCCTGGGCGAAAGGAAGCGAGCTCTCGCAAACTGGATCTGGAGGAGGCTGCTCAACTGTGATGTCTCTGATCTGCTCTGCATCAACCTCCTCCTCATCTGTAGGCTCAGGTGGACTCAGGTCTGGCATCTGATCATCGCAATCTGCCCAATAAAACTCTGAATCCGAGGGATCTGCATCAAACAAGGTGTCATCAGTACCACCGTAACACAAGGTGGCCTCAGTACCACCATCACTGGAAACCGTGCCGCGGTCAAGGACCGGCTCTGCTGCCTCTGTAGTATCCTGGACCAGGGTTGTGCTCTCCAAGCTCTCCTCTGCTATCATCTCGGCATCAGCGGTGTCTGGAAATGAGAGGATGGCCTGTGCTGAAGGGTCTGCCCATGCTGCCTCATCATCTGTGATCACAAAATCACAGTCCTGGTGGATGTCTAGTCCGACATCTGCCAGCTGCTCTGAATCTGTGCTGGTCTTTGAGTATGCTCTCTCTCTCTCTCTCTCTCTGGCTCTGTAGTCCTCGACCGTCTCTATCTGTACACTCTCGCCCTCGACGCGAAAGTATACCTTCCCGCTATCATGATTAGTCACCGCCTTGGCTGTGGCCAAGAACGGACGACCAAGGATGATGGGGGTATCGGCCACTGAATCAGGGATCTCCATGTCCAACACTACGAAGTCTACAGGGAATTGCAGGCCCTGAATAGTGATGATAACGTCTCGCAACAACCCCTTCGGACTCTTGACAGATTGATCAGCAAACTGAAGGACTGTCCTGCTCTGTCGAAGAGTGCCCAACTCGAAGCGGTCGAGAAGGGCTGTCGGAAGGAGGTTGATAGACGATCCGCTATCCAATAGAGTCCGGTCGAACCTCTGCTCACTAATCTGGCATCTGACATACGGGGCTCCTGAATCTGGCCTCTTGGCCGGCAGACGGTTCTGGATCGCGAAGCACGTGGCTTTCGTCAGCACATGTATCTCTGAATGGTGGTTCCTCCTCCTCCTCCTGACTGTGGTCCTATCTCTCAAAGATCGCTGAAGAAGGGGGATGTGCTGCAAAGCCTCCTGAAGGGTCAGCTGTATGTGAAATCTGTCGATCATGCTCTAGTTGAACTCCTCCTGCTCTCTCTTTTTTGGGTCTTTTTCTCTTTTCTTCCCCTTCCCCATCAGAAGGGCTCTAGGGAAGGGGATCACAGGGTCCTTCTCATATGAAGGACTAGGAACAGGTCTAGACGGCTCGACGACCGGATCCGCACATACATCAATCACCACATTGGGACCAGAAGAAACTAAACCTTTTCCTTTATTCAAAACAGTGTTCTGAGATACATCAACAGAAGGAAAAACAACATCTCTCTCAAAATGAACACCGGTGGCCTCAGTACCACCACGGGCTGTCTCTGCTAGACTTCTCGCGGCCTCAGTACCGCGTGCTGGCTCGGCTACTCTGGTGGCGTCAGTACCACCTCCTCGAACTGGTGAAGCGGTGGCCTCAGTACCGTCGGTGGGATCAGCATCCTTGGTGGCATCAGTACCACCATCATCATCTGGAGCGGCCTCAATACCGCTCTCCTCCTCCTCATCTGGTGCCCTGGATGTATCCTCGTGGTGTGGCTCAGACGAGGCGTCGCCGCCTGCTGGTGTCCTACCGCTCCTAAGTGTAACAAAATCAGCATCAAACAGATCTGAAGACATATCATCAAATGGATCACTAGGAGTGGCATGCTCAGTGTAAACTACCTACTCAGACTTCATCTTGAGGCTATTGGGATTCAGCTCTATCTGTGCAGGGATGGCGGCCTTCCCTTTCATCGGGTCCCGCATTTCCTGGAGGAACTCGTCCATCTCCCGTCTAAAGGTAGCCTGCTGGTCCGTGAGGAGGCGGGCTATGTCATCCAAGGCGGGGCTCTCATGGGAGCCCGACGGGTAGCCTCTCTGGTGCTGAGGCTGCTGGAACTGGTGCTGCTGGTGCTGAGAGGGGTAAGAAGAAGGGTGCTGCTGCTGGTGTGGCTGGTGAGCCTGCTGCTCACGTCTCCAAGACTGTCCCTGCTGCTGATAGGGACGAGGAACGAAGGATGACTGCTGGTGTGGCTGGTAGGCTGGGGGCTGCTGCTGCTGGTGATCCCTCTGCTGGCTATACTGCCCTCCCTGACCGGATGACTGTTGCTGAGGCTGGGTACCTCCATTCCCCCACCTGAATCCGGGATGGCCTCGTCGGATCCCAGGCTGGGGGCGGTCATACCAAATCCCGTTGACATCCATCAACGGCTCTACATCGAACTGGGCTGGCGGGAGTACTGCCAGTGGCTGATCCGGCTGGTATACCACCATCTGCATGTCTGGAGATGGTGGTGACTGGTAAGAGGGCTGCTGCTGCTGGTACGGCTCCGCCTGTACAAGGTGAACCTGTCTAGGCTGCTAAAAGGAGCTGGAGCGCTGGGACGAGCTGCTGCTGCCGCCGGTATCGCCTCACGACTGAAGATGGGGCTGTGAAGCCGTCTGTGCCTCCTGGAGACACATGAGCTGGGTCTTCATGTCGCTCAGAATCTGTGCCATCTGCTCCATCTGCGTGATGCCCTGGCACTGCTTCTTTTCGATCAGCTCCATCCGATCCAACTTCTCGCTAATGATGCCCATATCCGCAGCGGACGACTCTGCCTGTGCTGCTGCAACTGCGGATGAACTAGATGGACCGGCGTCGACCCGTGCTATCCTCTGGTACTGCACGGGTCCTGACTGCTGTTGTGGTCTGCCCTGAGTATACAACCGGGTCTGGGACATCACCATATAGTTCTCGACCTTCTCCTCGTAGATGGCCCAGACTTGGTCGTGATCCTTGGCGAAATAGGACCCGTCACAAGAAGCATTCACCAGGCCCTGGAGCTCTGGTGTCAGTCCGTTGAAGAAGCTCTGCACAAGGTTCGGCTTCGAGATATCATGGTGTGGGCATCGGTCAGTCAGCTCACGGAACCTCTCCCATGCCTCATGGAATTGCTCGTTGGGGAGCATGGAGAAGTTGCTGATCAGGGACCTCGCTGCATTGGTCCGTGATGGATCCGGAAAAGCCGTGTTAAGAAATTGTTTTTATCGTTCGTGCGTGAAAATAATGAAAGTCGTTCGTTGTAGGCGGCAATCGGAAACAGTCAAGAAATAACCACAATATTTAATAAAATTTAATCAAGTGGTTTTTATATTTATTTTACTTGGGCAAGTCCCAAGGTCGATCACAAGGAGGCAAAGGAACAACCTAGAGTTGTGTCTATCAAATTTTGAGTTCGGTTTTCAAGGCGGACTTTTTTTTGGAATTTCTCAATGCAATAAGGGATGCAAAATGCAAGTTCGGCCTATTTTAGGGACTAAAATGTGAATTTCAATCAACCGATGTCCGAAAAATACGAAACTTGGCCGAGATGTAAATATGATGAAATAAGTGCACTGTAATTTTTTTGGAATTTTTTAATGCAATATGAATTTTTTTATGAATTTAAGTGCAAACAAATTAATTTTCAATATTTAATTTTAATAAATATTAAACCTACTTATTTTCGAGAACTAAAATTATCTAAGATCTATCACTAGGTAATGGATCTCAGAAAAATCCTAAACCTAAAAAATGTGGGGTTTAATACCTATTAAAAATCAAATACTAAAAAGTGCAAAATGATTTTTACAGAGCAATTTATGCATGCAAATGCAAAGATTTTTGGGCACAATGTTAATCAAAGTAATCTCTACGATATTTGATTTTTTGGGGAATTTTTAGAACAACGGTTAATTAACTATGAATTTCAGAGCACAGATTGGGCAAAATATTCCAATTTCCACACAAAACAATTATTTATTAATCAACCATAAATCACAAAAATGTCCACAGCATGTCAAAATGTAGAGAATTAAAAGATGAACAAAATGCTATTTTTAAATGAATAAAATAATGCAATGTAGAGGTCTATAATGGATGACAAAGACAGGGGTACATATGCAAACTGAATAAATAAATAAAAATAACGCAGGGGGACTTATATGTAATTACCTAAACTGGGGGGATTTCTGCAATTTTTCCAAGGGAGCACGTGCGGAGCACGTGCCCCTTGGCCCTGGTGGACTGAGGCGCAAATCGAGGGAGTTCCGGGGGGCCTTTGTAATTTACCCCAGGTCACGTGCGCAGCACGTGACCTGGCTGACGTTAGTCTGACGTTCCCCACGCACGTGCGTGGCACGTGCTGGGGCCTCGGGCTCCGAGCCCGGTAGCTGGTGGCGATAACCAGCGGTGGCGGAGGTGGGCCGCGGCTGAGGCGAGGTCGGCGGAGGCGTTGCTGTGCGCGGCCGACACACGGCCGTGGGCCGTCGATGACGCGGGGCGGAGTTCTGGCGGCGAGAGCGGCAGAGCGGGGCTCCGGTGGCGGTAGTCGTTGAAGGCGGAGCAGGTCGGCGTAGCTGGAGAAGATGAAGCGTTGGTCGGAGAATGTCGATGACGAAGGTCGTTGCTGAGCCGTGACCTGTGGCGATGCGGCGGAGGTGTCGAAGACGAAGAACGTTGGCTCGATGCCAAGGCGGAGCTGGGCACTAGCGGCGGAGGGTGCGCCTTGATGCAGCAAGGTCGAAGACCTTGGATCTCGTCGGCGAAGGGGGGAGCACGGTGCTGTCACCACCGTCTCTCGGGCAGTTGAGGTATCGGCGGATGATTCGAGTAGGGGGCGGCGGTGGCATTTAAATAGGAGAGAGCGAGATCAGGTAGGTGGTTGCGAGGATAAAGGAGAAAACCCGGGGCCGTTGGGCAGTCAGCGGAGGTGGTTGGTGGCTGGCGAGAGGTGCGGCGGAAGTTACGGAAGGGGGGGCGCGGGAGGTAGGAGATGCGGGTGGGCCGTCCGATCGGCCGAGATCGGACGGCCACAGAGGAGCCACGTGGCGAGGGGATGAGGACAGACGGAGCACGTGCCTGGGTGGCACGTGCGACGCACATGCGTGATTTTTAATTTTTTTATATAAAAACGGATTAAAGAAAAGCCCAAAAAACACTGACACGTGAGGCCGCCACGTGTCAGCTCCAGATAAATCGAAAATAAATCATTTGTAAAATCAAAAAAAATAGCAAATGACCTCGGATCGAAAAAGTTTCTTCACAAAAAATGCTCGTCTCGACGAGATCTATAACTTTCATGAAGACATCTAAGCCAAATTCAGTCAAATGTAGAAAGTGAATTTTTGGGGTATCCCATGTACATAGAATACCTTGATTTTTGGTTTTCTAATGTTTTTGTCATTTTTAAACAAGATAAAAAATCCGGAAAAATACGGAAAACTCAAAGATAAATAAAATACACATTAATCTAATTTTTTTGGATTTTTATTAATTAAGAAAATATATACATAAAATAAAGGTCAGAAAACCGCGAAATATACAATGTACAAAAGAGGCCCAAAAACCCAACTTTCACATACGAGCTCCGATTCACTTGAACTTGGTCTTGTTTTGAAGGTAATTGAATGTGCATTAGTTCAAAAGTAAGTAGGATCAAATCGGACACTGGATGGAGAAGATATGTGGCTTTTAGTCCGAAAATCCTGAAACTAGGGTTTCGGTTTTTGGTCCACTTACCTGGGTAATTATTTTTTTGTATTTTTTATTTATTCTTGTTAGTGATGTGTACACAATGGAGGTGAGTTCGTGGTATGCGGTGTTAGCATGAAGGAGTTAAAAATAGGGGAAGTTAAGCTATTTACAGGTCAATTTGGGCTTGGATTTTTGGCTTCTTATTTTATGCAGAAATTGATGCTAAAATGTAATTCTTATGAAATCATGCCTGAATGCTAATTATGCGAAATAGATGCCGAAATGCAGTTGATTTTGAGGGACTTGAGCTTAATTAATGAGACTTAGAATGGTGAATCCGAGATTCATCATCCCCCTATACTTAAACCATGCTTGTCCCTGAGCATCAAAAAGAAATGCCATGAAGTGAAATGAGACTGGGTTCCATACCAAGACCATGAACTGAAGGTGAAAGTGAAACTAAACTTGACCTTTGGATTAATAATGTGGCGGAACTTCTGTGAGACTTAGAATTTTAAAATCAACAGCCCTCAAGTTCTACACATCATTGTCACAGTTTCGGCTCAGAAGTCATCTTAGATCAATCCTCTTCCCAAAGTATACCCTATGAATATTGAATAACCGACTCATGTGTGTGAAGGGTTTTAGCTCTTCCCATCCAGAATGCCGGACTACCATGCTCTTCTCCTCTCCAGTAACTCGTCCTCGGGGAGTCAAGTATTTCCTTCTAAGGTCTGTCGTGTTGTGTTTACAATCGAATGGGGGAGAAGATAGAAGAAAGAGAAAAGAACTGGAGGGTGGCCAGTGTAGTCACCTCTCCTTGTGAAGATGGCCAGTGTAGCCGAGTCTCCACCAAGATCTGCAGGTTCTGGAAGCTTGGACCTTTTTGGTCGGATTTTTATTTGGTGGAATGCTTCTTTGTATTTGGAATTTTTGGTGGTTCTGCTTGGATCTTGTTGTGCCCCTACGGATATAGAATCTTTTTGTTCCGTACATTTTTTTGGGGTCTTAGAAAAATTGTGCCCAGCTGTCCATCCCTTTTCCGAAGCTTTATTTCAACCCGTACTCCGGTCTTTAGATTTCCACGCTACCAGAAAAGAGACTCACACAGTCTTCCAACATCCCGTCTGAGTTGAGCTAAGTGCATAGTGCGAGAGTACGAATTAATTCCCTATTCCAGAGTTGTACCCAGAATGAAGAGACCTTGTTAGACACTAAGAGTCAAACGCTGCACATTGTCATGTGAAACTTAAGGAATTAAGTCTAAAAGACCTGAAGCTCTTAAAATCCTATTTCTCGGTGAAGTTCCTCTGAAAATTAGGTGGATTAAGGTCAAGTCCAGACCACTCTCGATTTCTACTCATAACTCAGTTCAGAACCCAATGACTTTTCACAGATGCAAATGTATGCGGTGTTGGATGAAGTGCAGGTGGAAATGCTGACACAATTTTTTTTTGACATTTTATGCAAGGGATTTTTTTTATGCAGGAATAAGAAGTCTCTCTCCTTTTTTATTTTTTTTCAAGTTAGTACCCACCACGTAAATACATATAGACTTACGCGAAAGTACGAGATATGGGTAAAATATATACAGACCCCCCTATACTTAGCGAGTGCTATGTCCTCAGAGCATAAGAAGCGTAATGAAGACATAACTCGAGCTAAGCGTAAGGGAGTGAAAGAATAAAAAGAAAAGAATGAAGCGGTCTGGATATGTGAATGAAAAGAGTATATACAGGTGGATGTCGGTTCCCCCTATACTTAGGCTCTGATCAGCCTAAGTATGAAAGAAGGGTGGAAATGGAGCGATCGGGAGTTAGGAGAAGAATGATAAATACAGATGGCATCGGTCCCCCCCTATACTTAGGCCTTGGCCTGAGTAGAAGAAGAGGCTATACAAGGAGACCGATGTGGTCGGGAAGGAGGGTGGGTAGCCGATGATTAAGGCGGTTTTCGGCTGATCTTTTTGTGAGCCTGTGGTGGGAGATCGTAGTGATGAGATGGAGATGAGGCATATGATTCTCAACTATTGTCAGTGTCATCCTCAGACAAATTATGATGGATAGTAGATGAATTGTTTGAGTCAGATGAAAGATATCCATCATCAGAGTTATCCTTAGAGGAGTAGTATTTAAAACTGGATATACTCCAAGTATTCTGGTCTTTTTGTTTCTTCAGTTGTTTCCTCAGACTTCGTTCCTTCTTGGGGTCAGTCGGTTTGTCCTCAGATGAATACCCAGAAGCACCGGTCTCAGTCAGCTCATACGAAAGAATTCCAGTGTACTTGAAGAATGTAGGAGCATCAGCTTTGGATGAGTAGTAGTTAGGAACGGGAGTTCCCAACGAGGATTGAATTTTGGATCCTTACGAAGATATGGCTTTAGGGCTGCCGAACAGACTTCACTCATGTAAACCATCTTTTCCGGACCTGATGAGGGATCATCAACTGATTCCTCTTCTGAAAGGTCAAAGGTGGCTCTCTTTTTATTTCGTCGTGAAGGTATCGGTTCACTCGAATATCCAGATGAATAGCCATTAGAATTTTCCTTGGTCAGTGTTTGGTCTGCGTGCTTGCTCTTAGTCTCCCGAATGTTTGAGCACTCTCGATTTGGGATGACTTGGTCAAGATATTCAGAGAATGTTGCTCCAGGGTGTGACCATGCATATGTCTCAGGATCGTAGTAAAAACATTTGTCTATTTTGAGATCCTCGGGGATTGAAATACTGGGGAGAGTCTCTGCATGTTCTTTCTCAATTGATTCGATGTTGGCGCATTCTTGTGTCGAGTTGATGTAATCCATGTAGTCAGAGTAGGTTGACCCAGGGTGTACCCATGCATAGGTCTTCGGATCATATGATTCGAATGCATGATTCTCCATGGTGAGAGCAGCTGGGAATGGAGCAGGAGGGAGATTCTCTAAGCCAGTAGTCTCGTCAACAACCGTTATCTCAGGTGTGGCTGCAGGGTAGGGCTCTTCTACCGCTTCATGGTTACGGTTGTTGGGGACTTCGTGGGCTGCCTCAGAAGATCGTGGTTCCTCAAAGATAGGGTCAGATTTAAGTGCTTCCAATGCTGTGAAATTGATTTCCCGAGTCTCACAATTGATACTCGCCTTGGCCAATGCCAAGAATGGCTTCCCGAGAATGATTGGAGACTGGGTGAATTCTCCTTGATGCTCAATATCAATGATCGTGAATTCTACCTTGAGCGGAGCACCTTGGAATTTCATGATGACAAAAATGGTTCCTCTCGGCCTTTTTATCGATCGGTCTGCCAATTGTACAATCTCTCGTATCTTCCGAATCGGTCCGAGTTTGAGTTCATGGAATACAGAGGTCGGGAGGATATTAATTGGTGAATCATCATCAATCCGAGCATGGGTGAAAATTGTGTCTTTGATTTTGCAGTCAAATCTGGGCAACCGCTTCACTATGCGGCTCTTGGTTTTTCTCCTCAACACCAAGGAGGAGGCCATTGACAAGATATGTCTTTCAGTCTTTGTTCGTATCCTGCCCAACTTTTTGTTCATTAATTTATCTGTTATAAATCTTTTAAGGTCGGGGAAGTGTTCAATGGCCTGTATAAAGGGAAGTTCAAATATCAAGCGTTTTTCCAGTGCTTCCCGTACAGTCGGATCCAAATTCCTCAGATCATCTTCAGTTTTAATTTTTATGAAATTTTCTGAATTTTCATTTTTTTTGTGATTTTCGAATGTTTCCATTTTTTTGGTATTTTCTGGGTGGTGTGGGGGTGTGGGATGTTCTTCAGATGAAAAGGGGGTCTGGTGTTCAGGGTGAGGGTCAACGATATAGTCATTTTCAGAATTGTCCATAGGTCCCTGAATATCCTCAGAATTTTCAATCTCAGATCCAATAATTTCCTCATTCATTTTACTGTCCGAGCCACCATAGAATGCGATGAATCGATCGGTAAATTTTTGAAATCTCTCCTCTATTGAATTGATTCTTGTTGTTATCCTCAAAATATCATCCTCAAAATTCAATTCGTGATCAATCATAGGCGCAGTCGGTGTGTGTTCGATAATTTCATCTTCCATTTTCTCGTTTGTGCTGGGAGGAGAATTTCTTGGAAGATCCAATATATGATCATTAATTTCAGAAAATATCTCCTCAATAATCATGGAAGGCGGCTGCTCATATGGTCCAGTCATGTGGAGTTGATCCGAGTAAAATTTATTTCTTTGATCATTAGTGGTCGGATCTTGGTATGGTGGAGCATGTCTGAAGAAGGGGTTGTCGTTCATGAAGCCTATCGGATTGGTGAAAAGAGATGGTGGTTGAGAGTTTCTTGGAGGAGGTGTTTTGGGTCTAACCGACACGAATTCATTTTCATAGTATAATTCCGATGGGTGTTCCGTCATTTTTGAGAGGAATGGGGGGTTGGATCTGCGAGAGTTTTTGGACAAGAGTTCCATTATGAGGTTCAAATCAAGAGAGGGAAGAGATGATTGCACGGGATATTCAAGAGAATTTTTATCGAATGTGCGGCTATTGGTCTTGAAATCGGTTCATGCACACCAATGCAAACACAATTCAAACCCCGGGTTCACCAACTCACACAATGAAGCCGTAAGAGTTCGGCTATTATCTTTTCAATTTTAGTTGGTGATAAATTCAATCTTGCAAGCCGTTTAAACGAGATGTTAGGTTTGGAGCTGGGCTCTATCATAGTATGTGTCTCTCTCTCCTCGCTGCAAGATAAAATCAAACAATGTCGGGGTTGCTCTCCCGCAGAAATTCTTGATTTTATGGGTTTTTAAGATCGGCTATATTTAGCAGTCCCAATTTTAATGAGGCGATCACTGAAGAATTTAGATGAGCACAAATACACGTCTACCGTCCAGTCCCAATTTCCTTTTTTAAAATTATGTGATAAAACAAGAGGGAGAAAGTCGGGAAAAGCCGATGCACGCGGGAAAACTATGATGAATGCTCAGTCAGAAGACTTACAGTGAATCCTCGCAATCTTCATGTGGGATGCTAGACAGAATTTTAAAATTTATTCTAAATGCGTGCAAGCCGATGAAAACCATACCTAAGCAGAAAGTTCTATTAGCGGGGAAGAATTGAATTAAATTTGGCTAAGTTGAACGATCTATGTGCGTCTTGATTAAAGTGAAGTGTGGCTTAAGATCCTACGAGCACAATCAAAAATAAAAATGCTCTAAGAGCCGTATGTGCAGGTCTATCCTAATCGCCACTCAAGTCGGGCCCCACCCTCTCCGGAGAGTGAAACAGGCCACGACACACCACAAATAAAGTTCAAGGTCTTTTTACACACGCGAGAGTCCAAACGGACACCGCTATAAATAAGCAGAAATTAAAATTGCAGAAATTAAAAACCTAGACTCTACGCTCTCTCACGACTCGACTCGATCTTAATTTAATTGCGGTTTCTTCGGGTGTTGGTGAAGATGCATCGGCTCCTTGAAAAACCGCTCCACGTGCGCCGGGTACCTCGCAAAAAAAATAAGAGAGATGGGTGTAAGAGAGTGACTCAGAAAATAATCAAAAATAAAATAAATGAAATAAATGCTGAAAAATAAATACAAGAAATAAAATGGGATTTACAGTGAAAAATTTCGGGGGTCAGACTACCCGAATTCGAAAAACCGAACAAAAATTTTCAAAACAAAAATCTAAGCCGTTTGCCTCCCGGCAACGGCGCCATCTGACGGATCCAGAAAAGCCGCGTTAAGAAATTGTTTTTATCGTCCGTGCGTGAAAATAATGAAAGTCGTTCGTTGTAGGCGGCAATCGGAAATAGTCAAGAAATAACCACAATTTTTAATCAAATTTAATCAAGTTGTTTTTATGTTTATTTTACTTGGGCAAGTCCCAAGGTCGATCACAAGGAGGCAAAGGAACAACCTAGAGTTGTGTCTATCAAATTTTGAGTTCGGTTTTCAAGGCGGTCTTTTTTTTGGAATTTCTCGATGCAATAAGGGATGCAAAATGCAAGTTCGGCCTATTTTAGGGACTAAAATATGAATTTCAATCAACCGATGTCCGAAAAATACGAAACTTGGCCGAGATGTAAAATATGATGAAATAAGTGCACTGTAATTTTTTTGGAATTTTTTAATGCAATATGAATTTTTTTATGAATTTCTAAGTGCAAACAAATTAATTTTCAATATTTAATTTTAATAAATATTAAACCTACTTATTTTCGAGAACTAAAATTATCTAAGATCTATCACTAGGTAATGGATCTCAGAAAAATCCTAAACCTGAAAAATGTGGGGTTTAATACCTATTAAAAATCAAATACTAAAAAGTGCAAAATGATTTTTACAGAGTAATTTATGCATGCAAATGCAAAGATTTTTAGGCACAATGTCAATCAAAGTAATCTCTACGATATTTGATTTTTTGGGGGAATTTTTAGAACAACGGTTAATTAACTATGAATTTCAGAGCACAGATTGGGCAAAATATTCCAATTTCCACAAAACAATTATTTATTAATCAACCATAAATCACAAAAATGTCCACAGCATGTCAAAATATAGAGAATCAAAAGATGAACAAAATGCTATTTTTAAATGAATAAAATAATGCAATGTAGAGGTCTATAATGGATGACAAAGACAGGGGTACGGATGCAAACTGAATAAATAAATAAAAATAACGCAGGGGGACCTATATGTAATTACCTAAACTGGGGGGGGGGATTTCTGCAATTTTTCCAAGGGAGCACGTGCGGAGCACGTGCCCCTTGGCCTGGTGGACTGAGGCGCAAATCGAGGGAGTTCCAGGGGGGCCTTTGTAATTTACCCCAGGTCACGTGCGCAACACGTGACCTGGCTGACGTCAGCCTGACGTTCCCCACGCACGTGCGTGGCACGTGCTGGGGCCTCGGGCACCGAGCCCGGTAGTTGGTGGCGATAACCAGCGGTGGCGGAGGTGGGCAGCGGCTGAGGTGAGGTCGGCGGAGGCGTTGCTGTGCGCGCGCCGACACACGGCCGTGGGCCGTCGATGACGCGGGGCGGAGTTCTGGCGGCGAGAGCGGCAGAGCGGGGCTCCGGTGGCGGTAGTCGTTGAAGGCGGAGCAGGTCGGCGTAGCTGGAGAAGATGAAGCGTTGGTCGGAGAATGTCGATGACAAAGGTCGTTGCTGAGCCGCGACCTGTGGCGATGCGGCGGAGGTGTCGAAGACGAAGAACGTTGGCTCGACGCCAAGGCGGAGCTGGGCACTAGCGGCGGAGGGTCCGCCTTGATGCAGCAAGGTCGAAGACCTTGGATCTCGCCGGCGAAGGGGGGAGCACGGTGCTGTCACCACCGTCTCTCGGCAGTTGAGGTATCGGCGAATGATTCGAGTAGGGGGCGACGGTGGCGTTTAAATAGGAGAGAGCGAGATCGGGTAGGTGGTTGCGAGGATAAAGGAGAAAACCCGGGGCCGTTGGGCGGTCAGCGGAGGTGGTTGGTGGCTGGCGAGAGGTGCGGCGGAAGTTACGGAAGGGGGGGCGCGGGAGGTAGGAGATGCGGGTGGGCCGTCCGATCGGCCGAGATCGGACGGCCACAGAGGAGCCACGTGGCGAGGGGACGAGGACAGACGGAGCACGTGCGAAGCACGTGCCTGGGTGGCATGTGCGACGCACGTGCGTGATTTTTAATTTTTTTTATATAAAAACGGATTAAAGAAAAGCCCAAAAAACACTGACACGTGAGGCCGCCACGTGTTAGCTCCAGATAAATCGAAAATAAATCATTTGTAAAATCAAAAAGAAATAGCAAATGACCTCGGATCAAAAAAGTTTCTTCACAAAAAATGCTCGTCTCGACGAGATCTACAACTTTCATGAGACAATAAAGCCAAATTCGGTCAAATTTAGAAAGTGAATTTTTGGGGTATCCCATATACATAGAATACCTTGATTTTTGATTTTCTAATGTTTTTGTCATTTTTAAACAAGATAAAAAATCCGGAAAAATACGGGAAACTCAAAGATAAATAAAATACACATTAATATATTTTTTTGGATTTTTATTAATTAAGAAAATATATACATAAAATAAAGATCAGAAAACCGCGAAATATACAATGTACAAAAGAGGCCCAAAAACCCAACTTTCACATACGAGCTCCGATTCACTTGAACTTGGTCTTGTTTTGAAGGTAATTGAATGTGCATTAGTTCAAAAGTGAGTAGGATCAAATCGGACACTGGATAGGGAAGATATGTGGCTTTTAGTCCGAAAATCCTGAAACTAGGGTTTGGGTTTTTGGTCCACTTACCTGGGTTAATTATTTTTTTGTATTTTTTATTTATTCTTGTTAGTGATGTGTACACAATGGAGGTGAGTTTGTGGTATGCGGTTTTAGCATAAAGGAGTTAAAAATAGGGGAAGTTAAGCTATTTACAGGTCAATTTGGGCTTGGATTTTTGGCTTCTTATTTTATGCAGAAATTAATGCTAAAATGTAATTCTTATGAAATCATGCCTGAATGCTAATTATGCGAAATAGATGCCGAAATGCAGTTGATTTTGATGGACTTGAGCTTAATTAATGAGACTTAGAATGGTGAATTCGAGATTCATCAGTCCGCCCGAGTGGATAGTACTTGTTCAAGTACTCGGTGCAGAGCTGCTCCCAGGTGTAAACAAACCTCCCCAAATGCTTCAGCCATGTGGCTGCTCTGTCTGCTAGGGAGAAGGGGAAGGCGATCATCCAGATCGTGTCCTGGTCCACCTGACGGTCGTGGACAGTACTACAAATCATCAGAAACTCCTGGAGGTGGAGATGGGGCTCCTCAGTAGCGAGCCCGTGGAAGCGGGGGAGTAGCTGCATGGTGTTCGGGGGGAACTTGAAGTCCCCCATGATGGCTGGAAGTACTACCCAATGGTGCGTCAGCGTCGATCCGGGGTTGTGTAACTCCCGCATCGGTCTCGGTGGTCCTCCTGCCGCGGCTGCTGCGGTTGCTGCATCTGCATCCTCTGGGATCCTCGGTCCCTCTCTGCGCTCCTCGCGCTCTGCTCGCATCTGCTCCATCTCTCTCCTCATGTCGAGCATGAAAGCTCCCTGATCTCTCAACTGCTGCTGGACGGTCTCTAAAGAGGCGATCAGGGTGGAGTTGATCGCTCCCAGATCCAATACGAAGTGCTCAGGCTGACGGGAGCGATCCTCAAAACTGCCGGCCATGGCGTCTGCAAAATCAAACGAGCCAAACTCAGGTGCTGTCAAATCTGTGAGTCTCTCCTCTGGCTCATATCTCTGAGAACCGAAAGAAAGGGGGTCGAGGGGGAATATGGCGGAATCGTACTCGGGCTCGGAAAACTGGTCTCGGCTCTCGCGGGCCAACCTAGATGATTGGGTAGACGTGCCCGAAAGCGGTGCGGCCAGAGGCTGCCTAAGAGAGCGTCTACCCATCATCGTGATCTGGTCGAGTAGTGCGGATGGGATCTGGAAAAACTATGATCAAAATGCAAACCCCTCTGTTCACCAACGCAACGCGAGCTGAAGACCGTAAAGGCTCGGTCAAATTATCTTGTCAATTTTATTAGGTGAACAATCAATCTATCAGAGCGCTTACGTGACCTGTTGGGATACCCGATGCTACCCCAACTGACTGGCCCGCACGGAAGAGTCGGTAGTCAGCTGGAAATAGCACCGGAGGGCTCTACGTAGGGTGCGGGTCACTCTCTCGCGCAAGCAAACCAAACAATGAGGGGGTTGCTCTCCCCAAGACAAATTTTTAAGGTGAGTGTCTTTTAGGGTCAATAGTCTTAGCAGTCCCAATTTTATGGTTTTTCTTTTTAATTTTTTTTCAATAAAAATAAAGGCCTAACGAATTTTTCGGTTCTCCTGGTTATTTAATCCAAAACAGGGGGAGAAGACGAAAAAGCCGATGCGCGATGAAATCAATGATGTATGCTGAGATAGAAATGCGTACCTTGCCTCCAGCACTCTACATGCAAGTGATCCGCGCAGAATTTAAAGACAGAAAATAAACTACCTAAATGATGCAGCGGTGAAAACCGAGTCCTAGATGAGCAAGTCTACTCGCAGAACCGTCTAACGGGTCACCAACCTCCAAGCCAAAGGGTCCGGTCTTGGCCCTCCCCTCCTCTGCCCGACAAATCGGGGGTAGGAGAAAGCGCTTTACGGGGCAGGTTGCGGCACGTAGGGTACGAAGGAGATGAATCAGTTATTTTTATTAATTGATTATTAGTAGGTACAATTAAGCGCACTATAGGAACAGGCAGATAATTAGGTGTGGGGATCCTACTAATTACGGCACAAGCAAGCAGAAAATCCTAAGTCTAGGGGCTAGATCAAAAACCGCGTAAACACCGGAAAAGGCAGTAAAAAGAAAAGAAAACTAAACCGCAAAAAAACCGCGAAAGCAACTAAGGGTCCCCCGAGCACACCGGTGCTCGGCGAAACAGACCTGCTAAGTCAATCAAGTCCAAAGTCCAGTCTCTGAGTACCTGTATTATTACAATAATGATCAAATAAAATAAAATAAAACCTAATCTACACCTCTCCCACTCAGCTCTCCTCTCACGCTCTCCTGCGGCTCCGTACAGAAGGGAGCCGCCTCCAAGTTCCTCGGTTACGTCGGCCTCTCGAGATCGGCCGCCTCGGTCCTCGGGCCCTCGCAAGAAACAGAGACAAGTGGTCAGACCAAAGTAATCAAATAATAATGATAAGAAAAATAAATGAAAACGAAATGAGGGTATATATATACAAAAATGCAAAATAAAATAAACACTCAAAATAAAACAAAAACAAAAGTAAAGAAAATAAAACAAAATAAAACAAAAATAAAATATAAACAAAAGCCGCGAAAAAGCCGCGAGCTCTGAAAGAGCCGCAAAAAGCCACGAAAACAAAAATAAAGCAAAAACAAAAACTACTAAGCCGTGCTCCCCGGCAACGACGCCATTCTGATGTACGCAAAATGACCAATCGGGTATAAGGTGCTAAACGGTCGTTGCGACCCAAGCGATCAAGTGCGAACAATCAAGAAAAATATAGACCACCAAAAGAGATAAAATCAATCAAAATACGAAATAGCGGTCCTGCTATTAATTTAACCTGGTATAGCGACCAGGGTCGATCACAAGGAGCACGGGTTGGCCTTGCGGCCTATGAAGTAGTCAAAAAGGAATTAAAATAAAAGAAGAAAATATTTTGGTGGTTTTTAATTATTTTATATTTTTTTGGATTTTTAGTATATTAAGAAAATAAGAAAAGCAAATAAACACACACTTCAACAATTTATTAAAAGTACTAAAAATCAACCACAAATTCTAACAAAAATGTTTTTATGTGTTTTATAATTTTTAGTGTTTTTGGTGAATTTTTGGGATTTTTCTGATATTTATTTAATTTTCTAAAAATGAAACAGTGACTGAAATGAAAGGTACTGTCCAGCCGAGCTAAAAGAGCCTAGATAAAATATCTAGAAGCCCAAATTAGCCTGGAGGTATTTTTCCTGTATAGAGAAGAAAACAAGGAAAAATTGGGCACCTAATTTATTATTTTTGGGTTTTTGGTTTAATTATTAGAATTTTTATGAGATTTTAGGTGTTTTTCAATTTTTAGTAGTTTTCAGTAATGAAAAATAGCCCAAATTGGCTAGAAAATCAAACACAACAAAACAAGCAGTAGACAATTTTTTGTAATTTTTAGCATTTTTTTGTGCTTTTTAAAGTTAGACAGTAGCAAAATTAGAGGTTTTAGAATTTTTAAAAATATCAAATTAACTCAGAAATGTCTCCAAAAATCCTTGAAAATTTTACACTATGGCAGGAACCATGTATCCAATTTTCGTTGGATTTGGAGTATATTAGCTATTTTATTCAAAAATGAAAAGGGCGCATAGTGCATAGGGACCAAAGTGCAAATACCCGGAAGTCTGAGGGGTCTGGTGCAATTAACCTAGGTGAACACGTGCGATGCACGTGCCTGGGGTACTCAGGGACCCAAATGTAATGAAAATAAGTCCCGATGTCTATTTGGTAACAGGTACCAAAAGTCCAGGGGCTTATCTACAAAATACCCAAAAATAAACGCACATGCTCAAATGTTTCACGCACAGGGGTAGAACTGCAAATAAACAAAAACTTTCATTCATTCATTAACATCCAGAACTACAAGGGCATATAATGCAAATAACCCAAAAACTCACGTGTCGATGCACGTGTCACATCACACACAGGGGTATATCGGCAAATAAAACTAAGCACAAGGGTCTCTGTGCAAAAGTTCCAAAAACTAAACAACTGCACTACGTATTTACAAGACGAAAAACTAAATAAAATAACAGAGGGGGCCTAAGGGTAAATTACCCTTTATTAATGCGGGCCGCAGGATGGATGCCACGTGGAGTGATCGACGGTGGAGATCGGCGGGCGCTCCTAGGCTGGGGGCCTCGCTGTGATCCGACGGCTGGGGCTAAGCCACGTGGTGCATCGGACGGTCGTGGCTCTCTGTGGCTAACCCTCGAGCATCGGACGGTCTAGATCTATCCTCCTCAGATCAAACGGTGGCTGCTACTCCTGAACGGACGACCCAGATGCAAGCTGGAGCTGGAGGTCTGATCGGACGGTGAACGAGGGTCGAGGAAGAACAGTTCGCCGGCAAAGTTCGCCGGCCCAAGGCATGCGCTCCTGACCTCCTCTACTGCGCCTGAAGATCGGAGAAGCTCCGCGATGTCGTTCCGCAGCTGCTGGTAATCTCCGATGACCCTGCCGAGCTCTGAGGAGCTCCGGCGAGGTCGACGGAGATGAAGCTCCTGGACCTGATGGTCCAAGCCCTCAGATGGGCTTGTATGTACCTGCAAAGACAATCAGGAGACTCGCGGGTCGAGGGCAAACTGCCTCGACCCGATTAGGCGGGGTGACGGTGAACGGAGGGTCAAAGTGGCCGAGCTCCGGCGAAAGGGGGACGGTGGAGCTCGAATCCCAGCTCCTGTGCGAGCTGGGTTGGATGGTGATATGGAGAAGGTGCGCGTGAAGGAGGCGATGGCTATGGTGAAGCCCGATGGTCGGATGGTGGTCGAAATCGATCGGAATCGGTGATGGACGGCGGTGGAGCGATTTGGGGGAAATGGAAAATCAAAGAAAAAGAGAAGGATAAGGGACTACCTGGGTGGTTGATGAGACTAGGGATGAGCTAAGGATGCTCTGGGTCTTCGCCTCGAGGAGCGTCTCCCTCCGAGGCTCGGGCTCCTGCTGGTGGCGGAGCAAGGCGGCGAAGCTTCGCCGGATCAGTGGTCACGCTCCCTCTCCTCGCTTCAACAGCACAGGACACGAACTGTCACTCTCACGAGCACGCTGGAGCTCACTGGGGGTGGAATCGAATGGCCAAAAATGAGAAATGAGGAGGCGGAGCTCGAGCTAAATATGGGTGAGGGTCCGGGAAGACAGGCGCGGGTAGGGCATGGAAGCGCGCGGATCCCGATGCGGTAGCTCCGGCGAGGATCTCGGATGTGTCATGAACGGATCTGACCCGGGGTTTAAGTGGGAATCAATCGGGTTTAGGCGCTAAAAATTGGGGAAATCGGGTCGGGCGCCTAAGCCCGTGGGAAGTGGTCCTGGGGGGGGGTAGTTGACCGGGTGGTCAACATCCCCAGGGCCAATAGGGATCGGCCACGTGGATAATATTTGGAAGTGAAACAACAGGTGGCAAACGGTCGAATTTGTAAAAAGTTAAAACACGAAATATTTTTAATTTTTTTCTATTTTTTAGTGATTTTTAATTAATTTTTCGAAATAAAAATAAGGTATATACATTATATAGCTATATATAGGTATATGTACACTATATAGGTTTTTAATTTTTGATTTTTAATTGTTATTTTTATACAATTTTATTCCCATTTTATATTTTATTTATTTATATCATAAAATAAGGAATAAAAAGACATTTTTATTTTATTTTTATTATTTATCTATATAGGTGAAATAAATACATATGTATATTTTTGTGTTTTTTTTAATTTTGCTATTTTTATTTTATTTTTGTTTTAATTGTTTTTATTTTATTTATTTACATTATATAATATAGAATATTTACAAAAATTTTGGAAATTAATTTTTATTTATTCATAAGGCTAAATAAATATGTAGGTGGGTGATCTATGTACATGATGAGTGATGTTTTTAGCTTCTTTTTGATTTTTATCTTTTTCTTTTGTTTTTATACTTATAAGTATATACAAATATTTACAAGCATATTTTAAGCTATTTTTGTGAGGAAAATACTTTTATTTATTTACATAAATATTTACACACATGAGCCCCTATCTCCCTCTACTTTGGCTTTTATGCGGTCAGGCCCATGCTGAGCCCTCCTTGGGTTAGGTTGCTCAATATTTATTCTAAATATTTCCCTCTTTTTCTTTTTAATCTTTATTCTTTTATTTTTGCACAAAAACATGCTAATTATAGGTTTTTACACAATGCATGCTTTTGGTAATTATTTCTATTTACAACTATATACATGCATTTGCAAAGCTTTTTGTAGCTAAAATATAAGAATAAAGAGTGATGAATGAGTATTCATCAATCCACCCACATTATTTCCCATAGACAAGCTTTTTGCATATGGCATGTCATACAGATCTCGTGGAGGAACCTTTATAACTACATGCCAATTACCATTTCTTTCTTTTGGATCATGTACATAAAAACATTGTTGTGCTTGAGAAGCAAATATAAAAGGTTGATCGACATGACGTACTCGACAAAAGTTAATAAGAGTAAATCCTAATTTATCCCTTTTAGTTCCAAGCTCACGTCTTTCATCAAACCAGATACATTGGAATAAGATAATCTTTAACCTCCATATCTTAACTCAATAATATCCTCTAGTTGACCATAATATGGCACGTTGTTAAATGTAGGTACTATGTCTCTAGGATCATTATATTGTATAGTTTCTGCAAGAACATAAACACCACTGTTTTATGTTTTTCTCATGCTTTCTATAATTTTCTTATGGAATCTGCAACCATTGATTGTATATCCATTAAAAGACCATACTTCAGGCGAAGGTCCACTAGCAAGCCAAGATAATTCTGGATCATTTTCTTCCAAAATTTGAGAAGAATCCATAACCTGTAAAATTAACAAAATAATTTTATACTTAAAAATATGATAAATTTTATCACACACAAATAGTATACTTACAAACTGTTTAAACCAAGTAGGAAATTGATGATGATGTTTCAGATCTAAATTTCGTTGAGATAATTTAGGATTTTTTCTTCTATCTCGCTTTGATGCATCCTGAATATAAAGAAATTGGGTTAATCACTTCTTTTAAAAAATAGATATTTAAAACAATATGTAATACTTATTGCGATATTTGGCAGTTGATTCCAAATTGAAAAGAACATATCGATGGGCACTTTCCAAACTTCTTCTATCTAATGTACGTAAGACAGCGCCTCCTATCGAAGAAGCTTCTGGATTTCGAACTTCACGATTTATCCTAGATGTGGTTTCATGTAGATATCTTGAACAAAAAGTTAGGCACTCTTCTGCCCAATAACCTTCTGCAATAGACCCTTCTGGATGGCGTTTGTTCCTCACATATCGTTTGAGAGTGAACAAATATCTCTCAATAGGATACATCCAACGATAATGAACAGGTCCTGCTAACTTAGCTTCTGTGGCTAAATGGATTGGTAAGTGCATCATAATAGTAAAGAATGATGGTGGAAAAATTATTTCAAGTTCACAAAGGATAACAGCAATATCAGTTTCCAATTGTTCAAATTCTTTTACGTCTATGACTTTTGAGCATAACTTATTGAAAAATGAACATAGTCGAATCAATGGGGCACTAACATCAATACCTATTGACTTTCTTAGTGCGATAGCAAGTAATTTTTGCATCAAAATATGACAATCATGACTCTTCATACCAGATATCTTTTTTCTTTTATGTTGACACATCGGGAGATATTAGAAGAATATCCATCTGGTACTTTCAATGAATTTAGTGTTGTCAGAAAAACATCCTTCTCTGCAGATATCATTTAATAACTAGCTGGCGGTATATACATTCTGCCATCATTAGTTTGAATAGGCCAAAGAGTTTGTCGCAAACCCCGTTCTTTAAGATCAAGTCGTGCTTGAATATTATCTTTGCTCTTCCCTTCAATATTTAATAACGTGCCGATGATACTTTCGCATACGTTCTTTTCAACATGCATGACATCAATATTGTGTCTAATTTTCAAAGACTTCCAATATGGTAATTGAAAAAATATACTGATCTTTTTCCATGCATAAGGAAGGTTCATTTCATGTGAAGATCTTCTTTTCTTTTTACTTGCCAGGTACTCATCAGGAATTTTTCCAAATTTTATGTTTTCATAATTACAAAGCTGCGCAACGATGTCAGATCCAGATAAAGAATCCGGTGGTAACCCTTCATCAACAGTTCCATCAAAGTTCTTCTTGTCATAACGAAAATGATGATACTTTGGTAAAAATCGTCGATTGAAACCATAACATCGTTTCCTTCCATTCGACAAACGACGACTAATTGTATTCTTCTGACAACAAAGAAGTGATGCTCTCATTATGAAGTTTGTTCTACTTGACACATCATATTGTGTGTACACCACTATCCCACAACAGTTTCAATTCATCAATAAGTGGTTGTAGATACACATCAATATCATTCCCAGGAGCTGAGGGACCAGGTATTAACAATGTCAAGATAAAATTTGATTGTTTCATGCATAACCAAGGAGGCAAATTGTATGGTATCAAAATAACTGGCCATGTGCTATGAGATATGCTCATATTTCTGAATGGATTGAAACCATCACTTGCCAATCCGAGCCTAACATTTCGAGGTTTTAATGCAAACTCAGAAAATTCTTCATCGAAACTTTGCCATGCAATAGAGTCTGCTGGATGCCGTAAAATATTATCTTTGACTCCATGATCGTAATGCCATTGCATTTCTTTAGCTAGATCAGAAGTCATATATAGTCTTTGTAATCTCGGTATAAGCGGAAAGTGCCATACATTTTTCTTTGAAATTCGATTTGATTTTGGTCTACTCTGGCTTTCAATAGTCCATCGCGAAGCTCCACATGTATCACAAAACTCTTTATCAATAGATTCTTTCCAATAAAACATGCAATTATTCTCGCATGCATCTATCTTAGTATAATCATGACCAAGATCCTTGATAATCTTTTTTGCATCATAATATGAAGTAGGAATTGATGCACTTTTTGGAAGAACATCTTTGAAAAATTCCAATAACAATTCAAATGATTTATTGCTCCATCCAGACAATACCTTCATATGAAAAATCTTCACTAAAAATGATAAGATTGTATGATTTTCACATCCATCATAAAGTGGTTTTCGAGCATCTTCCAATAGACGATAAAACTTTTCTGCTTCTAAATTTATAGGCTCTCTCAAATTTGAATCTTCGGTATCATTTTCACTAGCATTAGAAGATTGAAAATGTGTAGCTGCAAATCTATCATTTAACACGGTATGCATATCATTGATTGCTCCTTGTGAAGACAATGATGAAGATGCTTGATTACGGCGTTCTCCATGAAGTAACCAAAATGTATAATTTGGTGTGAATCCATTAAGTATAATGTGCTCATAGATAATATCATGTATATATCTCTTCATATTATCACATCTTTTACAAGGGCAAATTAGTTGGCCTTCATAGACAAGTGTAGAGTTCAACTTTGCATATTCAATAAACTTTGAAAGTCCTTCTCGAAACTGTGCATCATTCACTCTATTTCGTCCATGCATCCAAGTTCTATCAGCAAGATAATTCATCTATCGCAAGAAAGTTAATTAATATACATTCTAACTCATAAGCATTGACACGAGATAAACATATAAAATAATAGGAATATATATATCTTTCTAAGGTTTACTTGGCATATCACGAGCTAACTCATATTAAATCTTAACTAATGAGTGAAATTAAACTTAGTGTAACAATACCTTATGAAAAGTTTAAAAAAAGTCATAATTTAAGAGTGAATTTATTTGACAAAACAAAATAAATTTTCATTAGAAAAACTAATCTATTATGTTCAAAAAAATCATGATGCAGATGGAATTTTAGAGAATTGAAAGAAAGAAAGAAAAACAAACACAGAAATTGTACCTTCTCTATCCAAGAATGCTTGTGGAATGAACTTATTGCAGCATCCAATACTCCAACCTGTTCAATCATTGTAATAGAGAATTAGCGAGAAGAATAAAGATAGCACATTTTTGTCATATTCACCATATATGTAATGGGTACTAGTAAGATACTACAAAGAACATGAGTTGTACGGACATCAACAACAACTGAAACAATACAACTTGTCTCGAGAATCTAATGACTTAGTTCTCATTCCAGGTAGATCTACCTTGTCGCACATCACAAAAGACCTATATATCCTTCTTGCCCGTGAGGGTTTGGCAGCTAAGCTTAATGGGGTACCTCTCATCCACCATCGAAAATTGGAAAGAATGCTATGTTTTTTTAATCACCTGACTTAGATACTACCCAATCCCCCACTTAAGCTTCGTATACATAATCTCATACTCTTAACCTTTTAGAACTTCTCCCTTATCATGCAACCAAGAATTGATGAATTCCAAAAGCCCACGTCCCCACACTTGTCAATAGCTTGCAACAAAAGGATGATTTATCTAGCATGGCTTTCTCCCACTACCATGCATGGGAGCCCACTCCCATCATCGTATGGGCTGATACCAACCTTTTGTTATCTTTCTTTTGAGTAGTTTGTCAATGTTACTAACTAATCTTTTTTTCAATCCCTTAGAGCAATACACACACACACACACACACACACACACACACACACACACACACACACACATATATATATATATTCACACATATTTAATAATGGTTGATTTAGTAATGAATTTGGAAAAAAGCATCACTGCAACCCAATTTTATTGTAGTGTGCCACCACTACAGTCAAAAGCCCATCTACAATCAATCCCTCCAAGAAACTAACACCCATCCTCTTCTCAAAAGATGCTGATCGAGGCCCTCTACTTGCATAAGTTAGAGAAACTGATGGATGATGTTGTCGTTGGTCTAAAACTGAATGCATAATTTTTTGTTCTTTTGTTTCGACTCCAATTCAGGGATTCGGATATCACGATATATCGGTGATTTTGCCGATATATCAGTATCGCCAAAAGACTGATATCGATACCAATATAACGATAGAGGTACCTTTTTCTACCCTTCTTTCACAAATGGGCATCGATATGAGTGATATTTCGACGATATATTATCTATTTTGTATAGGAATGAGACGATATGGATGTCCATATCGACATTTAAATACTTTTCAAATGACAATTTATCTGTTGGGTTTTTAAGTATCTCTCTTATCCATAAAGTTACCTGTTGCAGGTACTGTAATAGTAATAATTTATACAACTCTCTTATCTGTTTTCCCTGCATCTGTGGAAGGGGTATTTTCTCTGTTGTATTAGCTTATACTCATGATGTTTTTATTAGATAAATGACCATCGATTTTCCAAAAAGAAGTAATAGAGAACTTTCATGACTTAAACACACGTTATTATATCCATTGACATGGCAGATATATTGGAAAAAATGATATTATGCCATTCAAATCTGCCCCTGCATTGATATATCAAAAGAATGCAATGATCACGACACATCAGACCAACATATACATATATATAAACAACCTATGACGGGTACTCTTATTAAATCAAGTGAGATTTCGAAATAATTTAAACTTGACGGGCACTGTGATCCGATAACAGAGATTTCATTTAACGCATATGCACTCTAATCCGGTGACAGAGATTGCCTATCTCTTTGAGGAAGATAGAAATCAAAATAACTTACAGGCCCTGTAGTGTTTTCGAACAGTGTCAATGGTGTTGGAAGAGGGAGTTGAGCAAGCCAAGATGTCGAGGGAAGGACCGTGCAATCCGGCAACGTTAGGAGGAAGGGATTGTGCGATCCGGCGACGTTGGAGGGAGGAATCTTGCAATTCCTAGAGATTTGGAGGGAGCCGTGTATGAGATATTGGATTGTTGATGTGTATGAAATCAAAATAACTTACAGGTCCTGGAGTGTTGCCGAACGGCGTCAATGGCGTTGGAAGAGGGAGTTGTGCAAGCCACGGTGTCGAGGGAAGGACCGTGCAATCCAGCAACGTTAAGAGAAAGGGATTGTGCGATCCGGCGACGTTGGAGGGAGGAATCGTGCAATTCCTAGAGACTTGGAGGGAGCCGTGTATGAGGTATTGAATTGTTGATGCCAAGGGATGCAACCGTGCAAGCCCTAGAAATGGGTTTATTGAAAGGTCTTTGGAGGGAAAGGTGAAATAATTGGAGGGGATTTTTTTATGACCCCCAAATGGTATATACCACGGACAACTTGTCATTAATTGTAGAATACATTCGCTACAAGAAAACCGTGGGGAATGTAACTTTTAAGTGACAAAAAACAAATCGTCAGGAATATTCGTCACTTATATGTATTTTTCTTGTAGTGTACTCTTGCTGATTAAGACTTGAATTTGCAGATAGAATCATAATTTTTGATGATAGTTATGGTATGGAGAGTAAAATATCGATTAAAATTGTAATTCTATACAAAAGAATGTAATTTACTGTAAGTAACTGTAAAATAATGCATACACAAATAAATTGTACATCACCACTTTAATATAAAAACTACCGATAAGGACCTGTACAATGATTAGTATACAATACGAAATAATATTACCTTAGATCTTATACGATAACGACTTATATTAGCAAATATATGAAAACAATTATAGAATGTTAATATATGTTGTAACAGACTGAATTTATAAGATTGAAAGTTGATTTCGTACGTTATAGTTTCACATAACAGTAAAGAACTAAAGTACTATGTGTTATAGTATGTTACGAATTCAAAATAGCAAACCTCTGAACTTCCACAAAGAATATGGCACCGATAACATTTAGATAATATACATGCAAACATTATCCTTATTGTAAAATAATAAACATTTATGTAAATTATGATAATAATATGTAAAATATTATAGATATATGTAAAATAGTGAAACTAGTTGTAAAAAGTATATCTCCATATTAAATTATGAGTGCTACGATACTTAAAGTACAATAAGAATACATATTACATGGCTACTGTACAAAAGGGAATCATATCATTTAATTTCTACAATTTGTTGAATGATAATATAAGTTCTACGATTTAAAATTGTTGATAATGAAAAAATAATTATAAGAAAAATATGATAAAGATGTATAAAATATTGAGCGAATATGTAATATATTACATATAGATGTAAAATATAGAATACAATTGTAAACTATTGCACATATTTGTAAATTATATATCTGGAGTATAAAATAAAACTACTGGATTTTATTAGCAGGTATTACCGACCATATAATATACAGTAAGAATTCATTTAATCCAATTGTTAGGATTGTTGATAACAAATATTTAATAATATAATATTGACATGTGTTACAGAAATGTGTTAATTTTTTTTATCAAAGCACTAAACAACAGTTAATAAGGATTAGAATACATTTCGTATAGTAAGAATGAAGGACAAGTATAATTAAATAGTAAGAATCCCTTAAAAACATCATCATTAGACAAGAATGAAATGAATGACACGTATATCCAAATAATATGATTTTGAACTTATATGACTGAAAGCTCAAGTTAAACGTTGAACATTAACATCACGAAAATAAACGAAGCTGAAACACTCTCTGTTATGATATCACAAAGGGGTGCATCTGAACTGAAACAATATAAATAACACATTGTTTGAATTCTACAATAACTGAACAAAGTACGACAAGCAAAAAATACATAAAAAAATAAAATTCTAAGTCTAATAAGCAGCCAAAAGTCAAAGCTCATTTGCAGCTAAGAATCTTTCAGTAAATTGCAATCCTGCAAAAAAAAACATAATGAAATGAATATAATAAGCAACATTAAAATGTTTTATATGAAATGTATAAAATGTTACATCGAAATAGAAAAAACATACTCTTACATTAAAAGAATTTGATCAATTCATTCTAATTTCGATCGTCCCCAACTGCACAATAAAGCACAAGGATTAGTGAACAGAAAAAAAGATATTAATAAATAATGAATGTCAAAAATTTACCATGATTCGCCGGCTTGTTATTAGGACAATTTCTAGAATCGTGTCCAACATTGTATTTGAGGCAAGATTTGTATTATCGACCTCTATTTCTTCTCATCTCAGATTCCGATCTAATACGATTGCCAACGCCCTTAGGTCTACCACCGCGACCGCTTCCTTTCGTTCTCACAACATTTGGTTCTTTAACAGCTGGTTCAATAATCATATCTGGAACATTTGTATTGTTCACGGTTGTAGAGCTCGAAGAAGTTTTGTTACTTATCATAATATCAATATTGCTACATAAATCGCTTAATTTTTCTTTAGCAAATAAGAATATGTCCTCATCCTGTTCGACCGAAGCTGAAATAATATGCGAACACAATTGATTCAGCTGAGACGACCTTTCTTGGTGTGCAACTTTTACATAAATAGGATAATTTCCTGATTTTTAATGGTTCTTGTCCACCTTTTCAATATATATTCCTCATTCAGAAGCTCCACATTCTGTATCTTCAAAACTGCAAGTATGTGCCTACATGAATATCCAAAGAATTGCATATTCTTGCATTCACAAATAAGAAAGTCGCTTTCCATATACGAAGAAACACATAATTCTTCGTCAGGTTTCCCAATATATGTAACACAAAATATTGACAGTAATCCAGAGAGTTCGAATGAGTTCGAACATTAAGTTCCTTCACTTCGTTCAGTTCAAACCGAAATTTGTAAAATATGAACTTGGTTTATATACGAATCATCTGTACCTCCATCTTCCATTTGAAATTTGATTTTGGAGTGTAAACTTCACCAATGTTATCCATGTCATTCTCTCTTTTCCCGCGTCGTTGAATTGCACTTTGAAATCTACAGACAAATTCCAGCAAAGAGTTCTGTTTAGTGATGTGGTGTTGCAAAATGCATTCATACTTTCGCTCCTCTGTTAACTGCGCTGACCAGCCCAAAAATAATCCTTAAGATATAAACTAATCCATTTAAATCTGATGCTACACTTCTCATTCAACCAGACATTAGATGATAAATCATACTGATCAATAATCTTGCACCAGCTTTGCTCAAATTCACTTATAGTTATACTTTTCCATACAACTATGGAAAACGCTGATAGAACTTCATTTGTATCTTTAATCTTTCCAAGCTTACTTTTAAGCTTGACCATTATATGCCAAGTGCAGAATTTATGAACAGTATGTGGTAAGTATATCCTAACAGCGACACAAATTGCCGGATCTTCATCTGTGATTATAGAAACTGGATGTTTACTCATTACTTCTAGAAATCTCTCAAATAAACATGAGAATGACTCGGTTGTCTCTCTGCTCATGAATGAATTTCCAAAGAAAATTGTGTAACCGTGATGATTAACACCACAGAAAGATTTAAAGACCAGATTGTATTCATTGGTCCTATATGTTGTGTCGAACGATATTGTATCTCCGAATAATTTGTAATCTTCAATAAAGGCACTATCAATCCATATACACTGAGTAAGCTTGTTATCATCGTCGGTTGTGTAAGCATAGTAAAAATCAGGAGTATTGGTCTTACAACTTTCAAAATATTCAATTAGAAGGTGCACATCCATCCCAATACGTTGTTTTTTCTCCTTTCTGTTTAAGTTGTAAATATCTCGAACAATACTACCAACTTGACCGCTAGACATGTTTATGAAAGCTGACTGCTTGGATACAGGTATGTTCACATCATTCACTAACTTCACAAGCATTTTTGTGGCTTTTGAAAAACTTCTATTTGGTCTGAGGTATCTGCGTTTAGATGGAGAAACGAGATTGTGATTGTGTTCAGCTTCAAAATTCGATACAAACCAATCCTTGAGATCATGCCTAAATGAAACTGACATGAAAGCTTTGCACCCAGTACGTGATAAGCCAACACGACGCTCCTCCTTATAAAAAATACATTAATCGCTCTCATCACTTCTTGCATTGTCCACTGACAGTGATTTATCTGTATTTTTAGAGAACCTCTCTTTCTAGCAAACAATTTATTTAAATATAATTATCCGCTCCTTGGAAACATTATCTTTACCAACTCTCGAGCTTGCTTTCCTAACATTGAATCCAATCTCTGTTGCATATGCCTCATAAAATTTATATGCATCTTGAATAGATAGAAATATTTGGCCTATATGAGGTGTAATACCATTGACAGGGTCATTGATTGAGTAGTCGAAACCTGAAGGAATTTATATAATTATATATGTATTAACAAGAAGGAGTATTAATAGCATTCTGTAATTCATTCGACATATAATTAAATTATTGATAATCTATTTAAAATACTGAAAAATGTGTAAAATGTTTAGCTACACTTTAAATTAGAAGTACTAAGACACTTACATATAAATGATGATAGAATTTGTAAACTATTACATATAAATGTAAAATATTGAAAGTAAATGTAAAATGATGGACTTATATGTAATTTATCAAATAATGGACTGGTATTAGCAACATTCAGGCCGGTCATCATATCCTATAATGTAAAATGAGGTTCAAAGGTGTAAACTATAGTTCATTGATGTAGAATGATGAACTATAACACTAAATATACTGAGTTTGCGCAAAATAATCAGTTATTTTTCCAATATCATACAAATGAAAAAGTTCTGTAATGCTTTGAAACATCTTTGTCATTTAGAATACCTGGTTGATGCAAATTATCATCAGTTCGTTCCACCACTCCAATAACTTCACCCTCTTCGTCAGATAACTGGACGAAATAAAAATATTAATGCAACAAATTAATATATTAGTGCCCAAAATAGTAACCCATAATACGACTTCATTTCAAGAACCAGTTCGTCTTTCAACGAAAATTAAAATAGTTCTCATAATTTGCAAACATATCGATTAATAAAAAAAGAAAAGGTACATTACCTGTGCATTATCTCTGTTAAATTCGCAATCTGCTATTTCGTCGAATTCCATTGCATATCATGGAGTTTGATAAGAAATATCTGAAAATGAACTAGAGATATGTCGAGAAATTCTGAATAGTAGGGCAATGGAATGTTAATGAAAAAACCACATTTTAGGAAGAAAAGAGAATTCATTCGACCATAACTAATCCGCGGTAAAAGTGGATTTCAATTTATTTAGACCATATCTGTCTTCATTAATAAAATATGGTAAATTCCTATAAATAGAAATTCACTAATAGAGTCTTAGCGGTTTTGGTACTCTAATGGTGGTTTTTACTGAGATCGTCGATTGCAATCTGACGGGTATACAGAGATGTCACACAGTGATTGAAATGAGGCTCCACCTCAATTCAAGTTTTTCCTATATATATATCATTTTTAAGAAGCTCCCAATTTCCCTCGTAGAAAAGTATCGAAAATCCATCATAAGTCCGAACATTGTTTTTAGTAAGATTGAGAAAAGCATTCTTAGCCCCTTTATACGAGAAAGGAGTTCAGAGTTTCCTAAGTTGTATATCTCTGGAAATGCGCCATTAGAAAACGAAGACCATGTTGTTTCTTGATGGTTTGTTGGAAAAAAGGGGTATAGTAATCAACCCAATGGTTCGATATTTGATTTCTATTGATTAAAAAAAGGGATTTTTATTGGGCAGACCCTATAATCTTTTCCAATTACCTCTACGGCCTTCGAAACATCCTAATTCCTCCCCCGACCTTGTAAACTTGCTCCGTCTTAGCCAGCAAACCCTGCCGTCAATTTTAACTATATTTGAGTCAATTACTTGGGTTAGTCTTGAGTTAACCTAACCATTTTACCATCCAACGGTTAGGATTAGCTAAAAAATAATAGGAAAAAAGCAGGACTTGAGAGGACGGGCAACGCAGGAAGCAGCGGCAGGGGGGCGGGCTCCATCGGCGGCAGGGGACTCCATCGGCCGTGCGCGGGGGAGGGGGGGAAGCAGGGAGCTCTCCGCTCTCGTCCTCCGCCTCCTTGATCCCTCCCCCCTCTGCCACAACAACTCCCCCCGCCCCCTCGTCGCCAACGCGTGTCCCCGATCGGCTTCGCCACGCTCCTCCTCGGAGCCTCCCTCGCCATGATGCTCTGCGGATTCGTCACCTTCCTCATCGGCTTCCTCCTCATGCCCTGGGGCCTCGTCGTCCTCGGCACACTCTACTTGCTCGGAGTCGTCTCTGCCATCTCCGAGTTTGGCAGGGCGATGCTCTCGCCCCCTCCGTGTGAGCAGAGAGAAGCAAGGGGGGGGGGAGGGAGCAGCGACGGCGAGGTGGGGGGAGGGGGGAGCATCATCGGGAGGAGGGAGGGGGAGCAGAGAGAAGCGGGGGGGGGGGGGGGGGGCTCCATCGGCCCCGACGTGGGAAGAGGGGGGGGGCAGCGGCGGCGGGATGGGGGGAGTGGGGAGCATCATCGGGAGGAGGGAGGGGGAGCAGAGAGAAGCGGGGGGGGGGGGGGGGGCTCGTGGAGTGGCACTAAATGTAAATTTGATAAACAAATTGGGTATAATATAAATGGACATAACAGAATCGGGTTACTTTTAACGGGTAAATGAACGGGGGTTAACCCGAGGGTCTGTAGGGTAAGGGTTAGCAAGTTTACGGGGTCGGGAGAGGAATTAGGATGTTTCGTAGGTCGTAGAGGTAATTTGAAAAGATTATAGAGTTTGCCGGGTAAAAATCCCTTAAAAAAGGTTTATAATCACTGGGGATTGATTTCATTTTTTTAACCTCTTCTAATGGCGACAATAGCACATAAGAATTCCTTGTTCCTCCTAAAAGCTACCTTTGTTATTTCGATATTTATACTGAAATTTTAAAAAAAGCTTCATCTCATAGCCACAATTTCTCGCATGACGTATTTGTCTTGAATTGGAAGTATCGTTGGATGCAAGAACACTTTAAAGATACAAAACATACAACCAAGATGCTTGATATTCACTCATCCAAAAGTCCAAAGATGCAATGCCACATTCGGCTTGCACCTATAAGTATCACAATAATCAGAAATTCAAATACATGGCAAACCCTTGTTGGTAATTTAATGTGTTACATCAAAACATTCCAAACGATATCTGCTCCGCACAATTTCAATTTATTCAACTCGAGCCGTCAACGGATACAGCGACCATCCCAATGTCCAAATATATAAATACTTATATATAAGTAGAGAGGACGGCTGGCCAACGAAGAAGACCCATCATACCCCACCAAATATCCCCTCCCGATCCAAGACAGCAAACGAGAGAGCTCAAAGCCCCCTCTCCATTTCCACGCTACCCGATCTCACTCATCAACGTCCCAGATCCCGCCACATCACCACCAATCCCCCTCATCACCACCACTTCGCACGCTTCCCCCCGTCAGAACAAAACCACCGCCTCCCCCACCAGCACCAGCACCGCCTTTCTCCTCCTCCTCCCTCCCCCCATTCCCCCTCAAAAACCCTAACTCCTCACCCACTTCCCGATCGCGTGGACCTCTCGACCACCGCGACGGATCTGCCGCGCTTGCGCGCGCCCCTCTCGGGCGATCTTGACCTCGGCGGCGGTGGCGCGGGGAGGAGACATGCAAGCTGCGAGGGCTATCACGAGAGCTGATCGCACATGTTGCGGCGGCTCAGGGTTCTCATAGGCCTGAGAGCGAGAAGCGCGTCCTCGAGGCGGCTGGTGCACGCTAGGAAACGGCAAAGGAAAACGATCAGGTTCGCGCCGTCGCCGATGTTGGAGACTGTGCACGAGGTCGCGATTTACATCCATAGGTTCCATAATCTCGATCTGTTCCAGCAGGGGTGAGTGATTTCCCTGTTTCGAGGGCGGGGAAGTTGGAATCTTTGTTTTTTTTGTAATGCACGTGATTGTTTGTGTCTTAGATGGTACCGGATTAGGATAAGCATGAGATGGGAGGGCAGTGCGGGGGAGACGCACGGGACTCCTGCGAGGGTTGTTCAATATGAAGGTAACGGATTTCCATGGTTTGGCGCTTTTATATGCTTTGTTATTTAATGAAGAGTCATAGAAGTGGTGGATATGACTTTTGTAGAGTATTATATCCATACTGATTCGGGACCGTAGTTGTGTTGTAGCAAATCAAGATTTAGTTTTGGTGGCTTCTTTTAGCAATACCATTGATGGAATTTATTTTGAATAATGCAAATACTTCCTAGCTTGAAAAGTGGGCGTGGATGGCCTCTTTCTTTGATTGAGTGAATTTAAATACATGCTCAGTGAGGAAAGCATGCCAGCTGCCGGGGGAGTCTGTCACATGCCTCTACCAAAGGACCTTTTAGATTTTTAGGGCCCCTGCCACACTTGAAGGTGAAGCTCTTCAAATGTGTAATAGGAGGTGCAGATCTGCTGATGAAGTCAGTTGTATGTTGCGTGTGCTAGGGGAGGTGGACATTAAGTACATCTTCTTTACGTTTAATTCTTCAAAAGGAGTTTGGGAGACTGTGGATGATCTCCAGGACTATTGCTTTGTCAATCTTCATAATACGTGAATTTGGAATTTGATAGTTTAGATACTCATTTACAAGGATTAGTAAGGACGATACCCTGTCTGGGAGAGATGGGGTCAGTGAACTGATACTGTCTTCATAGGAGGAACTACTATATCTATACGCTAACAATATGATGGATTTTTATTCTGTGATCCTAAAATCTTGTCCAATTACACCATAACTCCTATAATATTTAATTACACGACGACCTCTGTAACTTACATCATTACCACAGTGTTACTAATACTTACTCCACAACACTTGGAAAGAGGTATATGCATTAAATGTGTAAAATTATAGAGTCGGAGGTTATAGTGTAATTGGACAAGATTTTAGAGGTCATGGTGTAAACAACCAAAATACTATTATGGCAAGTTTATGTTGATTTTATTTGCTTTCAGCACATCTTAGATGATCGCAGATCTCTCACAATCATTCTTTCCATTTCTAGAAAAACTCAGAGGGATCAACACTGACATGTCCTCTGTGACGAGTACAAGTCTTGACGAGCCAACCAAGTAGCAAATGTGCATGCAAGCATGCACATACTGAAGGCATCAGGGCCATGTGCAGGATTAAATAGGAGTTGTCCACCATCCACATGACAGAGAAGACACACATATAATTGCTTTTATCTAGAAATGCAAAGATTTGGCAGTAAATGGGTCTTTTTCTGTTTCTTTTTTTTTCTGGTTTGGAGGGGGGGGGGATGCTAAGTGTGCTGAGAGAGGGCGTGGTGATGGACATGTATCGGGGCGATACACAATGTGGTTGTAGTGAGGGAGCAAGTGGTCTGATGAGCTAGGCTCTGCAATGTAAGGAGGGGAGTGGCCGACATTGGTGAAATACATGTAGATGCTATATAAAGACGAAACTAGAGTGGCAGAAGGTTCTGTTTCCAATCACTCACTGAATTGTCATATCTCGATTCACTTTTCCATGATGAATAATTAAAAGGGCTATGTCACGTGCAAACTCTCTCCAAGTGGGTCCGAGGAAGGGTTGGACTACCTAGGAGTTGCTGAACTTAGTTGTGCCTTCGTTCTACAAGCTTATTTTTTGAAAGAATTCTACAAGTTCCTTGAATTAAGCCTGTGGCCCTTGGTCACACAGTGGCAACTTTTACTATGATTTCGATGCTCCTGGGAAGAAAATATTGATGCAGCAAAATGTGTGGCAAGAATTAGTATTCCTTTTACTTTTTATTTTCGTTACTAAATAGTTGTATTACAACACTAGATTTTCACGTTTCTATTATAGGATATAAATTTGTACAACTATGCTACCGAAGCCCGGATTTTCTTGTGGTTATCATGGCTACCCAAAAGCCAAGTATGTTGGGTGCATGCTCTCGTCATCAGCAGTGGCTGGCCACCAGATCCTCTGTAGGTGAGACAGGTAGAACTGGCAAGATCTCCAATAACAGTCCTATCCCCTTGAGAAATCGCCCAGGGCCCCATCAGGGGCACCATTGGGCTCTCATCAGGTTGTCGCTACCATCCCCTCCAATCATCCTTGCCACCCTTCCTGAGCGACCTTCCCCATTGCCATCCCATTTGCTTTGATTGCGCCTGTCCCTCCAAACTGCAGCCTGATTGATCATTGCCCTTTCTCACATACCCTGTCACCTGCAATAGCCAATAACACCTGCCGCTACTTATATTGCCCGTCTTTTCTCGTTCTGTCGTTGCCTTTGCACTGATATCATACTGCCGAGTCCGGCTCTGCTATGAAGGAAGATATCCCTGGTGTAGGATCTTATTCCTTCTATTCTGTAGGGGATTCAAATTTTAAAATACAACTGGTTTGGTTTGGGAAAAATAAACAGAAAAGTACTAGTACCCAGTACTGCATAGTAGTACAAAAATTTCCATGGAAACTCCAACATCATGACCATATGTACAGACTCCAATTTTAAAGTTTGCAGGGAAATTCAGAAAATAAAAAGCAATCAAGATATAAAAAATGAGAATATTAAAGGCAAATGAGTACGTAGTCATTCAGAAACATAAAAAACACTTTTCAGGAACGATCATTTATCCATCTGTTCAATTCAGCTTGTGGAGAAGTTGAGAGCATGGTTTAAAAGACGTACCTTGAGGTGCACGAGGAGTACGCCTCAAGGCGAGGCAGCCCAAAATCGTTCCAAAATGGTTGCCTCAGCTAGGAACTGGGAGGCTACCACCTCAGTTGGTCGAGGCGGTCCGAGGCATGAGGCGGACACGAGGCGTTCCTCTAGGCATTATTGATTTTCTGATTATTTTTTATTTAATCATTTGTCCTATTGGTAGTTTCAGATGTTTATAAAGGTCTAGTTGTTTAAGATATAATTGTACAAGATGAATGCTTAAATTTTGACCACTTACGTATTCATATTTGTCGAAAGAATTATGTAATCTGTATACCTTTCGTACTTTTTATTATTCTATGTCCCATCTTATGTAATTTACCCATGGGTTTTCTCTATATAAGAGATCCTAGGGCTCTCTGGAATAAACACCTCTCATTATTTTTTCCCAACATGGCATCAGAGCCAAAACCCTAGGGCTCATACCCCCCCCCCACCTGCCGCCCCCCCTCTCCTCTCTCTTCTTTCCGCCGCCGCCGCCTGTCTTCTCTCGGTCCTCCCGCCACCCCTATGCCGGCGCCCTTCCTCAGCCCCGGCCTCCTCTCGCCGCCAGCCAAGGCCGTGCCCTAGCCGGTTCCCAGCCCAGGCTTCGGAGATCCCGCCGCCGGCCAAGGCCGTGCCCTAGCCGGCCCTCGGTTCCCGCTCCGGGATCCCACCTCCACCTCCATCCCCGGCCGTACCCTAGCGGCTTACTGTCCTCGCTCTAGGCGGCCCCGCCACGCGTCTGATCACACGTCAGCTGGCTTTGTTCTAGCCGGCCCTGCTACGTCTCCTGTCGGCTTGATCGTACCCGCCTCTTCATCCGGATCCATGGATTTGGGCGCGTAACGTCTACATACGCACTCAAATCCTATGAAGTTTGTGTAGACATCTGTCTACAAACCCTAGTTCTTCTCCAGCGGCGATATGTCAGAATCCAAGGTTGATATGCCCTCCATAGGCGCGTTCAAAGGTCCCGCGCCAATAGTCAAGATGGATGGGTCAAACTATGAGCTCTGGGCGATGCAGTTCATGAGTCTCATGAAGTCGAATGGTAAGAAGCACATTCTTACCGAGGATGAGCCAGCAGAGAAGACAGAGATCTATGCCTCGTGGGAGGCTAATGACTCGTATGCCAAAGTATGGTTGTCAGGAACGTTGTCGATGGAGATTGCTAATGATGTCCTCCATCAGCCCACCGCTAAAGCGATGTGGGACATTCTTGCGGCGACATATTCCCAGGTCAGGAATGAAACCAAGATGCTACAACTGCAGCACGATATATTCACCATAAAACAGAATGGACGACCACTTCATTCCTTGTATACATCTCTTAGGGGGATGTTTGAGAAACTCTACATCACTATCCCTTTGATGGCCACGCCGGAGCAGCAGAAGACGTTCCGCAATGCTACCATGGTAGGAATCCTTCTTGCAGCATTTGATCCAGAATATGAGGCGGCCAGATCACAGATACTCGCGGATGCTACCATCCCTCCTATGGAGGAGGTTTATCGGAGGCTTAGCCGTATTTCTGTTCCCTCCAGCACACCTACACCACCCCCTCTGCGATGGCTGCTTCCAGAGGGAGATGTGGTTCTTCTTCTTCATTCCGTGGCCGTGGTCGTGGAGCAGGGGGCCGTGGAGGTCGGTCTCGTCCACCGTGCAGTTTTTACCACCGCCCAAGTCACTCGGAGGATACGTGCTATTCGAAGCATGGTTTTCCAGCATGAGCAAGGGTAGCAGAACACGTTGCAGCTCCATCATCTTCTACTACGTATCAGAGATTTGAAGAACTTGTTGCTCGGCTACGGGATATTATGCCTCCTGCTTCTACAGACTCTTCTGGAGGCCCTTCTGATATTGCTGCATATGCTTCTGCCAGCACTTCTGCCACAACGAGTACCTCAGGTAGTGCCTGCGCCTCTACCACATGTTATATCTCAGATATCTCTGATTGGATCATGGACTCTGGTGCCACGCGACATCTATGTCGAGACAAAGACATACTTATCTCGTATAGAGCGATTCCTCCAGGGAGGTCGGTGATCATTGCCAATGGGACGCATTCCCCCATTGTTGGACAGGGGGAGATTCATATATCCTCTTCCATGCATCTCAAGAATGTCTTACATGCACCGAAATTTTCGATGAACTTACTGTCTATTAGTCAGATTACTACAGATTTGCATTGTCGCGCTATATTTGACCCTTCTTCTCTTATATTTCAGGACATTCTAACGGACAAGGTGATTGGTTGTGGTTCTGAGCAGGATGATCTCTATCGTCTAAATAGTTCTTATGCTGGAGTTTCTTCTCATGTATCTGGATCTGTCTCTCCATATACATGGCATCTATGTTTTGGTCATCTCCCTTTACAGAAGATGCGTCACCTTTTGCCTCAGATATCTCCCAGGTCGTCCTTCCAGTGTGAAGCTTGTCAGTTGGGTAAGCATCATCGAACTAGCTTCCCGAGTCGTCAGAGTCGAAGCAGTGGCTCCCTTTTTGAGTTACTCCATGTTGACATTTGGGGTCCCAATCGTGTCCCGGATCACCAGGGACACATGTTTTATCTTGTCGTGGTCGATGATTTCTCTCGTATGTCGTGGGTCTTCTTGTTAAAGAATAAATCTGAAGCTGGTGTTGTAATCAAGAATCTTATCAATGAAGTAAACAATGTTTTTCATCCCATGTGAAATATGTTCGTACTGATAATGCGTTGGAATTTTGTACTCGGTCTCTCTCACAATATCTATGATCAAAAGGCATTATACACCAAACTACATGTGCCTACACCTTCCAACAGAATGGAGTCGCTGAGAGAAAACATCGTCATCTACTTGACATTACACGAGCACTTCTTATCCAGAGTTGTGCACCTATCTCTTTCTGGGGAGATGCAGTTCTTACAGCTTGTTACTTGGTAAATCATATGCCGTCCACAGTTCTTGGTGAGAAAATTCCTCTTTCGGTTGTTTTCCCAGATAAAGAATTATTCTCACTAACCCCTCGTGTTTTTGGAGTTGTTGCTTTTGTTCATCAGCTATCACCAGGTCTTGACAAGCTCTTACCTAGAGCTGTCAAATGTGTCTTTGTGGGATATTCCTGGACGCAGAAGGGATATCGTTGCTATGATCCTATTAACAGGAAATACTTTGTCAGTGCTGATGTCACCTTCTTCGAGTCTGTTATGTATTTTTCACCTGCAGGTGACAGATTGGTCTCTAACACATCTGCAGATGAAGTTTGTGTTCCTCTTCCTCCTACAGTGACTCCTCCTTTGTCCAATCCAGTTCCTAACAATGAGTCGGTTTCTCCACCACCACCACCTCCATCAAAACCGCTTGTCTCGCTCGCCACTACCAAAATTTTATACCCGTCGGTCTGGTACTGCTCATGCTCCACGCCAATCATCCAATACGCCCCAGGTATGTTCTGATGTTACTACTAATGATGGGTCAAATAGTGTGCCTATGCAGGGTGCATCATTGCAGAACGAATCTGCTCCAGGGAGTTCAACGGTTGATGATCTGGATGTTCCTATTGCGTTCAGAAAGCAGAAACGCAGCTGTGCTTCATATCCTCTTGCCTCACAGGTCTCCTTTCATCGCCTCACAGGGGATTTTCAGAGATTTGCTGTGGCATTGTCTTCAGTGGAGATTCCAAAGACCTATCAGGATGCATTGAAATCTGATTGCTGGCGGTCTGCGATGGAGGAGGAGATGGCTGCCCTACAGTCACGGGGCACATGGACCTTGGTTCCCGCTCCTTCAGGAGCGTCTGTTGTTAGCTGCAAATGGGTATTCACAGTCAAGTATCATGCAGATGGCAGTCTTGATCGGTATAAGGCACGGCTAGTGGCACGTGGTTTCACTCAGATCTATGGAGTGGACTATATGGATACTTTCTCTCCAGTCTCCCGTCACTCCACTCTTCGTATTCTTCTGTCCGTAGCTGTGGTACGTGATTGGCCCTTGTTTCAGTTAGATGTTAAAAATGCATTCTTCTATGGAGATCTACAGGAGGAAGTTTACATGCAGCAGCCCCCGGGATTGCTGCTGAGGGAGAGACTCATATGGTGTGTAGACTTCATAAGGCCATTTATGTTCTTAAACAGAGCCCAAGAGCATGGTTCCGGAAGCTTTCCCATCTGATTGAAGAAAATGGATTCAAGAGATCCAATGCAGACCACTCGCTGTTCATCCAGAGGACGACCCGAGGTACAGTTGTCATCATGGTGTATGTTGATGACATTTTGATTACAGGAGATGATGCTCAGGGGATAGAGATGATCAAAGCAGTACTGGGTCGTCAATTTGTTGTAAAGTACCTTGGCACATTACGATATTTTTTGGGGTTAGAATTCGCCAGAAATGCACGGGGTCTAGTAATGACCCAGAGGAAATATATTACAGATGTGCTTGTTGAGACATGCATGGTTGGATGCAGACCAGCTACTACTCCTATGGACCCTAGTATGAAATTATATGATGATGATACAGAAGAAGTGGACAAGAGAAGGTACAGAGAAATGGTGGGGAAGCTCTTATACATCACTATAACCCGGCCTGATATTGCATTTGCAGTTAGCCAGGTAAGTCAGTTTATGGAACAGCCGAGACAGGTACATATGGATGCTATATATATGATACTCAGGTACCTGAAATCGTCTCCAGACACAGGACTACTGTTCAGAAAGGAAACGAATTTATTTGTTTCTGCGTGTGCGGATGCTAACTATGCAGGATGCCCTAAGGATCGAAAGTCTACCTCAGGATTTGCGGTGTTTGTGGGTAGCTCTCTAGTTTATTGGAAAAGCAAGAAACAAACGGTTGTGGCTAGATCCAGTGCAGAATCTGAATATAGGGCTATGGCACAAGCTAGTACGGAAATGATGTGGGTCCGAGCTGTATTGACAGATTTGTGTGTAGATGTACCTTTACCCATGTAGCTACAGTGTGATAATCAAGCCACATTATTCATTGCCAATAATCCTGCCTTTCACGAGAGAACCAAGCATATTGAAGTAGACTGCCACTACACCAGAGACATGATCCAGAAGGGATTGATTTCTACTTCACATGTTAGTTCTGCTGAGCAGACTGCCGACATCTTCACCAAACCGTTACTCAGAGGACTATTCCAGAAGTGTACTTCCAAGCTGAGCATGATCATATCTATGCTCCAGCTTGAGGGGGACTGTCGAAAGAATTATGTAGTATGTATACCTTTCGTACTTTTTATTATTCTATGTCCCATCTTATGTAATTTACCCATGGGTTTTCTCTATATAAGAGATCCTAGGGCTCTCTGGAATAAACATCATTATTTTTTGCAACGATATTTACCATTAAACATGTCCAATTATGTCAATAAACTCTTAACATTATACCCTTAAATATACGAATCCACAAATATCATAGTAAACATTACCCGTAAACTTCTTTTTAAGGGGTAGTCACATGATGAGCTATGTAATGTATCGAGAAGAATAAACAAGATAGAATTCAAGGGGAGTTTATATACTACTCATATACAAACGGATCCATATATCCGAATAGAAATAAAACCATTAGTACATCGTCTTGTTGGAGTATATACGACATGGGGGGATGCATACGACTGTTCTTCAACTTGGGTCAGATGGTTAGAATTCAAGGATATATCAAAAGACTCCCTCTCTGATTGAATGGAAATTTAGTAAAAAGGCATAGACTTCTGCATATGTTTTCTTTTCCTATTCATATCTTCATAATTTCATCATATGTTATAGTGATATATATCATATGTTAGTCAAAATGTATATAATTTCATTAGTATATATTTTATTGTAGCTTTTATAGGTATTTATCTGTATAACTGAGGCTTACGCCTTGACCGCCTCAAGACTATGTCTCGCCTCGATTCTAGGGAAACCGTCTTGTTCCGCTTTTCGTTTTTTCAAATTTTGGTCGAGAGTTCGTCAAAGTGGAGTAGAATTGACAAAATCCAAAAGGGAGGAGAGTGTGTAAGTTCTGGAAATATTGTGATTTTTGGCAACAATTTGAAAGGGTAGAATACGTAAATTCTAGAGATTATGCAATTTTGGGGCAAGTTATCTTACTTTTATCAGTTTTTTGCTTTAGTAATGGTTTAGGAGATCAATCAAAATCTTTAAATAAGGTAAGAGCAATTTAGGAACTGATAAATTAGGATTTGTTTAGGATTGATTTTGATTTGTTGGTAGGGAATTTTGTAAAAGAGAGTTCCGAGTTGCCCTCAGATATCCCAGTTCCCTCCCCTTTTTCTATGGAATCTAATCCCTTCATCCCCATTCTCCTATCAATCTACTGATCTTGTCATTTTTCTCTTCATCTCTCACCTTGGAATCTCCAATGGCACAATCTTATGCTCGAGAAGGCCAATGTGCTAGTGATTTATATACAAATAGTATAACTTGTACTATCCTATAGTCTTCCTTTAATTTAAGAAATAATTATTTATGCTAGAAGAATTGTATGATTAAATGTCACAATATTTTAAGGATTTGGGCATAATGGACACGGTTGAATTGAAATCTTACAAGATTATTGAAGCTTTTGAATAAACTTCCTTCATGTGAGCTTTATTAAAACTATATGCATGAACTAGTGGAGAATTTGATTTTGAAACGTCATTTCTCAATTTTACGAAGTTTCTATCTTTAAAAGATGGTCCATTTATGGCCATATCACTAGATTCTTATTCAAATGTGGGTTTATTGACGGAAATGACATATTAACCTGGTGACCACTTAGAGATGTCAAATTCAACAAAAAATCTCTATATGAGGTGACACGGTGCCTTTAGTGAATCAAGTCCTCATCTGGATCACGTGTAGCTGGTTATATGTTGCAGTCATGGTGAATACAGATCTGACTTAATGGAGAATTATTTACCTGAATTGATAATGATGTGGACGCATTCTGTTTTAGCTATAGATACAGGAATGAACAATATGATCTGATTAGCTTTCTAAGACTGAAGGGTTCATCCTAGTCAATTGTAGTTGATGGTCTAACTTAAAGGTGAAAGGCCTTATGTTCAATTTACCGTAGATAGCTCGTTTGAATTGCCTTTATCAGGAGGTAGCAGAGACGTTGCCAGCCATATACCTTGACCATTTTTCTCTTTAGTACTAATTCTGAAAGAAAAATTATTGATCTTGAGTAACAAATTAATGCTTTAAAAGAAATAGGAGGAGCAATGTTTTTAACCACAAAATTTTCATCTTAGTTGCAATCACAGAACTTTATAGTTTTCAAATTCTGTTTTTCCGATATTTGATATCGTCCACAGGACACATTACTATTACATTGGCTGTAGTTAGGCAATTGTGTTGAAGTGTCCTGGCGTTTTTCTTGTATAACAGTCTTAACATATATTTCACATTCATATTGCAATTGAACAGTGGTTTTTTCTTTTACTTATGATTTTGGGGCGTAGGAATATCATATGCAAACTTAATTTAAAATTTTAGCACACATTTTACCTTTCTAGGATATCTTGTTATGTTGTCGCCCTCTATAGTTGGTTTTAGAACTCATTTGTTACCGTGAAACCTATTTTGCTAAGTTAATGACTATGCTTGGTGCATTTATGTGTTCCTTGCAATTTTTGCCCAGTTGTTTGTAAAATATAGATCTGGTATTTTTGCCCAGTTCTATGTTAAATATAGATCCGGTTGCCTTAAAGCTGTGAATAGATAGTTCTTTTGGATGGGCATCTTTTTAATATCACATCCATTTTCTTTAAAAATTACATATCTAATAGTATAGAGCTATTACAGTGAGGGAGTCGATGAGGGAGAGCGAAAGCAAGAGATTTTCTCGGAGAAGAATGGGGAAGAGCATAGCGGCAGCGGAAGAGAGGGCCACCACCGATAACATAATGGCAGAGGGAGAGATGACCGGCACAAAGTTAGGTTCTGAGGGCCATGATTATGCTGATATGGAGGAACTGGCAGGGGAGGTGTCATGGAGTGAACCAAAGACCAAGAGGCGCTCTTGGAAACAACCAAAAGGCGGATCGAGATGATGTTACAGATGCGTCTCGTCGGAACAAATCTCCAGCGGGTGCACGACAACCAAGTTGTTATGCTTCAAGTATGGCCTTCCTAGCCACAAACGGAGGGACTACAAGGCCAAGGATCATGGGTCTAAAAAATCTACTGATCGGAAGGAGATCCACCCGAAAAAGACTGATCCGGCGGCAACGACTCTATCGGAGATGAAGTGGTCATCATTGCTGGTGCGAATTTCAGAGGGTGCGGATGGGAGGGAGCCTCTAGAAGGTCTTCTTATTGGGGAGGGAGATGCGAAGGCCTTGCGACAAACTAGAAGTCGGGTCCTTGCTACAAGAGAAGGTGGGGGAGGTGTCGATGCGATTTGGATTCACGGTGAGGGAGGTGGTGGAGCCTTGTATCAGAGGGGTTTGATAGCAAAGGGGGCAAAGAGGGTAGTATCAAGTGCTTTGGAAGGCGACCTTACTCCAGAAGTAAGAGGAAGAGTGACATGGATGCAGCCGAGATGTCTGGACGGAGGTGTAGGGTGGACAATACCGATGTGGAAGTTGTTAGTCGCAAGGGTTCCCTTTAGATGCAGGCGGCTGGAGATACTGAGAGAAGCTCTGAAGGAACATGGTGACGTCGTGAAGATTTGCAGCTCGTGGCTTCGGTCGGGGGAAGGTATGGAGGTGGTGGTGATGATGCGTGGAGTGGAACCCATATCACCAACACGTGCTTCGCTATGAATTGGTCGGAGGCTGGTGGCTCCCTGGCTGGTTGTCATTGACGAAGGGGCGGCTTCGACGACTGCTACAGTGACCCCGACCACAAACAATTGATCACTGGCGAAGTCTCAGAGGTTTCCACTTTGAGAGGTGTCGGTTCAGATTCGATGGAAGATGAAGCGATTTTTGGAAAAATCCTTAAATTTAAGGGCGCCTTCTCGTGTTTGGACTGTGGCGGGGGTCTTGAAATGCTGGGTCACCCCAAGCTGACTCATGACCTGATTGCGGTGTTTGGCGCTTACGCGGGTCGGGCCACCAATACAACAGCCCGAGTAATGGACCCCCCGTCTGCACAGACTATTGGTGCACAGGTCCTGTTATCGGGTTCGACCATCAACCAAAATGGAACCCATGTGTCTGGTTTACATAATTATCTTCAACGGTATGGCGATAGCTCGATAAGATCTCCACCAACATCTCTGAGTCCGGGGTTGCAACAGCTCATGATGGAGGGTATGCTTGGTCCAACCCACGAAGCATCTGCGGCGGTGGCGACCGGTTCACATGCCAATCTCTCGATGAGGGAGGCAGAATCCAATTTGACGAATATCCATTTGCTGGTGACTGAAGGCGACACTCCCATGGTGGGAAGCTCCTTGGATGATGATGGGGCCCCTTTTAGTTCACTCACAGTTTGAGGGTGCCCACCAGAAAGAGGGTGGTGGTCTCGGAACGTCGTGCGATCATTGGGGGGGGGTGGCGAAATATGCAAGCAGAAGGGGGTTATCGTCAACAACGGTCATGATCATTTGGGGGCGAAAGATCTTTTGCTCTTCTCGAGAAAGCATCGTCGAACTAACACTTTAAACTGAGAGACGAGACTGGAGCGCGAGCGCTTGGAAAATGGCCTTGTGACGGGGAGCGTGGATGGTAATTATCCGCAGTTGGGCTCTAGTGAAAGTCAGAAGGGTGTCGAGCTTGTGTTGGCGAAGCTTGGGAAGTAAGTTGTGGATGAGGATGATATGTCCAAAGTGCGGGCCGCTATGATGGGGGGAGATGGAACCGAACGTGAGTTTGATTTTGCGGTTGCAGCAAGAGTGGGGGTGAAGATGGCGGGGGCTACCCACTCGGTTCCCCAATGAAGCTGCTTTCTTGGAATGTGAGGGGCCTTGGCCAGCCAGACAAGCGACTGGCTATAGGCTCCTTGTTGGCTACGTGGAAAATCGACGTAGCTTGCCTGCAAGAGACTAAGGTTGAGTCTTGGGATTTAGTGAAATGGGGTTCCACCTCAGGCCCCCATCTTATCAAATTCAGAGTCGTTCTGGCGGGTGGAAGTGCTGGGGGAATAGTGGTTGCGTGGAACAAGGATCTATTTGATATTGTCAATGAGATAATATTGATATACTCGGTCTCAGTGGTGCTTGTTAGTTGGGTGGATCGGACTCATTTCGTAGTCTCCTTGGTGTATGGTGTTGCAGGGGCTAACAACAATACGGAGTTGTGGGATGAGATGCGAGCGATTTAAATCAGGTTCCCAGAGATTGCTTGGGTTGCTGGTGGCGATTTCAACGTTACCTTGTATTCTGAGGACATGCCGGGGGGAAGAAGGGCGCGAGATCTGAGCTCTCTTTCTTTCTCGGAGGTGGTGGCATATTTAGTGCTCGAAGCCTTGGATGCGACAAATTATCAGTATACCTGGAGGAACTCATCTTCTAGGTTGAGGATCGACATATTTTGTTGTCAGTGGAGGCTTTGGAGATGTTCAACATTGCTACAGTTATTGCAATGCCCATACCACGCTCTGACCACACTCCATTATGTCTTGACTCGCAGAGTGGCAGAGGTTACTCATCCCACTTCAGGTTTGAATGCTGCTGGATGCTTGAGGAAGGTTTTCAGGACATGGTTGGTGATTTTTGGAATGATCTGGTTGTGGAGGGTTCGACAACGGTGAGATTCGCTCGGAAGCTTGCTGCGCTGCAGATTAGGCTGATGGATTTCAGGAGAGTATCCCATGTCGAAAGGGAGCGCCGGAGGAATGATGCACATGATGAGGTGGTAAGATTGGATCTAGTGGAGGATGTTAGGGAGTTGAATGTAGAAGAGCTCGAGAGTCGTGGGGTGGTGCAGAGGATTTTAGAGGAGGATAGGAAGCGAGAGCTGGAGTGGAGGCAGAGATTTCAACACTCGACAGAAGTGGGTAAAAGAGGGAGATACCAATACCAGATTCTTTTATACATTGGCTAATGGGAGGATGAGAATTCTGATTCATTCGATAGTGGTAGGGGGTGAAGAATTTACCGGGAAGATGAGGCTGCGCATGCTGTGGCGGACTATTTCAGAAGAATGAGCAGGTGTGCCCCGTACTGTTGCAGCCAATGGTTGGGGCTGGGGGTGAACCACATCCTTGAGACTGATGCGGTCTTGTTGACTAGGCCTTTTGGTTTGTTGGAGGTCCGTCAAACCTTATTTGAGCTGAACCCGGACGGGTGCCTAGGTCTGGATGGTTTCCCTGTTTTCTTTTTCAGGGAATTCTGGGACATGCTGACAAGTGAGCTATTAGGGGTGGTAGCTAAATTTGCGGGCGAGAACCTTTGGTTTTGATAGAATCAACTGATCCTTTCTTTTCCTTCTCCTGAAGAAGGATGTGGTGACAAGAGTTGAGGACTTCAGGCTAATTGCTCTATCGAATGCACTATACCTGATTCTGACAAAACTATCGGCCTACCGACTGCGTGTTGTGCTGGATAGTGTCATCTCGCATGTGCAGAGTGCTTTTTTACCTGACATACATCTCATGGACAGTGTGGTCACAGCTTCTGAGATTGTGGCAAATTGGCGTATGAGACACGTCAAGGGAGTGTTGTGGAAGGTGGATTTCTCAAAGGCTTACGACTGCGTTGATTGGCGGTTCCTATGGGTCTTTCTGCATAGACGTTGATTTTCAGACAGATGGATTTCTTGGATGAAATGATGTGTCACGACGGCCTCTTGTGCGGTTCTAGTGAATGGACCGTCGAAAGGGGGATTCTTTCAGCTACTACGAGGAGTTCGTTAGGGATGCCCACTTGCACCTCTACTTTTTTGTGCTTACAATTGATGCTTTAACAGTCATGGTTGATCTCACGGTTTCGGGTGGTTTCTGTCGTGGATACAATTTGGAGGAGATCTCTGTTCCCATCTTACAATATGCGAATGACACCATTCTTTTTGTGGAGGGAGGGGCAGACTGCTGTAAGGGCTTCTCGATGGTGATGGACCTCTTTGGTGACGTCTCTGGTCTGAAATTAAACAGAGAGAAATCAAAATTTGTTCCTTTTGGCATTGAGGACGTGGAGATTGGCTCTTATGCTGCCTGGCATGCCACGATTTGCCAATGAGATATCTTGGTGTTCCCCTGGTTGCTGGAAGAATGAGACCGGCCGATTGGTTACCTGTGGTTGAGAAGCTGGAGTAGAGGCTTGCAGTTTGGAAATCTACATGTCTATCTGGGGGGAGGGGGGGCAGGTTGGTGCTGTTGTGTTCGGTCTTATACCAATTTTTTCCCTTTCCTCTAGATTGATGTCGATTGGTGTACGAAAGAGGTTGGAGACAATTATGAGACGGTTCTTTTGGTCATCGGGTTGATCTTCGAGAGGGATCCATTTGGTGGATTGGAACACGGTGTCCTGCTTTAAGGAAGACAGAGGCCTTGGCGTTTGGAGCCTGGAAGAAATGAATAAGGCATTGCTCAGCAAGTGGGTCACTCGTATTTGGGGTGATTGCGACCGCTTGGTCTGCCAGCTGACCAAGAGGCTCTACAGTGCATGCCTTACCTTCCCACGCGACAGTGATCTTGGATCCAAACCTTCCTATTTCTGGTGAGGCGTTTGTTGTGTGGCTTTGGAGATACATCCATTCCTACAGACGTGGTTGGAGATGAGATGAGTTTTCAGTTCTGGACGGATGATTCAAGTGAGGGAGGTATTTTGCAGGAGAGGTTCACACAACTTATGGCTTTGGTTGTAAGACCAGAGTGCTCGGTGGCAGAGGCTTGGGATGAGAATTCATGTTTCCTCTAATTTAGATATGGGATTTCAGCTCAACGCATGAATGAAGTCATGATTTTACTGGAGGAGCTTAACAAGTGGCGAGGTCCACAGATGGTCGTTCGTGACTATTGGACATGGGATGGCGACTCGTTTAGTGTCAGAAAGGCATATAGAGCGTTGCAGGGTACTATGATATTTGACCCTGGTGGGTACGGCATGGATTGTAGGCGGATCTGGAAGTGGAGATTACCTATTCGTATGAAGATCTTCTTTTGGTTATTCAGGAGGTGTCGGCTGTTGACTAGAGAGAGACTGACCCATTTCCTATGCGACCCTGATAACTCTTGCCCAAGATGCTAGGACGAGGTGGAGGATGCCGACCATCTTTTTTTCAAATGTGGGAGCTTGGAGGAGGCATGGACCTGTTTCTTGCCTCACGCGGCTCGCATAGATGGTTTTGCAAGCTTCTGGAGAATCATTGGGGAGGAGTGGATAGGTACAAAAAAGAATAAAACAGAGTGCTTGGCTATGATTTGGGCGCTGTGGATTGCTAGGAACGGGGTTGTGTTTCAGTAACACTGTTTTTAGCGGAAAACGTGGCAAGACATGGGAGGGCGTTAACTGAGATGTGGATTATGTAATCTTTGTTGATTGTTCTGTTCTCTCACAAGCCTTCCGGTTGTAATAATGATTTTGGCGATTAATGAATGGTGAAGTTTTTGGGCCAACACCCATATGGTGGAAGGCCTTTTTTTCTTTCAAAAAAACATCCATTTCCTTTAAGAAAAGGAACTGGTGGGCGATTATCGGTTCCATGTGCATATGCTTCCCTTATCTGGCAATACTCAATACGTTTATCTCACATTTATAAATGGAAGATTTATCAATGCCTCTCTGGCGTCACTTGGATAGCACCTTGGAAGAATATTTAGTTCTCACTTTATCTTCTATATGGCAGGGTCTTAATAAACCATTTTATCCATAGTGCTCAATAAAGGTAGTTCTGATGAGCGAGCAAGAAGTACCTGATTGATATAGAGAGGATCACTGAGTAATCTAGAGATGCATAATTATTCTTATGGTAGGGAATAACGACACAACTTGGTGGTTGACCTTTCAACTTGATACTTCTCCAAAAACATCACGTGGCAACTTGCACCTCGGCGAGGAAGGCGTATGGGGCGATTTGTAGGCCCCCGCCCTCGCGCTCGGAGAGCATGGTGCGTGGCTGCGGTTTCTTCTGGGGTCTGAGGCTCCCTGAACGGGTGGGATTCTTCCTGTGGCTTTTTCGTAGACAGAGGCTGATGACGAGGGATCGTTGCGCTAGGCTACTTGGCAATATCTCTGATAGGTGTATTTTGTGCGACAATGCAGTGGAGTCCATTGAGCACCTCTTCTTCACGTGCCCTAAGGTCACTGGGGTATGGGAGGAAGCGACTGTAGACTGGGTTTGCATTTCAGATTTGGCGTCCTTCTGTGGCTCATTGGTGGCCAACAAAGATAGGGAGTGGAGGACACTCCTGTGGCCCGTGGCAAGCTTGTGGGCGATTTGGCTGGGCAGAAATGCAGCTCTTTTCTCGGGACAACGTTTTTACAAGGAAAACATCGTTTTGCATTGTGCGCATTTAGTCGATGATTGGGTTTTGTTGTAGGTTCCTTTTTGTCGTTTCTTTCGGTACCTTTGTAAACTACCTGTTTACCTTGTTTTGTTAATAAATTGGGGCGAACACCGCTGAGTGTCTCCCCCTCTTTTGCCTCAAAAAAAAACTTGCACCTCATCCAGACCACCCTCAATAAGGAATAATGTAATGTATGTATAGTGCATCATAAGAAAGATTGTGTCAAAGCCTTGTACATTTGAGAATCCTATCATCAAACTTCCCGAACAAACACATGTGGCTCATGTAGCTAAAGTATCAACAACCAACACAAACAACATATAGAGGCTAATGGACATCCCTACTGAATTCCCCACTACAGTTAAATTTATCCTCTTGTTGATCATCCATTAATATGGACTTAAAATGACATCGTCGTTATATGCTTTTTCCGGTAATCTAAGTGTTTGGAAATCCCCGTCTCATGATAGCAGGTTTTAGAAATACGGTATACGACATTTGTTTACTAAGGTAAGGTGGGTTTAAGCTATTAAGCGGCTAAGCAGAGGAATATGCATGAGATATGCAGATTACATGGTTTGTATTGTTTTAGTTAAAAATAAAATAGTAAAACTTGGTATTTCCATTTCATGATTTAATATTCAATGTGGGTTGGGAGATCATGATTACCTTAATGTGGGTTGGGAGATCATGATTACCTTAATATGATTAATTTAATGCGGGTTCTGAGATGGGTTAATGATGCCGATACTTTGAAGTTGCTCCATCTAGGTTAAGGGCTTGGTTGTCGTTTGTATGCTCAGATAGATACCGACTAAAAGGACAAAGATTTGCCAAGGTTTTCAAGTACAACTTTGCTAAATTTTTAATATGTTGGTGCACATAATGCACATTTTTGGTTCGGCTAGTTGTGAATTTAAGACATATGCATGATTATATGAGGAAGATCGATCTTCTCAAAAAAATATGAGGAAGATTGATTATTGTTGTGATTTCAGTGATATTCATTGATGGTTTACATTTGGCTGCTTGGTCTGGATCAAATAATTCTTGACATGAAGCTTGTTGTTGATTAATGCTTTGATTACCATTTAGCTAGTTAATTAATTCAGTATAGAAAACAAACTTGAGCTGAATTAGCTACATAGATTTTCAATTTTGTATACCCTCTGTTACAATTTTTTCCCTTCAGTTGTCTACTTGTAAAATCCAGTGAAGAACTTTGTTGTAATTTTTCAAGGTAATTAGTAAGAAGGATGCCTGGACTCCTTACACTATCATGTCTGAGGAAAAAAAATCAGAATTAAATCCAAATGGCTGATTGATCTCATATTCAAGTACATATGCAAACAGATATGGGGTTTGTGAAATTCTATTATGTGCATGAACTGCGTAATGACCCTGCATAGAGCATATGGGTACTAAACATGCATATGCAGTTGCATAGATCGCATTACTAAACCTTGGTGGGGCATTTCAAATAAAAGACCATCAATGTGTGCCATAGACTCGTAAGCCTTAGAAAAGTCCATTTTCTATAGAAAATCTGTGGTATGTTTTTCTCTGAGTGAAAAAATCCATGGTGTTGCCTCTCTCATATAGCTATTACCTTTTCCCCAAACATGTAACTCTCCATAATGGAACATCCTCTAATAAAAATGGATAGTTTGTTTTATAAAAAAAGAATAGAATGTGTGAAATAACCTTGGAATCAGAGATCGTCAACAGCTTGTAGTCTTGAACACAGTTCGTTGGAGATTCTTTGGGAGTAGGAACAAGAAGAAGCTGTTAGAAATCGACAATGCAGAATCGTAATATCAGAGAAATATAATAAACATGGAGAACATCGGGATTTTACGTGGAAATCTGCTCCGTGAGGATCGGGATGAAACCATGGGAGAACACCTCAAACGATTTGTGTTTTCTATTTGCTTTTCTCATCTGATACAATGGACGTGGAGCTTCTTATAGTCTCAACCGAGTCTCCAAGTCCCATAAATAGTAGATGTGGGACTAAACCACCGCATCTGGTAATTAGACACTGGAAGGATCAAATTACCCATCACTACAATGACACATACTCCAACCCTCCCCCTCAAGTTGGAGCATGCAGTGCTCAGCTTGGACAAATAGAAAGAAATATTAAACTCACAATACATTGCACTACAGACAATATCAACTCAATGCATACTCTATTGTCGGTTGCTGTCGAGGACGTTGCTTCTCCTGTCGTGCTGGTGATGGGGAATTAAAGGGTCGAAGTGTGAGTTGAACTGGGTCTTCTTGTCAGAGAACATGTGCTTTGTACTGCGTCTGTCAGAGTCACTGAAACTGGAACGAGTCTCCACGTAGATAACTCTGGCCCGTAACTGTTCCATCTCTCTGAAGGGCTAAACTGGAGAAAGCCGTGGAAATATATCCTCATCGGAGTCTACGGTCGTTGGAGAATGTAGTCTGATAGTCTCCTCGTCGGAGAACCGAGTCTCTCCTATACCGGCTCAAAGAATGGGATCTCTACTTTGGAGTCCCTATGAAACCACATGAAAAACCTAGCCCATAATGGCTTAGAGAATGAGATCTCTACTATGGAGTCCCTATGTATCACATGAAAACCTCGAGTCCAAATAAAAGATTGGGACCACACAAATAATGAACGCACACTTGTACGTATCAACCTGTAGGCTCTGAAATAATCTGAATGTAGAGTCTGAATCTGGTATGGAATCTGAACTGAAGAATCTGAATCAGAGCCGTAGAACTCTACACGATACTCCCCCTTTCTCCCATACTGGTCGGAACAGATGACATCGACCAAGTTGAGAGAAGACTTGAAGATGGGGGAAAAATAATCAATTTCTTGACTATTTCATTCTCTTTTTTTAATAGTCTCATTTTTTTGGCTTTTCTACTCTCCTTTTTTTAATCACCTTTTTTCTTTTACGCACATTTTTTTCCTTTTACGTACGATTTTTTTTCCTTTTTTTGGTGTACGCTTACCTCCCCCCTTCTCTATCCTTTTTTATGTAGCAGACCACTTCCTTTTTTTAACGTTTTTGACCCAATGTGCCAATGAAATTTGCAGCACCCTACCTTCTTTTTTTTAAGAAACAAAGAAGCATCAACCATTTTTTGGCCAAAAACTTATTTGGGGGACCCTATTTAGGAAGAGTATCCCCTCCATTGTCACCTCTTTCTTTTCGTGTGTTACTAGGGTTCCCAATTTGGGAACCTATCTCATCTGCGTCGCCGCTTCCCGGAGCTCGGCTTGAGAGGGAGGCATCGCTGCTGCAAGAGGGTCGGCAGGACTGGGGACCACGTCAATGGGAAGAAGGGCATGATTTAGGGCTTCCATTGAGAGTTTGAGGATCATCCATCGTTGAGGTTGCAGAAGTCGACAGTCGGTACTCGGTTGGCCAGGTCACTGACTAATAGGGATGCAAACGGATGCGGTGATATTCGTATTCGTTAATATTTGTATTCGTTTTTAAGAGGATATGGTTCTTGTTTTTTTAAAACAGATGAATACGAATACGAATATTCTAAACGATTTTTTTTTGCGAATACGAATCCTGAGTTAACGAACGCGAAAAAAATGAATACGGTTATGAATACGAATATTCGTATTACATTTCTAAAAAAAATAAATTAGGGCTAATATCCCCCCCATCCCCTCCCCAGTCCCCACCCCCGACGCCCTCTTCCCCCCACCCCTCCCCCCAGGCCGTCACCCTCGCCTCCCCCTAACCTCCTCCTTGTGTTGGTTGCAGCCCTCCGCCTCCCTGGCCACCTCCCCCCATCGCTCGCCTTCCTCTGCATCCTCCACCCCCGCCTCCCTCTGCACCCTCCGCCACCCCCTCCACCCCCTGCCTCCCCTCATCCGCCTACTCCCTTTGTCCCCTCCGCACTTCACCTCCCCGCCTCCTCCTGCCGACCACCGCCTCCCCCTGCGCCCCCTACCACCCCCTGTGCCCTTCACCTCCCCACCTCCCCGTGCCGACCACCGCCTCCCCTTGCGCTCCCCCTGCCACCCCTTGTGCCCTTCACCTCCCCACCTCCCCCTGCCGACCACCGCCTCCCCCTTGCAGCCCTCCTGTCGCCAACCCCACCCCCGTGCCGACCATCTCCTCTTCTTTCGCTGCAATCGCTACCTCGCCTCACCCGTCCTCTTCCCTCCGTTGTAGCCGACCATCCTCGCCTCCCCCAACCTATGCCGCAACCGCTGCCTCACCTCCCCTGGGCTCCGTCGCAGCCACAACGAACTCCCCCCTCCTCCCTTGCAACCGCAACCAACCTCCCTCGTCTCCCTCGCCCTTCCTCGCAGCCGCAGCCGCCCTCCCTCACCTCCCTTGTCCTCCCTCACAGTCAGAGGCAGTCGCCTCCCTCGTCTCCCTCGCCCTTCCTCGTAACTACAACCGATCTGGTATAGCATCTTAATCTTCTAATGTTCATTCCATTATTCCATTTTCTTATTTGATTGCACAAGAGGATCTCTTATATTATGGCATATAATGTAGATTTTATACACCATATGCTGCTTGTTTGAATCATGGAATGTGGTTAAACAAAACATAGAAGTTATACACCATATGCTGCTTGTTTGAATCATGGAATGTGGTTAAACAAAAGATGGAAGTTATGCGGTCGTGGTCACCAAGTAATCTAGGTACATTTTTATTTATAATTTAATATTTATGTTAAAGTTAACATTCATTTGTATATTCGTATTCGTTCGTAAAAGATTCGTTTCGTATTCGTATTCGTATTCGTATTGTGAGGATATGGATCTTGATTTTTTACATTCATGTAACATTCGTATCCGTATTCGTAAAATAATATGGATATGGTTGTGATATGACCTGAATTCACATTCGTTCATTTGCATCCCTACTGACTAAGGATTAGTTGGCAATCAAGCGACTAATCGGATTTAGGCGGACATTAGTCGGTTTTGATTTATTATTATTATTTTAAATATATAAATTATTTTTTATACATATACTCCCATAAATTTGCTTAAATTTAGTAATTTTCAATTTTTTAAGAACTAAAAAAAGAAGCAATTGAAAGAAAAGAAGAAAAAAGGAAGCAAGTTCAGAAGTATAAATTTAGATCTTAGATCTTTAAAAAATGGATAGAAGATAAATGAAGCTGAATATAGATCTTTTAATTTATGAAATGGACATAAATTGAATGAAGTATAAATTTACGAACCGGATAAAAGCTGAAATATTTGAACAAAACTCTTAAAATATGGATATTTTAATTTACGAAATGGACAGAAGCTGAATGAATCATAAATTTACGAAATGGACAAAAGCTGAAATATTTGAATCCATAAATTTCAGATGCTACATGATGTGCAGTTCAGAAGATGAATAAAGATATTTTAATTTACGAAATGGACATAAGCTGAATGAAGCATGGATAAACGCTGGATAAAGAGATTATGAGATTTTAATCCTACAAAATTTGATCTTAATACCGTGGAGGGATACTACAGTGTAGAGGCATGTAGTAATTTTAAAAAACCATGTCTATCAAGATATCCTCCACGACATTATATAAACTTGAAAAATGGAAATCCTAATCTTTTAGGCCGGCGACGCTGGCTCTAACAAGAGGAGAGGAACGTCAAGTTGGCTGGAGCGGGAGGAGGATCACGATGCTGGCTGGAGCGATCGGAGAAGGTACGAGATCAGAGGAGGAGCAGCGATCGCTTTCCTCTTGGAGAGAGTTTCGAAGTGGGTATCGGGCTTCGGAGAGAGAGAGAGTGTGTAAGGATTTCGAAGAGTCGGACATTAACATAAATCCTAAACAATAGGGTACCCGGATCCTCTTGCAAAAATCACCCGCTTAGTTGACCACGCTATTCGACTAAGGGCCGACTACCTTTAGTCGAGTCGACCAGGCCACTGAGTCGATTAATCGGGCCGACTAGTCGGCCTAGTCAGTCGATTTTTACAAGCTTGCCCATTGCCATGAGGATCTTGTTGCTGCCTGAGGGGTGTTGCCACCTTCACCTAGGGCTGGAGAGGAGCAGCGATGGGGGCTCGCTATTGGGCTTTAGGCCGGTGCCACCTGGAATTCTGGAGGAGGGGAGGTGGGGTCCATTGTCATCGGGGTGTTGCGCCATCCTGCAACAACCATTGTACTGCCGCCACCTCTTTGCAGGATCACATGGAGTCGAAGATGCGATAGATGGCTGCTGTCTGGAGACACTCGAAGGCGGTGCCTGATTACACATTAGCACTTGCAGGGAGAAGTATTGTCCCTTGCACATGGGGTTTCATCGTTGGGAACCCAAATATTCTTGTGGCTTGGTGTAGAGATGTGAGGTTCATTGCCTAGAGCCTGGCTTCTATTGATGCCCACATGCGATGGGAGATCGAAGATGATGCTGTTTCGAATCGACATGTTGTTGGCTATTGCTTCATGGAATTGTAGGAGGGACCCATGAAAAACCAAGGTCTTCTCTCCGGGTAGGGTTCTCGAGAACCATTGCCATTCGCTGATCTCTAACACTGGAGTAACTTTTGCGAGATAGTGGAGAAGAACTTCCATGAGGAAGATACATCAACAGAGCATGAATATAGCCTAGATCTGAAGGGGTCAAGAGATCTAGAGCGTTAAAATCAGGGTTTCTGACTGCCAACAATTAGGGTTTCAAAAAGTTCCCTCGATGAAGTTTGCTAGCCTGAACTTGCGTTGATGTAGAACTAGGGTTTCAAAATAGAAACCCTAGAACATTATCTTAAACAATGAACAAGAACAGACCACGAACTCCAAAGAACACATCACGACTATAATAATCTTTAAATCAAAATTTAAAACTTGCTGGGATCGATGATGAAGAACTTTGAACAGATCACATAATTATAATCAGAATAAATCTTCAAGAACGAACAACCATAATCAATTATACTCTGTTAATCAAATCTCAAACAAATCACGAACGCCAAATAAGTCCCCGAGAATCGAACCCGCTCTGATACCGTGTTATAAATTGACAATGCGTAAGCGTAATAGCAAAGAAATATAATAAACATGAAGACATCATAATTTTACGTGGAACCCTACTCCGTGAGGAGCAAGATGAAACCATGGGAGAACGCCTCAATGGACTTGTGTTTTCTATTCACTTTCTCATCTGATACAATGTGTGTGTGGCTTCTTCCACAAATAGTAGATGTGGGACTAAACCATTGGATGTGATAATTGGATGATCCTATTACCCATCACTACAATGACACATACTCCAACAGAAACCATTTATCTTGCAAGAACAAGAATTGCCAAATAAGGACTGTATGGCAATGCAATAATGTCCTCACCAAGGAAACTCTGTAAACTTTTGTAGAAAAATATTGGATAACCATCAATATGTGGCGAGTATCTGTGCTTCACAGGCTTCAGTGCCACTGCCGAACCTTCCTTAATAGTGAAACCTCTCAAAAGGGTACCTGGTTTAAATGAGTTCGAATGTCTAGTACCCCACCCATTTATCTCCATGAACATGATGGTGCACTACCTGGTGTGGTTTTCTTTGCCAGAGCTTCCTCGATAATGTCACGCCCTTCTACCTCCCCATTGTTTAGTAAGAGCTTGCCAGTTTTGATCTTTCGTTTTCTATTTTATATGAGGTAGAAGATATGATTGTTTGCATCTCTAATTATAAGCTCGTTTTTCTCAAGCATTGTCGCCAATCCTCCATTAACTTGTGGTCTTCTTCTCTCCTCTGTAACACTTGCTTTATCCCTCATGTTTAGAATTCAACATATGTTAAACCCCAATCATCGTCAAGCTCGTCAAGTATGGTGATACCTTTATTATACAACCTTGGAACAACTGATGAAAGCATACACATGATTTGGTAGGAATAATTTGAGCTATCGATGGAAAACTTCTCACCTTCCAATACCCAATGTGCCGTTATCCACTCCTGGGCCCGACCTTCCTATATGCAAGTAAAGAATTAGACCCTACAGGTTCTTACGAAATGCCCTTGGTGTATACAGTAGAGACTAATTTTGTGGAAGCCGGAGTCACGCGACTTGTATCTTTTTATTGCATTTATTTTAGTTGTATCTTGTTTTTTTAATGCAACCACCTTGTAGAACTCCTTGAAAAAGGAGGTAATCTCTTATGAACGCCATCCCTCTTTACCTTGATTTTCTCTCTTCTATTCTCCTTTACTCTGAATCTCTTTTATTTACCATTTTTCTCGTCCTCATACGGCTTGGCTACTTCTCTCATCCTGAGCATCCTCATGTATTCCCTTCCGAAATCCCATGCAATGGGCATGCTTCTTATTCTTCTTTTTCCTTGTAATCCCTCATTTTTCAAAACCCTTGTTATTTTCTTTTGAATTTAAGCTACGTCAATTGGTATCAAAGTCAACACGTGTCATTCTTATGATATGATGATCCACATCCACCATGCCATACATCTTCTATGTGGTGAATGAAGGTTAGTTCATCGAATTGTTCATATATAATCAATGCATTTTTTGATGCCCGCAGATCCGGGTTACCTGTTTACTCATCAGTCGTATGTATCATGTCCACTAAAAATCGCATCAAGGTACCGAAAATGAGGGAAAATTTTTCGCATTTCGAATGACATTCACAATTAACTAACAAGCTGCGGAATCAACAATGTGTCACGAATTTATATTTCATTATTTTTCATATAAATTTACATATAACAAAAGAAACTTCATTATGTACATGTATCCCAAATTGTAGCAGAAGAGAAAGAAAAATATTTATAATATCATGAACGAAAACTATAACATGTGTACCTATCGAGAGTAACTGCGGATGCTCTGGTTCAATTGTCTGACTACTGCGATGCAGGTACTTATTTTGCAATCCATGTAATAGGGAGACAAGAATATCAACAAAAGTGTAGCACAATCTAATTATTAAAATAACATGTAATTTAATGGCTCCAAAAGAAAGCAAGTAGATAAGGTATGATAATTAAATTTAACGAGCTACTTGCATGGAAACTGGTTTTCAAGTTTGTTTTGTATGTGAATCCCCCTGACTCACTCATCCTACCTCAATTACCCATAATTAACATTTTCATATTATTGATTATATGATCTATATTTAAGCTATCACCTTTTTATTAATTATAATTCATGTTTAATGGATCTTGGTAACGTGGATGATGAGTCTTTGATCTGTTCTTTGTCTTTGTCTAATCTCTCATGCTTAGTGAATAGTCTGTGATCTTGGTTTGAGTGTGACCTCACACTATGACTCTAAGGCGTGAAAAATACCTTAGGGTTGGGGGGCCTCCGTAGGTAAGCGGTGGAATGTAATGCATCCTAACTAAGTTCCCAATACTTCCACTAGCTCCATCTAACAACTGTAGTCTCCAATATAAAACCGTATAAGATTTACGTTCTTTCCCATCCTATTTCAAATTCTTTAATTTATAAAATGCTTATTATGATCGAGGTGATCTAGATCTCTTTTCGATGTTTATGAGTCATGTAAATGGATCTTAGTAAGTGTAGACGATGTATCTCGTGTTTTGATTCTTTTCTTGGTAAATTTCTCAAGCTCAGTGGATAGTTTGTGGTCTTGATTTGGGCGAGACCTAACAGTATGACTCTAAGGCAGTAAGGAATCCTTAGGGTTGGGGTGCCTCCGTTGGCATGCAGTGGGGTAAAATGCATCCTAACTAAGTTCCCAACATGTCCTAGCTTCTCTGACAACCGTAGTTATATCTCTTAGTCTGATAAGGATGATTTTCATAATATGATCTTTTCTCTTTGCCATGACCTACCGGCGGAATACTAACTGGCTTAACAGAAACCAAGCTCAACTATAACCAACTCAAGTGTAACCAACTTAGCTATAACCATGCTCAACTATTACCAACTTAATTGTAACCAATTCGCAATAACAGTAACCAAAACTCAAGTGGTGAGGAAGCCTCGGAAGAGACCTGTGAACCCCCGGGATCCGGGTACCCGTTTACGACACTATTCGCAACATTCCATTTATTGACATCGCATTATAAGCATAAATTATGGGGAAAATTTTTTCGCAATGAATATATTTGCAAGTGACATTCGACATTCACATTTACAACCACAAGATAATAAAGATAAATGTCACCAAGAATTTATTTCATTAACTTTCATTTCATTTTCAACCTGTACAATGTCTGAAAGTATATACAGTATATCCCAAAATCTGACTGAAGAGAAAAGAAGCATATAACATTAACAACCGAACAAAAACTGAGACAAAAAGAATAACATACCGTCTAGTATAGACCTTGTCTCTTGGAACCCTGTATAGCTACTGAACAACAGACTCCTTTCCTGCCATGCGTGCAAGGAAGAAAAGGAGTCACAATTGTGAATACAAACCCGTAGTTTAAAATAATTAACAAGTAATTTAATGTGCAAAAGAGAGCAAGTAGAAAGGTGGAATAAGCACTATTTACATCTACTTGCGCGAGTAAAAATGTATTCAGGCTTGTAAGCATTTCTCATAAACTCTCATTATCCAAACACTTTTCATATTTAACATATTTATTTTGTAATTAAATGTTGATAAATTATAATTATAGGAGTATGCATATAAGTATATATCTCTATTATTATATTGACCAGATATCCAATCTGTGGATTTGTCGATGTGAAAGATGGAATATGAAATATTTATAGATTACTTGATTCCTAAGTTCAATAGGTAGGCATCCAATTCTTAATTTCAATTGTTTCAGATATAACTCCAGATGATATAGATAAAGATCATGATTCTTGGTCTTGGAGATCATGTCGTGGAACTTGATGGCTACTTTCTTGTTATTGAGATCATGTCATGGTTTTCGATAATGGACTGATATGATGATGATGAATTTGATCCTTAATTCTATTTACTCCTTCTAAGTTAGTGGATAGTCTGTGGTCTTGGTCTGTGTGTAACCTCACACTATGACTCTAAGGTATTTAAAAGTACCTTAGGGTTGGGGTGCCTCCGTAGGCATGCGGTGTTGTATAATGCATCCTAACTAAGTTCCCAACACGTCCACTAACTTATAGGGTTTTTGAACCAGATTAAAGTCACTTCTAATCAACTAAATTTTAATTGTGATTTCCTCTAAACCTTCACTGTAACTCTCTCAGATGTACTCTCAATGATGTAGATATAGATGTAGATACGAATGATCTGGATGTAGAATCACCGTCTGTTGGCGAAAGAAAACTCAAGCGGTGAAGAAGCCTGCAAATGGCTCTTCCGTCTCGCCCTCTAGTTGGAAGGACGGTCCAATAGAGGGATAGGTCTACTCCCCAACTACGCCACTGAGACGGGTGAGAGGGACTTCCCGGGAAGTCGCTCTAGAAAAACAGCCCGACCGGTAACGGGCAACCGAGCTCGTACGTAAAATTGAAAACCAAGGATCCCCCGCCTGGGTATCCTAAAAGACAGGGTCAGCGGAACTGGTCTAAAGTCAGGATCCCAACGAGGCGTAAAAACACTGCGAGCTCGCGTAAAAACAGAAATGGGACTGGGATCCTAGACCCGCGCACTTGGCGGCCGCTGCCCTAACCGGGCTTCCTTTCTTCCGCCCAGTTGAGGGTCACCGCGCCCTCGCACGGTCAAGTGTAAAAGGTCATCATGACCGACCAAATATCTGATATCACTGATCCACCATCATACATGTTTGATTCCTCAATCCCTCCTTAATCTTCTATGTGTAGAGTCACAACTCATAATGATCTTAGAATCACTTGATGACTAAAAATAGTAGTCATGAGTAATTTAATCTGATACTGATTTGATTGCGACATCTATAGAAAAACGACGCTTCACTCATGATCTTCTGTGGAGAATTATCATACTAGTTGATTGGTTATAGTGGCATTGCCCATAGTTTATAGTGTTTGTGAAATATTTGATTTTCCATAATATACTTCAAATTTTAAAAAAATCTACACAGTATTTATACAATATTTCAATTTCTATAATCATATTTCTTGAAAATCTAGACAGTACTTATATAGTATCTCCTTCTCAGTATATATGATCATTTTCTCAAAAACCCATATAATACTTATATATATATTTAAATTTTCCAGAATTTAAAATCAATTTCTATAAAATCTATATTGTACTTGTATAGTAGTTTTAAAGTTTCCATAATCTGTAAATAATTTCTCAGAAGTCTACACGGTATTTATAAGTTCCAGAATTTATAATTAGTTTCTCAAAACTCTATATAGTACTGGTATATTATCTGATCTTTCCAACATATGTATTTATTTTCTCAAAGATCCAGAGAGTACACCTATAACATTGAAATTTCCAACATCTGTAATTCATTTGTAAAGGTCTATACAGTTCTTGTTATAACAATTAAATTTTCAGCAATTTCTAAAAATCTATACAATATTTATTATAACATTTGAATTTCCAGAATCTGTAGATCTTACTCTAAATCAAGGTATAATTAACAAACATTTTATGGATTTAATTATGCCATTTTGATTTTCATAGTTCTTTGTATTATACCTTATTACTATCTTGAGCCTTATTCTCCCATTGAAGTTCAGATCTATAATAGGTTTAGATGAATCAAATACGTTAAATATATACACACACACATAGATATATATATATACATACATACATACATATGTATGTATGTATATTGAAGAGATGCTTGGATTTTGGATGTATATTTCAGGATAACTTTATTCTAACAGAATCTATTATTGTCTTTAATCAAGTTCACTGTCAGCCTATGCTTCCAATACAAGAGTTTAACAATCCATAACGAATGAAAATATCTGATGTCTATGCACACGACATAGCAAAAGTCTCAATTTTGAGCACGCCTAAAATATCCAGACATGCATCTAAATTTTTATAGTTTTATATTCAGTAGTATAGAGAATTGATGCATGGTGAATAATGAGCAGACTGGGACTCGTTTATGAATTCAATTCTCATAAATTTCTAAAACTTTTAGTCACAGTATGTAGGAAATTAAGTATCTTTTACAATGGTCAGAAAACCCCCGAAACCATTTAATAAATTGGACCTATGCAAGGCATTTACTAGCAGAAATTAACGCCTATTTTTTTTGACAGATAAAATATTGTTGAAATACTTTTGAGGCTTTTAAAAATAATTCTAAGCTCCTTTAAGTAATCCATAGCATACAGAAAATTGAGGGAATGTGCAAGTTCTCTCCATCGTAGTTCACTGGATATTAGCATAAATTATCTATGAAGAAGTATCTTGTCATGTAAATAATTTGTATTAATAATGAAACATGAGATCATTGTCCTATGTGTTATCTATTAGTAAGCAAATTACTTAGAGTACTCATATACACAGTTGGACAGAAGTAAAGCACTACTGCATGACTTTGCATAGAATTTTTCAAAAAGAAGTTCAAATCTCGGTTGCAAATCATATGAAAATATATCGAGATAGCCAGAGATGGAAATAGAATTATACAAAAGATTTCACTCAACATGCATGGCAACAAGAGGAGGAGAGGGATGTACCTCTTTTGGGTCTCAAAAAAAAGAAGAGAATCATGGAATTGGTAGCAGCTTTGACTGCTACAAGGAGCAGCAACAATGCTTCCTTAACCAACAGTAGAGCAACTGCAACATGCAGCTCTAATGGCTACAACAGGAGGTTCCAGGAGCACCTGGAGATCGGCCTTTTTGGGTAGCAATTGACACCTAAATGCAGATTTCTGAAAACAGGAAGAAGAGAAATGACTCTCGATGGAGAGAGGTTGTGGAATGAAATGGGGAGAGGTGACGTAGGGAAAAGGGCTTAAATAGAAGAGAGGGAAGGGAATTAAGGGAGATTTACTTTGACATGTGGAATACCTATAGGCCAAGTGGAAATAGCTTGAGGGAACAAGTGGAGTTTGCTGGAATATCCAGCAGTCTATTATTTAAAAGAAAATTATTCATTTTTTTTAGTTATATATATTTGCTAAAACCGATACTGTCAGCTATTGTTACTGTAGCAGCAGAATTTTTATTATTATTATTTTTTTCAATTTCTCTCTTTAGTTCACATACTAAAAGTTGACCTCAGGCGCACATCGAACCTCGGATTTCGACGCGTAATATTTTGTTTTGATCGTCACAGAACGACGATCAAAATGAGTATAACATTCATATACTTTCGATCGGGTTTTGAATACCCGAAATTTTCGGATACGATTTTTGTCTAAGACTAAATTTTGTGATTTAAAAATATCATATGACCTTCGATTGACGAACGGTCGATTCCGTTGGTCTTGTTTCGTCGAATCGGATCTAATGACGGTTTCGGTTCGTTTTGCAGTTTCCAAATTTGCGTCGCGGCTTTTCACGGCGCGCGTTACGGTGTGACCGATTTTCGGTCGATTTCGCCCGAACGACTTTTGATTCATGATCAATTGGTCGTTTTAGGTTGTTTAGTATTGACCGACAACGTTTTTGGGTTCATTAGACCCAAAATCGGACGACTTCGGGTTTGATTGGAAACCGGATGCTACAAATATAAAAACCTCAAAGGGAGTCTCGTCCTCGAGACTCGAGTTAAGGCTATTCAGTGACTTGTTTAAATTTCATATGTCCATAAAAACCTCAAAGGGTTTTGAACCTCATAAAAACCTCATAGGGAAAACAAGCCATATATTTATAATGTATCTAATTACAAAAGCTTGTTTTGATGATTACATCAGAATAGCTGCGGGTATCGTGCCCGCATGTCGGCTTTAGTCTCCCATGTCGCTTCCTTGACGCCGTGTCGGTGCCACAAAACTTTGACCAGTGAAATCTCTTTGCTGCGAAGCTTCTTCACAGCATGGTCAAGTATCTGAACTGGCTTCTCCTCATAAGTCAGATCCGGCTCTACATCGAGATTCTCGTAACTGATAATGTGCCGAGGGTCGTGCACATATTTCCTCAGGTTGGATATGTGGAAGACATCATGAATCGTTGAAAGATGTGGAGGAAGGGCTACTCGGTATGCAACCTTCCCCACACGAGCAAGAATCTCGAACGGTCCAACATATCGTGGCGCCAACTTGCCACGGACACCGAATCTCTGCACTCCCTTCATGGGAGATACTCGGAGAAATACCCAATCTCCAACCTACAATTTATAGGAATATAATTAGTATGAGATATACTTGAACATATATATATCATAATTGAGTGGATGAAGAGGAAATAATTAGATTACCTGAAATTCTAAGTCTCTCCTCCGACGGTCTGCATAACTCTTCTGGCGACTCTGTGCCGTCAGAAGCCTCCGTCTCACAAGATCAACAACTCTCGCAGTCTCTTCCAAGAGATCCACAGAATATAAAGCATGATCACCTACCTCATGCCAACTGAGAGGTGTGAGGCATCTCCGCCCGTATAGGGCTTTGAATGGTGCCATGCCAATACTGGGGTGACAGCTGTTGTTGTACGTGAATTCCACCAAAGGCAAATGGTCCTTCCAGGACCCTTTCCACTCCAAAGTGCATGCGCGAAGTAGATCCTCAAGCGTCTGAATGGTATGCTCACTCTGACCGTCAGTCTGTGGATGATATGCAGAACTCATCTTCAGCTCTGTCTGTAGTGCTGACATGAACTGATGCTAATAATGAGATGTAAATCTCGAATCCCTGTCAGACACCACCTCTCGTGGTATACCATGCAGTTTGATGATGTTCTGCACATAGAGCTTGGCCAATCTGGATGGAGTGTAAGTCGTGTTGACAGGTATGAAATGGGCTGACTTGGTCAACCTATCAACAACGACCCAAATGGAATCATGGCCACCCGGTGTCTTTGGCAGACCTGTGACGAAATCCATAGAAATGCTCTCCCACTTCCACTCGAAAATGGGGAGAGACTGCAGTAATCCTGGCGGTCTCCTGCTAAGTGCATCAGCCACCACGTTTCCCTTATCGGGATGGTAAGAGATCGTGCAATCATAATCCTTCAGCAGTTCGAGCCATCTGCGCTGCCTCATGTTCAACTCCTTCTGATCAAAGATGTACTTCAGACTCTTGTGGTCTGTGAAAATCTCGAAGTTCACCCCATATAAATAGTGACGCCAGATCTTCAAGGCGAAGACAACTGCCGCCAACTCCAAGTCATGGGTGGGGTAGTTCCGCTCGTGCGGTCTCAACTGCCGTGATGTGTAAGCAATCACCTGCCCTCTCTGCATCAATACTGCTCCTAGACCTTCTCCAGATGCATCTGTGTAGACTGCATAGTCCTGAGTGCCTGAAGGAAGAGCAAGAATAGGCGCTGTAGTCAACTTCTCCTTCAGTGTCTGGAAGGCCTGCTCACATGAATCGTCCCAAATGAATGGAACTCCCTTCTGCGTCAACCGTGTAAGAGGGCGAACAATACGTGAAAATTCGCTGACAAAGCGTCTGTAATAACCTGCTAGCCCAAGGAAGCTCCGAATCTGCGTGACAGTCTTGGGCTGCTCCCAAGACATAACTGCATCTATCTTCGCAGGATCAACTGCAATGCCTGCTCCAGAAATGATATGCCCGAGAAATGAGACCTGGGATAACCAGAACTCACACTTGCTCAACTTGGCATATAGCTTGTGCTCCCGCAATGTATCCAAAACAATTCGTAGATCATTTGCATGATCCCATTCATTCCGTGAGTAAATGAGCACATCATCGCTGAATACCACTACAAACTTGTCCAAGTATGGACGGAAGATCCTATTCTTCATATCTATGAAAGCCGCAGGTGCATTGGTGAGCCTAAACGGCATCACCACAAACTCGTAATGTCCATAGCGAGTCCTGAAAGCGGTCTTCGAAATATCAGACTCTCAAATCCTCAGCTGATGGTAGCCTGAGCGAAGATCGATCTTTAAGAACACCGAAGATCCCTGGAGCTAATCGAACAAATCATCGATACGTGGCAAAGGATAAAGGTTCTTCACCGTTCTCTTATTCAGCTGCACGTAATCGATGCACAGTCTCATGGATCCATCCTTCTTCTTGACAAATAGAACCGGAGCACCCCAAAGTGAAGTGCTCGGTCTCACGAATCCTAAGTCAAGTAACTCTTGCAATTGCACCTTCAGCTCCCTCAACTCGACCGGTGCCATGCGATATTGTGCCATAGAGATCGGCTGTGTATCTGGCATCAATGTGATCTCGAACTCGATCTCTCTCTCATGAGGTAATCCTGGTAGCTCATCAGGAAATACATCTGGATATTCTGACACTACTCGAATGTCCTGTGTCATCGGCTCTTGGTCAGATACCTTCCCAATAAATGCAAGATATGTATCACAACCCTGATCAACAAGTCGCTGAGCTCGCAACACTGAAATGTACTCCATGGTGGAGTCATGTACAATACCCTCAAAAGTGAACTCGGTTAGATCTGAAATCCTGAAGACAACCGTCTTCCTAAAGCAATCAACAAGTGCATGATGAGCGGATAACCAATCCATGCCAAAATCAAGTCAAACTCATTAAGCTGTAAGAGTAGACAATCTGCGATCATCTCGTGACCGCCAATTAGTACGGGCAAGTGCCTGACTATCAGGGAAATAATGAACAACTGGCCATCTGGCCCTCGAATGTGATATGGGGAAGAAAGAGTTTCTGCGACTCTACCTAAAGAAACAAGTAGTCTCGAAGCAAGAAAAGAATGCGTCGTTCCAGAATCAAACAGAACATGGAAAGGTCGATAAGAGTAGTCAGTATGTGTGCTAATTGGTTAATCTCCTGGTCTGGTCGGTGGAGTAGTCGTATCTATACTCCGGGCTAGTCCTGCAGGTGGTCTATCTACTCGCTGCGACCCAGATGGTCGAGCGGAATCTGTGCCATTCACAGATACTTATGATATATGCTTTTTCTCTTCTTGGGATATAATATAAAAACTAATGAAATCGGTGGCATTTGTGGTGGTTGAATATGAATGTCATATATCCCTTCTCGAACTCACGACAAGTCGGAAGACTGTCGCTATCCGAGAAATTAATGCGATCGGAATTGTAATACCGCGAATGTGTGTATCGGGGTACCACTGCTCTGATACCAAACTGTGAACCCCCGGGATCCGGGTACCCGTTTACGACACTATTCGCAACATTCCATTTATTGACATCGCATTATAAGCATAAATTATGGGGAAAATTTTTTCGCAATGAATATATTTGCAAGTGACATTCGACATTCACATTTACAACCACAAGATAATAAAGATAAATGTCACCAAGAATTTATTTCATTAACTTTCATTTCATTTTCAACCTGTACAATGTCTTAAAGTATATACAGTATATCCCAAAATCTGACTGAAGAGAAAAGAAGCATATAACATTAACAACCGAACAAAAACTGAGACAAAAAGAATAACATACCGTCTAGTATAGACCTTGTCTCTTGGAACCCTGTATAGCTACTGAACAACAGACTCCTTTCCTGCCATGCGTGCAAGGAAGAAAAGGAGTCACAATTGTGAATACAAACCCGTAGTTTAAAATAATTAACAAGTAATTTAATGTGCAAAAGAGAGCAAGTAGAAAGGTGGAATAAGCACTATTTACATCTACTTGCGCGAGTAAAAAGGTATTCAGGCTTGTAAGCATTTCTCATAAACTCTCATTATCCAAACACTTTTCATATTTAACATATTTATTTTGTAATTAAATGTTGATAAATTATAATTATAGGAGTATGCATATAAGTATATATCTCTATTATTATATTGACCAGATATCCAATCTGTGGATTTGTCGATGTGAAAGATGGAATATGAAATATTTCTAGATTACTTGATTCCTAAGTTCAATAGGTAGGCATCCAATTCTTAATTTCAATTGTTTCAGATATAACTCCAGATGATATAGATAAAGATCATGATTCTTGGTCTTGGAGATCATGTCGTGGAACTTGATGGCTACTTTCTTGTTATTGAGATCATGTCATGGTTTTCGATAATGGACTGATATGATGATGATGAATTTGATCCTTAATTCTATTTACTCCTTCTAAGTTAGTGGATAGTCTGTGGTCTTGGTCTGTGTGTAACCTCACACTATGACTCTAAGGTATTTAAAAGTACCTTAGGGTTGGGGTGCCTCCGTAGGCATGCGGTGTTGTATAATGCATCCTAACTAAGTTCCCAACACGTCCACTAACTTATAGGGTTTTTGAACCAGATTAAAGTCACTTCTAATCAACTAAATTTTAATTGTGATTTCCTCTAAACCTTCACTGTAACTCTCTCAGATGTACTCTCAATGATGTAGATATAAATGTAGATACGAATGATCTGGATGTAGAATCACCGTCTGTTGGCGAAAGAAAACTCAAGCGGTGAAGAAGCCTGCAAATGGCTCTTCCGTCTCGCCCTCTAGTTGGAAGGACGGTCCAATAGAGGGATAGGTCTACTCCCCAACTACGCCACTGAGACGGGTGAGAGGGACTTCCCAGGAAGTCGCTCTAGAAAAACAGCCCGACCGGTAACGGGCAACCGAGCTCGTACGTAAAATTGAAAACCAAGGATCCCCCGCCTGGGTATCCTAAAAGACAGGGTCAGCGGAACTGGTCTAAAGTCAGGATCCCAACGAGGCGTAAAAACACTGCGAGCTCGCGTAAAAACCGAAATGGGACTGGGATCCTAGACCCGCGCACTTGGCGGCCGCTGCCCTAACTGGACTTCCTTTCTTCCGCCCAGTTGAGGGTCACCGCGCCCTCGCACGGTCAAGTGTAAAAGGTCATCATGACCGGCCAAATATCTGATATCACTGATCCACCATCATACATGTTTGATTCCTCAATCCCTCCTTAATCTTCTATGTGTAGAGTCACAACTCATAATGATCTTAGAATCACTTGATGACTAAAAATAGTAGTCATGAGTAATTTAATCTGATACTGATTTGATTGCGACATCTATAGAAAAACGACGCTTCACTCATGATCTTCTGTGGAGAATTATCATACTAGTTGATTGGTTATAGTGGCATTGCCCATAGTTTATAGTGTTTGTGAAATATTTGATTTTCCATAATATACTTAAAATTTTAAAAAAATCTACACAGTATTTATACAGTATTTCAATTTCTATAATCATATTTCTTGAAAATCTAGACAGTACTTATATAGTATCTCCTTCTCAGTATATATGATCATTTTCTCAAAAACCCATATAATACTTATATATATATTTAAATTTTCCAGAATTTAAAATCAATTTCTATAAAATCTATATTGTACTTGTATAGTAGTTTTAAAGTTTCCATAATCTGTAAATAATTTCTCAGAAGTCTACACGGTATTTATAAGTTCCAGAATTTATAATTAGTTTCTCAAAACTCTATATAGTACTGGTATATTATCTGATCTTTCCAACATATGTATTTATTTTCTCAAAGATCCAGAGAGTACACCTATAACATTGAAATTTCCAACATCTGTAATTCATTTGTAAAGGTCTATACAGTTCTTGTTATAACAATTAAATTTTCAGCAATTTCTAAAAATCTATACAATATTTATTATAACATTTGAATTTCCAGAATCTGTAGATCTTACTCTAAATCAAGGTATAATTAACAAACATTTTATGGATTTAATTATGCCATTTTGATTTTCATAGTTCTTTGTATTATACCTTATTACTATCTTGAGCCTTATTCTCCCATTGAAGTTCAGATCTATAATAGGTTTAGATGAATCAAATACGTTAAATATATACACACACACATAGATATACATATATACATACATACATACATATGTATGTATGTATATTGAAGAGATGCTTGGATTTTGGATGTATATTTCAGGATAACTTTATTCTAACAGAATCTATTATTGTCTTTAATCAAGTTCACTGTCAGCCTATGCTTCCAATACAAGAGTTTAACAATCCATAACGAATGAAAATATCTGATGTCTATGCACACGACATAGCAAAAGTCTCAATTTTGAGCACGCCTAAAATATCCAGACATGCATCTAAATTTTTATAGTTTTATATTCAGTAGTATAGAGAATTGATGCATGGTGAATAATGAGCAGACTGGGACTCGTTTATGAATTCAATTCTCATAAATTTCTAAAACTTTTAGTCACAGTATGTAGGAAATTAAGTATCTTTTACAATGGTCAGAAAACCCCCGAAACCATTTAATAAATTGGACCTATGCAAGGCATTTACTAGCAGAAATTAACGCCTATTTTTTTTTTTGACAGATAAAATATTGTTGAAATACTTTTGAGGCTTTTAAAGATAATTCTAAGCTCCTTTAAGTAATCCATAGCATACAGAAAATTGAGGGAATGTGCAAGTTCTCTCCATCGTAGTTCACTGGATATTAGCATAAATTATCTATGAAGAAGTATCTTGTCATGTAAATAATTTGTATTAATAATGAAACATGAGATCATTGTCCTATGTGTTATCTATTAGTAAGCAAATTACTTAGAGTACTCATATACACAGTTGGACAGAAGTAAAGCACTACTGCATGACTTTGCATAGAATTTTTCAAAAAGAAGTTCAAATCTCGGTTGCAAATCATATGAAAATATATCGAGATAGCCAGAGATGGAAATAAAATTATACAAAAGATTTCACTCAACATGCATGGCAGCAAGAGGAGGAGAGGGATGTACCTCTTTTGGGTCTCAAAAAAAAGAAGAGAATCATGGAATTGGTAGCAGCTTTGACTGCTACAAGGAGCAGCAACAATGCTTCCTTAACCAACAGTAGAGCAACTGCAACATGCAGCTCTAATGGCTACAACAGGAGGTTCCAGGAGCACCTGGAGATCGGCCTTTTTGGGTAGCAATTGACACCTAAATGCAGATTTCTGAAAACAGGAAGAAGAGAAATGACTCTCGATGGAGAGAGGTTGTGGAATGAAATGGGGAGAGGTGGCGTAGGGAAAAGGGCTTAAATAGAAGAGAGGGAAGGGAATTAAGGGAGATTTACTTTGACATGTGGAATACCTATAGGCCAAGTGGAAATAGCTTGAGGGAACAAGTGGAGTTTGCTGGAATATCCAGCAGTCTATTATTTAAAAGAAAATTATTCATTTTTTTTAGTTATATATATTTGCTAAAACCGATACTGTCAGCTATTGTTACTGTAGCAGCAGAATTTTTATTATTATTTTTTTTTCAATTTCTCTCTTTAGTTCACATACTAAAAGTTGACCTCAGGCGCACATCGAACCTCGGATTTCGACGCGTAATATTTTGTTTTGATCGTCACAGAACGACGATCAAAATGAGTATAACATTCATATACTTTCGATCGGGTTTTGAATACCCGAAATTTTCGGATACGATTTTTGTCTAAGACTAAATTTTGTGATTTAAAAATATCATATGACCTTCGATTGACGAACGGTCGATTCCGTTGGTCTTGTTTCGTCGAATCGGATCTAATGACGGTTTCGGTTCGTTTTGCAGTTTCCAAATTTGCGTCGTGGCTTTTCACGGCGCGCGTTACGGTGTGACCGATTTTTGGTCGATTTCGCCTGAACGACTTTTGATTCATGATCAATTGGTCGTTTTAGGTTGTTTAGTATTGACCGACAACGTTTTTGGGTTCATTAGACCCAAAATCGGACGACTTCGGGTTTGATTGGAAACCGGATGCTACAAGACCCTTTCGTCTCGCCCACCCAGTGGAATTGCGGTACAGGGAAGGGCATGGCTTACTCCAAAACTACGCCCCTGAGACGGGGGAGAGACTTTCCGAAACAAGTCACTCCAAAAACGGGCTCGATCGATACGTGCAAACGGGCTCGAAAAATCAAAATCGAGGGCCCTCCAGCCTAGGCACCTTAAAGAACACAGGGTCAACGGAAATGGTCAGAATGAAAACCTGTGGATCCCAGAGAGGTGTAAAATTACGAGCGCTCACGGAAAAAACCTAAGAAAAGACTGGGATCCGAGACCCGCACACTATGCTACCGCTGCCCTAACTGGGCTTCTTATCTCCCGCCAGCTGAGGGTCACCACACCCTCTCACAGTCAGGTGTAAGGATTACCGTGACTGACACTCTTAATTATCAGTCATCACTGAAACACCATCACTGACTTGATTCCCCATCCTTTCTCAATCCTTTCTGTGGTTGATTGTACAGATCTAGGTCTGTTGTCAATAATTATGTCAATAGTGATCTTTAATTAGTAGAGTATACTTAAAAATTTAATTCTGAAGACGATCGGTCCTTGTGGTTATAGGTTATTATTTCTAAAATCATGAGATTATCAACCATTCATTGGATCTGGGTCCAATTTCAATTTAATACAGAAATTTCCAAACTTTTCTCATTTATCTCTTAATTTAGTGGTGGTTATAGGTTATTATTTCTAAAATCATGAGATTATCAACCATTCATTGGATCTGGGTCCAATTTCAATTTAATACAGAAATTTCCAAACTTTTCTCATTTATCTCTTAATTTAGTGGCATGATTATTGATCGAAATTTTATAAGTCCCTCGTATGAAAATACCCTAATGCTCTTATTTTTCAATCATGAGATTAGACTCTAGTTTATTAGATATGGATTCAAGTTTAGATTAATGTAAAACTTCCAATTTTATCTAATTTAGTCATGAGATTAAGTGTTACTCATTTAATTCTAAAGTTTGTCTCAACATGGTCTTGTTGCCATGATCCACTGAGTCCAGCCTTCGCATGTTGTAATTTCTATGGTGGCATAACTTGGCAACTGACAAAGTACAACAACATCATGTTAACAAATGGCCATCATAAATATGCAACAACATCCTAAAGAAGAAGATTTCGGAACTTCATTTATTTATCTTTTTACATAAATTAAAACATGCAATGTAGACAATTTATTAGAGAAGGTCTGCATGGGTTTAGTATATCTAATAAAATGTAAAGATGCAACATCTACACTCAAGAAAGGGCCATAAAAATGCAAGGAGTATCAGGGGATTCTGTCAGCACAGATAGTCATTATTGAACCATGAGATTTTTGTTTTATTTCAGTCAAAACGCAGTTACTAGAGACATTAATTTTTTACTGAGATTTCAAATTAATAAGTTTGCGGCATAGCCAACTATCAACTCTTGACCATATAATAGAAAAAGAGCAGATAAAAATCATGTAGTAGAAAAGACCTTCACATTGGATGATATTTCAAATATGGAAATATGTGGTTTATTGGTTTGAAATTTAAATTCAAATTACTTGTTAATTCATTCTCAAATTCTCCTTATTTAAGTATACAAAATCTGAAGTAATTATAAGTCTTGAAATTTAGATCTAATTGCATGCTAGATATCCCAAAATTTTCATATTTCTACTTGAGATCAAGGGCTTATTTAATGGTCTGAATTGGGACTCAATATCATGCCAATTCATTCCCAAAATATTGTTATTCAAGCATAAAAAATAATATATCATGATCTGAAGCTAGATCTTAATACATGCAATTCATGATCCAAGATGGATGCAGAAATTGACGAAATGCGGTCTTGAGTTTTGATCAATTTTTGTGATTTAAATTATCAAACGACGTCTGATCAACGAACAATCGATTTCGTTGGTCTTATTTTGTCGAATCGGATTTTATGCTGGTCTCGGTTTGCTTTACGGTTTGGATTTCGCGTCACGGCTTTTTCCGATGGCACGCATTACGATGCGATCGACTTTTAGTCGACTGCGATCGAACGAGCTTCCATATGCAATTTACAAATCGACCTGAGTTTATTCAATATTAATTGATTATTAGATGATCTTGCAGTCTCTTAATCGGGTCAAGTTCGGTTTATTCGGATCTGGATGTCACAATTTTACATCCTTCCACTTCCACTACTATCGCTACCTCAAATCACCTTATTAATTGAACCATCACCACCAACTTTTGATCCGTTTTTAATCTCTTTCTTTCCGGTCACCACCAGCCTCAACCACCTTGCCTCCCCACCCCTATGCCGTTCCATTGCTGACCATAATCCACTTGTCGATCCTTTCCTCATAATTGTCCGCAACTCAGCCCCTGATGATTCCATCAACTCTCCACCTCCTCCAACTTGCACGACCCTTCTATCCTCTACAATAGGTATTATTAAGTTTGCTTTTTGAGATCTATTTTCGGACCACTTCTAGATCGTCCTCCGCACTCCCACTAACGCCATTGGGACTCACCACCTCCATCAGTCACTGAAGCGTCAAACTCGTCAAAGCATTGCGATCGCCATCACTATTGCCTATTGGAATATCGACGCCTCTTTATTTTAGGCTCCTTACCATTATTGTATAGGGCCTATAGGCTATGCGATCTCCTAACACCTGGACGCGGTGTCTTTTCTCGCAAACCACCTCTTCCTTTGATGTTTCCCATACCGTGTTGTCTCCTTTGACCTCGTCTGCCCCATCCTACTGTTTCATCACCATTCAAAAATCAACGATTCGAGTTTTTTCTGTGACAGGGAGAGTCGATGCAACCTATTCAAGTTTATTGTATTTATAATTTTAATTACTTCTTGTTATTTATTTATTTTAATTTTGTCAAGGAATGCAATGATTCTTAAAAGATGAATTCTTTTGCAATGTGACCGCCTTGTAAAACTTCTTTAAAAGTGAGGAAATCGTGTAGGTGATCAGTGATGGAAGTTTTGATACCTTATGAGTGTTATCCCTCTTTTACCTTCATTTTCTTTTATTCCTCTACCTACCAGTCCCTTCTCTATCCCATTTATTCTTCCTCATCTCACGTATTCCCTTCCAATACCCAATGTAATAAGCATGTTTCTCATTCTTCTTCTTCTTCTTCCTATTCCCAATTCCAAAACTGTCAGCCTTCCTCTTTAAGAACTTAGGCTACATCATGAAGGGCGACCTCTGTAGAACCATTTGAGAGTCCCCAGCTATCATCCTTGCCAGAGAGGAGTCCACAAAGCTTCTTTTCTTCTTCCTTCCCCTAACTTCAATCCTCTTGCTTCCACCACTCTCGGAATGGCGGTCTTCGTGCTCTCCTCATCATCTTGTGCCGTTTTGCATCTTTGATGCTGACCACCTACCCTTCCCCTTCTCTCGGATCTCCCCTTGCCCTCTCTCCCTCAAGCTCTCTGCTAAAATAAAAAACAAGTGTTTAGAAGTTGGTCAACGGAAATCGTGTAAACTGGTTCTTTTTTCTTAAAATTTCAATTTTATATCTGGCTTAAAATGCCTATTCAAGTTTCTACCTTGTTGTCCTTATTCAAATTTTCTGAGAGGGTAGGTAGAGTAGCTGTTAGCATTACTCCATGTCCATTTTCTTTTAAATAGAAACGCAGACTGACTTGTCTCTTTCATAATAGAGTTGTTTGCCTCTTACCTGAAAGTTCCGTGTTTCTCATATGAGTTCTGATTGTATGATCTGTGCAGCTCCTGGTTTGACATCCAATGATATCATGGGAGTGTGGAAGATCGACGATGTTGACAATAGCTTCTCTACACAGCCTTTCCGAATCAAATATGCTAGACAAGATGTCCTCTTGTCAGTGATGATATCATTCAATTTACCGCTAAGAAAAGATGAGGCATGTACCACTATTTTCCTTAAAGTATCTGCACCAGAATATTCTATTTAAAACACGAATAGTTATCTTTACTTGTTAACTTTTACAATTGTCGAAACTAGATAATGATCTAGGATATTGATAGGAGATTTATATAAATTTGCCTCTAACTTCTCTTCCAACAATCTTTATTTCAGATCCCTGGAACATCTGCAGTAATATTGAAATTTGAGCTTATGTATGCCCCTATTGTAGAAAATGGGTAAATATCATCTTTCCACACGCTCTAAATGGAGATATCTTGCAGGCATTTGTAATTTATATTGCAAAACACCATCATAGTATATAACAGTTATTCTGGCAGTTCTGAGATGCAGGCTTCTCTCGATTCTGTTTCTGCCGCTGTCCATGAATTCAGGATACCGCCTAAAGCACTTCTGGGTCTCCACTCATATTGTCCTGTTCATTTTGATGCTTTCCATGCTGTTTTAGTTGATCTAAGCATACACATTGTCTTTTTGAGAGCCGGGGCATACTCGCCTTCTAAGAAGGTAACAAGGTTTGTGACAATATAGTTTCAAATTGGAATTATATCTGTCGCTGAACCTCTCTTTTGCAAGAGATAACAATTAGACCATGGTTTAAAATTTTCAGCAATTCGCTAAAGTCGGAAGATTTTTCTGCTTTGGACTATGAGTATAATCAGGTTTTCCATCCAACACGTTTCTTCTTTGGGGTCTAGCCTGTTTTTTATATAATATTTATCTTAGACAAAGGAAATCATACTTTTAATGTATTAGTGTTTCTCTTGAACTTTTCTACCATCTCTTATTTCCTTTCGTAGTTCCTAGGACAAAGACAATATTCTTTTGGCATGCATAACATTGGTTATATTCATCTGCAGAGCATTCTGATTGATTAGTTTGATGCAATGCTATTTTTTAATGGTGTCAGACTGACTGTTACAAATTTGAAATGACATTGCTATAAATTCAACTATGTGAATTTTGAATAAACGGATATTGAGATTCAAAATATCAACTTTAAGAGTTCAAAAAGCTTCCAAAAGGCAGGCCAATCTTTTATCATTTCTGCTTTTGATATTATGCTGAAATGTTGCGTAGTTTTAAATAAAATTAGGTTCTTTTCTTTGTTATTTTTTTAAAAAATCAGCTTGGTTTCTGCCGGAGTATTTGGTTATGTGTCATTTATACGTGAGATGGGTAAATGGATCCCTCCAGGATCCATTTATCCCATCCATGAGTTTAATCCCACATCTACCGTTTGTGGGATGTGGAGACTCAGTAGGGGCTATATATAGACCTCCCACACTCATTGTATCCAATGAGAAAAGCAATAGAAGCATCAACCCTTTGAGGCGTTCTCCCGTGGTTTCATCCCACTCCTTAGGAAGTAGGGTTCCACGCAAAAATCCTGCTGTTCATATTTCTTTATCTTTTTATTTGACACGCTTCCGCATTCTTATTTTCTAACATGGTATCAGAGCGGGTTTGATTTTTGAGGGTTTATGTCATTATTTAATTCGAGATTCAATTTTTGTTCTTGAAGATGTATTCCTTGAAAATTATTATTCTTCATTGTTCAAGTTCGCGATTAAGTTCAAGATTCAATTCTAAGGTTTCTTTTGAAACCTTAATTCCTGCATGGTTTAAAGTTCAGAAGCACGTTCAAAGAAATTCCAGCCGCAGTTCAAAGGTGTTTAATCTGCGCAAATGTGCAAGGTTTGCCGTTCAAGTTCCAGGGTTTCTTATGGAAATGTTCTACCCCATCCAGGCCACATATGGCGGCGAAGCCCTTGTCCAGGCGATGGCGAGCCCTAGCCGCCATCTCGTGGCGGCAAGCCCTAGATAAGATGGAGGCGGCTAGATCGACTCCTCTCTAGGCGGCTCCACGCGCAGGCGGTGGCAGCGAGCCCCTCTCCTCATCGCCATCTCGTGCCTCCTGCTCCTCGCGCCGCAGATCCCAGGCGAAGCACCTTCTAGGAGCCCCATCAGGTCTCCTTCTCTTGCGCAGGCGCGAGATCCAGTCAATCCCTCATCATCTAGGGCTTCACCTCCAGGCTCATGATCATTCTTGCAGAATTATCGCGGCGTAGCTCCTCTAGCCGCGACATCGTGGCGCAGCTCCAGGCTGTGCCTTGCCGCAAGGAGCCCCACAGAAGTGCTCGATCTCCTTCCAGATGCAGGCAGAACCCCATCGATCTTCTTGCGTGCTTCTCGCGCGAATCTCCAGCATCAGGCGGAGCCGTGCCCTCCATCTCCCATCGCAAAGCCCCATCGGGGGTAGCGGTCCTTGAGAAAAGGGGTTCCCACTACGGGGAGCCCTAAATAGGGTTAAGCCCGATTGGGCCCGATTGCCCCTTAAAAAAATTATGTGAAGGGGCACATGGTTATTTAAAAAAATGAGAAAAATGTGGGCCGTGTCATGTTTTTGAAAAGGAGAGGGGGGGGGGATTTTGAAGCCCATTTGGGGCTGCGAAAAAAAAGCCGTAACAAGAAAAAGGTGAACGGTTATTTTGAAAGAGAGAGAGAGAGGAAAAGGCGTATAAAAAAAAGGAGAAGAACGACTTATTAAAAATATGATTTGAAAAAAAGGAGAAAGTCGAAAAAAATATATCGATATCGGCTTATGTCGTTTTGTTTATTCCCCATCATTGTTGTCTTCTCCCAACTTGGTCGATGTTTGTCATTCCGACCAATATGGGAGAAAGGGGGAGTATTGTGTAGAGTCGCAGGCTTGTCATACTTTCCAGATTCGAGGCCGTTCAGATATTCAAACTCGACGATCAGTTTCCGAGTCTTTACTTTCAGACACACACATGTATGCGGTCTTCTTTTCATATGTGCACATGTATGCCATCATTTGTTGTGGTTCCCATCATTCTTGTTTTGTCTGCCATGGTTTTCATGTGATCCATAGGGACTCCAAAGTAGAGTACCATTCCCTATGCCATGTGGGCTAGGGTTTTCATGTGGTTTCATAGGGACTCCAGAGTAGAATACCATTCTCTGTGCCAGATGGGAGAGACCCAGTTCTCAGACAAGGAGACTTCTTCAGACTCCATTCTCAAGCGATCGTGAACTTCAGTACGAGATCCTTCTGAGGTTCCAAGGAGAGGGAACCCACTTCGAGGTCCTTAGAGAGACCCATCTTCAGGGATCTGTGTATGGATAATTAGCGACGTTCTTTGTTCGGTCCTTTTCAGAGATGGAGCAGTTGTCCACATTGTTGTGGCGGACCAGAGTTCTCCGTGTAGAGACTCATTTTCAGTTGTAGTGACTTTGACGGGCGCATACAGAGCACATGCTGCACGACATGAGAAGCAAAGTCCTCGATAACAACCGACAGTTGTGCGCGTTGAATTGATATTGTCTGTAGTGTCTTGTAGCGTGAGTTGAGATTTATTTCTGTTTGTCCAAGCTGAGCATTGCATGCTCCAGCTTGAGGGGGAGTGTTGGAGTATTTGATTATGCGTCATTTATAGGGAGATGGGTCCATGATCCATTTACCCCATCCATGAGTTTAGTCCCACATCTACCGTCTGTGGGATGTGGAGACTCAATAGGAGCTATATATTGACCCCCACACCCATTGTATCCAGTGAGAAAAGCAATAAAAGCATCAACCCTTTGAGGCGTTCTCCCGTGGTTTCATTTAAGGAAGGCCGTATCGATATTGATATCGGTTCAGTCCGCCCATAAATTGATATATCGGGATATATCGACGATATCGGAGAAAATGTCGGAAATAGCTCAAAAAAGCTATTTTTTGTCTTTTTTTCAGAAATTAAGATCATCCAAGATATTAAAACAACAAATAACCTACATATACATACTTATGCCACACATATCGATCATTTATAGCCCATATATCGTACATATCGGTCATATCGAACATATCGTTGTTAATGTTTACTCTTGACCTATATGTATTGGAATTTGATTCCATTCAAGTCTTATAACACTAAATAACTCACAAATATACACTTAGATGACACATATAGATCATTTGTGAAGACTATGATCCTTATATTGCACATATCGGTCATATCGAACATATCGCTGGTACTGTTAGTTTGTTGACCTATGTACATTAGAAATGGAGTTCATCCAAGTTCTTAGATCACTAAATAACTTACAAATATACTTTTAGATCACATATATCGATCATCTATGGAGCTTACACCGCATCTATCGATCATTTGGAACATATCGATATTAATGTTTGATTCTTGACTTATATTTTTTGAAGAATTGACTTATAGATATTGGAAATGGATTTCATTCAAGTTCTTACAATGAAATAACTTGTAAATATACACCAAGTTGAAGAACTATTGTATGCACCCTCCTGTCCCACCATACCCTACCAGTACGGGGGTCTCGCTGCCCGGTCAGCGAAACATCGACGATATCGATCAATATCCGGGATTTTTTTGTACCGAATCCAATCATTTTTGATCGATATGAGCCGATATGGCGATGTATCGCCGATATATAGGCGATATATCGCCGATATCCCTATAAAAGGATATACTGGGTGATATAGAAACCCCTACCTTGTCGAAACCGATATATCGCCGATACGTCTTTCTATGGTTTCATCCCGCTCCTTAGGGAGTAGGGTTCCACGTAAAAACCCTGCTTTTCATATTTCTTTATCTTTTTATCTGATACGCTTCCACATTCCTATTTTCTAACTATTTCTATGTTTTGTGTAGATATTTTTGGGCATTACACCTACTTAGGCAATGCCATTTTAAGATTTTTATCGTTTTATATAAACAATGCAAGTTTAAGACTCATAATGTGGTTGGATGGGAACCATGATGAAGGGATTGGAGGAAGATGAGGGGTAGAACATCAAATGACAACTGCATAGGAAATTAAATGATTTTTTTGTAACAGAATCTAATTTGGGGGTCACCCCAATTGTTGATCAAAGGTTAAAAACCGCTTTAAAACTTCTTAGTAGTTCATGATCATTAATTTTTTTGAAGTTCATGGTTATCCATGTGTTAGGTTTAGGAAATTCCGTACGAAGGGTTCCTGGCATAAAACTTTTTGTTGAGTTCTAGAGCAGAAGCCGACAGGGTGGAAGTCTGTCTGCATGTCTAAGTGTGACAGGTTGGTATTGTTGCATCCGGTTCTGTTCGCATTCCCTATTTTCTACCTATCTTATAGGCTGGTGCCTGTGGGGGTGCGGAAAAGTCTTGAGACCATTGTGAGGCATCTCTTCTGGTCATCATCTGGACAAAATAATGCTTAGCAGATGGGCCTTGGGGTACGTAGCTTGGAGGAGATGAATAAGGCATTGCTTAGCAGATGGGTCGCTCGTATTTGGGCAACTGTAGTAGTCAGTTTACAATATGATTTGGAAGATCTACGGATCAGGACTTCTTTCCATGGTATCCAGGATCTTGGTTTTGCATTATCGTACTTTTGGAGAGGCATTTGTTGTGTGGCATAGGAGATCCTGCCTTTCATGAGACCTGTAGTTGGTGACAGAAATGGTTTTCGTTTCTGGACGGATGGCTGGAGTGAGGGTGAGGCGCTAGACGTGAGTTTCCCGTGACTTAAGGTGTTGGTCGAGCCTCCGGATTGCTCGGTGAAGATGGTTTGGGATGGGTTTTTGTTCTTCCCGCAGTTTAGATCTGAAATCTCAGATCAACAACTGGATGATCTTTTGGTTTTGTTGGCGGAGATTGAGGAGGTGTATGGACCCACAGACGATCGTGATTGCTGGATATGGTGCGATGACTCTTTTTCGGTCGGGAATGCTTACATGGCTTTTAAGGATCCTATGACCTTTGACACATGGGGTGTGCGGCATATCTCGAAGTGGAAGGTACCGACTCAGGTGGAGGTCTTCTTGTGGATCTTTAGGAGGGGAAGATTGCTGATTAAGGAAAGATTTGCACTATTCGTTTAGGCGGCAGATTCAACGTGCTCTAAGTTTTCAGAGGACGTGGAGGATGCTGATTATCTTTTCTTCACTTGTGGGAGCTCAGTGGAGGTCCGGAATCGCTTTAGGAATCACACGGTACGATCAGACAGTGTTCTAGCTTCTGGGGCTCCATTGGGGAGGATTGCAATGGCACAGAGAATGAGAGATGGGTGTGTGTGGCAATGATCCGAGCCCTATGGTTGGTTAATAATGGGGTGATCTTCCGTCAAGACCATTCCTATGTTGAAAATGTTGTGGCGCATGCAGCATGCTTAGGTGATGACTGAGAGTTGGAACCCGTAACATGTAATTTTGTAATGCCCCACACTTGTAATAGGCCTGTATTAACTTTTGGTGAAAATGATGAAGTTTTTGGGCGCCCACCTATATGGTGGAAGCCCTTTTTTCTTTCAAAAAATTTTTGTTGAGTTGATTGCACCTGTGATGCAAGCTTTTACTTTCTTATTCTCTTTGTAATTGTGATTGGATGATTACTTTTTTGAGGATGTGGTGGGTGATCACCATTGTTAGCTGATCACCATTGTTGGGTGCTTACCCGTGACCTCTCTTAATTATGAAGGTAAAAATTGTAAGTACATCGACCATGTTTTATACAAGGAATTTGCGTGCCCACATACATTTTTGACATAAGAATGCTCCTCTAAGAAGACCAATGCTTTTCTTCCAGGTCGATTGGCGTAGAGAAAATCAAACAACTTTGCCCTTTTCGCTCTTAAATGATAAAACCTGTTGCCTAAGCTTCTCCAGAACTCTTCCTTACCGGAGATTTCTGTCCACTCAACTCCACCCCTCCTCTAGACCTCTTTTGCATATTCACGAATGAAAAGGTAATTAATATCCTTCGCTTTTCCCATAAAGAGGGATCAACCTGCATCTGTTCCCTTGAAGAAACTTGCCGCAAAGCCCTCGCCATCGGTCTTCCCATCCCATCCAAAGCATCCATGTGAAGATCTTCACTTTGAGAGGAGTGTGCGTTCTCCAAATCCAGCAGTAATCTTTAGCCAAAGCAACATCCCCTAGCACATTCTGCCTCACTGGGCTTTGTATGCCTTTTTGATAGAGATAACACCCTCCACACACCCAATGGTCTCGCATCGTGGAGGCCTAAAAATACCAACTTCCCTAAAAAAGCTGAGCATGCTCTTGTGCATGTTGCTTCAAAAAGCCCAAAGAAATATTGGTGTCCTCGATCCAGACACCAATCAACACTCGCTCGTAGTCACCTCCTTGTCTCATACTGAGGCAATCAATCAGGGGAAATTTGTCAAACAACGCACGCTCTTCCGTCCATTCATCTTTCCAGATCACAAAAGATCTTCCATCTCCCAACATATGAAATGCACGAGGGGGGATGTTCAGGATGATCAAGCAAAGTCCCATCCAGACAGTAGAACGTGACCTCACACCGAAATCTGTCATGTTAAGATAAATAAATATCTCATAATCGCTCTCAGATCTTTATCATCCCCTTAAGTGACCACCACCCACTTTGTGAATAGAGCCATGTTCGTCTCCCTGAGGTATATGACCTCGCCCTACCATCTTCTCGAGATTTGGAGACAATCTTTCGAGCAAACATGGTCACTTGCTCTCATCACTGAAAGTAGTCTGAAAAAAACCTCCACATCAGTTTGCCCATGCAGGACAGAGGAAACATTCATCTGGGCGCATCTAGAGATCTTGTATATATACATAGTAATAACCTCTTTTTTTCATAACTAAAGGAACAAACACAGATTTATGTTTATTCATCTGCAATTCCGATATATCTACCAAACACAATCAAAGCTGCGAATCTTCTGGCCTCTTGAACACCCCTTCCACAAAGATTAGAAGTAGGCTGTAAGATGGGAAAGATTGGGTCACATACATCTTTTACGAAACTTCGAGGATGGATTGACACACTGTGCTTACTTCAGGTTCGTGAAATCATGGCTTGTGGGAGTTGATTTATTTAAACTGTATTTCAGAGAATGGGTGGAGAGAATTGACCAAGTTTTGGAGGGGTTGGTATCTTTCAGGCTCTTCCTTAAGCATGTGGTTCTTAGGAAGAAGTTGAAAGAGTATAAAAAGGCAGATCAAGTAGCATATCGATGGGAAAGATTGGGTCATATACTTCTTTTACGAAACGTCGAGGACGGATTGACAAACTGTGCTTACTTCAAGTTCGGGAAATCATGGCTTGTGGGAGTTGATTTATTTAAACTGTATTTCAGAGAATGGGTGGAGTGCTGGATTGACCAAGTTTGTGAGGGGTCGGCATCTTTCAGGCTCTTCCCTAAGCATGTGGCCCTTAGGAAGAAGTTGAAGGAGTATAAAAAGGCAGATCAAGTAGCATATCGATCAAGGGCAATGTCTCAACAGGTGGTTAATACGCTTGACAGAGCTAGGGACTCCAGACCATTTCAGTTAGGACTTAGGAGATTGAGCTTTAAGCTGGAGTAATGGTCTAGACAATCTTGGATAAATGGGGGGGGGGTGGGATATGGTTCTCTCTCTCTCTCTCTATGGATAGTGTGAGGAAATGAGGAAATTACATCCATGTGGTGGTGGTTTCTAGGTCAGTGTTCCGAGAGATGAGCATACGAGCAGCGCGATGCTTGAGTATATCAAGGCCTTCTATAAGTAGACAATGATTTTGGTTGGAGGTGGTCCAGTCATGGGCCAATCGTCGTGGTTTAATGCTGGTAGATTTGTAGATTCATGGTTTCTCTAAGCGAGAGGTACACGAGGCCTTCTGTGGGCTGAATGTTGATGGTGTACTTTGTCTTGGCATTTTCTTGATTTTTGTTTTCTTTTGTGCATGGAAGGTTGATGGTCGACACGATGGTCAAAACTCTTGAGATCTTGACTGATTGGAAGAGGAGATGTATGGAGGGGATGCTGTGGAAGGTTGACTTGCTTAAGGCTTACAACAACATCGATTGTGAATTGAGGATTACTACCCCATCACTCTTTCTAATGTGAAAAATATGGTCGGAAATCCAGGAAGCGTGAAGTAGCCAATATTTGATAACACAGTAAGGCACTGTTGGGTCTGACAAAGTGTAGCAAAGGCTCTTGCCAATAAACTTTAAGTGCTGCTAAGTATTCGTGTCGATCCCCTTCATATGGCTTTTATGCTTGGAAGATTGTTGGTGGATAAGATGGTAATGGCCTCTCAGATCTTGACTGACTAAATGAGGAGATGCGGGGAGGGGATGATGTGGATGGTTGATTTGCATATGGCGTTCGATAACGCCAACTTGAGATTTATGTGGAGCTCGTTGTGCAAGGGGGGGTTTGGGGGGGTCTCAAACATTTGGATTGCTTAAGATGAATAAATGCTTCCTTATTTCTTAGGAGGTCAGGGGGAGGGTCTGAAAGGGATGCTCCCTGACGCCATTGATGTTTGTACTTCTGCGGATGCATGGCCATTATGACTATGCATGAAGTTTGTGGTTTTTGTTTCTATGAGTACGCAACTCACATGGTACCCATCCTGGTTTTGCCGTGTGTTGGTAATATCTTATTTTTTGTGAAGGTTGGTCTCTAGGAAGCCAGATGACTCCCAATGTTAATCAACATTTTTAAAGGGGTTATTAAGCAAGCCGATCAACATAGGGAATTATGCATTTGTTGTGCTTGGGATGTTTGATGAGGTTGTTAGTATTACTATATGTGTGAGAGCTTTGGGTGCCAATATTCGGGCTCCCTGATCCTACTTGGGTACCCCTTGTCCAGTGGGAAGCTAATTTTTAATTGGGGGCTACTTTTGAAGAAGACGAGGAAAAAGCTGCTTGTTTGGAAGAGGGAGTACCTGTCACGAGGAGAGGTGCTGCTAAAGTCCGTGCTGCCAACGATATTGGTATTCTACATTTTGTCCACAAGCTACTTATCATAATTCAAAAAAAACTTGAGAGATTATGCAAAGTTTTTTATGGCTACTTTCTAACGGGAGAGCATAATAACGACTGTCTTTGTTGGAGGGTGGTTTGAGGATCTTGCATTTTCAAATTAATGTTAGAGATTAACGAGATTTCAACAAATCTCAATGTGGCTGTGATAGACGCAAGATCGCTATCAATTTCTTGGAGGGGTATGCCCTCGATTATTACGGATGTTGCTTCGCTTCTTTGCTCGACAATGGAGAAATATAGGTTCTTTTGGACTTTGGATGGATGATTTGACTCAGGAAGGCGCTCTATCTAATAGATATGCCCTCGAATATGGAGGTGACAATGTTTGAGAACTTGTCAAGGATAAGTGGAGATGGTGGTGTTTGGATGTTAATGTTCTCTTCCATCCTCTTGGATCAATTACGGTGGGAATTTGTTCGTATCTTGGGAGAGATTGAATTTTTTTTTGAAGCTCTTGGGAGAGATTGAATTGACGGAGTGCCCATTCAAGGGTGGAACCATTTGGATGGAGATGATAGAGACTTCTCGATCATAAAGGCATAAAAGCTATCTAAAGGCAAAATTTGCAGGGAGATGATGCCTTAGCTAAATATTATTGGCTGAAATGGATTATGGAGAGTAAGGGCTCCTCTAAGAGTGAAGATATTCATGTGATTGTTTCTAAGGGGAAGAACAACGATGTGGGATTCTACGGTTCTCAAGTGTAGATGAGAGTTGTTCCTTTCGTGGAAGGGTCTTGGACGACATTGACGATCTGTATCTTTAGTGCGATGTTGCGGAAGAAGTTTGGGAAAGGGCTGTGATTTGAATGTATCGTGTATGGATGATTCAATTCCAATTTGGCAAGGCAATATATTGTTCGGAAGTTTAGAGGGCCAAATTGCTTGCTTTTTTTTGTGGGGTATATGGTTTTGCAGAAATGCTTTTGTTTTTTTGGGGAGCTATTTTATATTGCAAACATTTTTGCACATGTAAAGTTCTTCTAAAAGTCCTTGATCTTACGCTTGCTATTATTTTTAACCAAGTAGTAATGGAGTTTTTGACGGAGCACCTAGATGTGATGCTTATCCTCACCTTTTTTCTAAAAATAACTATATGGCAAGAAAATTTACACCATTTGTCCAATAGCCTCTGAAGCCATTAGCCGAATAGCCTTTGAAGCATCCCCCTTGGACATCCTGCATGCTGTAGGGACTAGGGAGCACAAATAGCGGGGGTGTCAAGGGGCAACCATGTCATACTCCTCTTTGTTGTTGAGAACTTGAAAGAAGTCAACTTTTGGATGCCTGGTGATGAGAACATAAGAACAGGAGGTAGTGTTATATAACTTCATTTAAGAATTCCAGATGCTGGGTAATCACTCTTGTGCAACAAACTTTATAAAAACATCCAATTATATTATCACAAGTTTTAAAGAAGTTCACTTTTCACAACATATCAACTTCTCTCATCTTCTAATTTCCCGCAATCTTAATTGCCAACCCACACTGTCCATGATTAGACTTCCAGGCACAAACACTGTTTATAAATGGTTGAAAAGCACATTCAACAGCTCCCAAGTTTGTTGGCAAGAACCTTAGCCACAATTAGATAAATTATGTCAGAGTATTATGACCGGTGTTCTTCAACTCTTAGAGCTCCCTCCTTTGGAATCATATAGAGTAAAGCTTTGTTCAATCTTTTAGAGCTGTAATTATCTACATGAAACTCTTCAACCACCTTCCAAATATTCAGTTGTATCATATCCAGGAATTCCTTGAAAAAAATACAAGGAAGTTGTCTGGACGAGACGAGCATTCATATATCAGTATGTTGGTTGGTCTGTGCTGAGTTAACTAACCCCCTGCATGACCATCTCCATCCTAGATAACCAAAGTCATGAAATACTGCACCACATATTAGCTAACTTGCTTATCGCCATTGACTGTCAAACTGAAGAACTCCACATCATGAATATATTTTAGGATTTTTACACTGATGCCCTTCAAAGTTTTTCTAGTAAAACTTATGCTCCTAACTTTTTTTGCAACCCTAACATGTTTCAGTTACACTTGTGTCCATATATTCTTGCAAAATTCTCATAGCCCTTTTATTAGTTGAATATGTGAGCACGAGTGTAATAATAAAAGTCACTAATGTAAATTTTGTAGAAGAAAGGGTCACAAATGTAATTGCAAAAAGTTTTGGGCCATGAGTGTTATTGGAAAAATTTGAATGGCCTCTGTGTTAACATCCCTGCTTTTTTCATCTCTCCGCTAGCTCCATCAAGGGGAAGAAGACCATGTTGACACCCATCCTCTCTAACCCGTGGTTCTTGATAGCTTCCACCAAGGTTCAGGAAAGTGCTATGCGTATGCGTTTAGACAGGCCATTGCGGGGGCATATGCGGTTCTACGCGGTTTTCTAATTTTTAATTTAAAAATAAATAAATACCTACGAATAACATTAGTACTCAATTTATGTATCTAAGTGGAGTTAGAGGAGAACTAAGAAAAACGGTTCATGTTAGATGGTCAAGTATATGCTTTTAATTGCCTAACATTTAATAAAAAAACATTTAGCCATAAAACTTCACATATTAGATGACTCATAATAACAAAATTTCATTACACATGCATGCACTACATGAGCAAAACCTCAATCAACATATATTAAATATTTGACGATATATTGCATATAACTCATGAAAACAATACATGAGATAAGCATAAAATATTGCATAAATATAATGGTATAACACATTGCAATTGTATACAAATGCATGTCATATTCTTACAATTGAATGGAGGAAGAGGCAGATCTACAAAATTAAGCACCTGAATGAGAGGATTGGAACGTTGGAGATGTTGGAGTAGTATGCGGGGCATATACGAGGCATATACGGGCCGCATATGCGGGGAGGGCACATAATAGACCAATTCATGAAATTAGTTCGGCCTACATGCCGCACAGGCATATGCGGCCCGTGCGACCGATTTCATGAACACTGGCTTCCACCAATATATTTCCTTTTTTTTATCTTCTTCATGCACGACTCTTCGTTGCTTTAGTATGTGCTCAATCTCCTCCTGCAACATAAGCATGGTATCCTTCACTCTATACATGATATAAACATCCTTCCATGCCATCAACAATTTAAATGATACTAGACTCCTCTTCAGAGTGATGGTCCATCTCATATTTGATGTGGGGACACGAGAGAGAGAGGACATGAGTTGAGAGTTTGCCAGGAACATGGGTTAGAGAGGGATCGCGAGAAGGACCCACCACAAGTGGGGGTTGAATATGATGAGGGGCTTAGATGACCTTGATTGATGGTGAGGTCGATGAAGTGGTCTCTAGTCATGCGATGGTTCCTAGCTGGGCTCGTTTATCTAAAATTTGCTTTCGTTGTGTCATTCACGATTACAGAGCTCGAGTTTGTAAGGTGGAGGTGATATGCTTTTGTTTGGAGGGGGGTATGCTCGATCGCTATCCATCGATGTGCCCTTTCGTAAGATACAACGACATCAAGCCGTACTGGAGGTGTGAGAAGCATTTGGGGAAATGGAAAACAAGTGGAAAGCATAGTTTTAACTGCCGGAATCGATGTTGTTTCGCTAAGTTCGAAAATGAGCATGTCTGGGGCATGCCGACGATATCCCAGAAGCATGCTGAAACAACAAAGAAAGCTTAAAATTGGTGAATGCCAAAAATAAAGTGTCTCTAATATATTCTCAATAAATAAGTAATGTAATTTTAATATATTTGGCATGTACGTAAACTAAAAATATAACATTAAATACTGTCAAATTGGTAATCTTGAATATTAATACTTTTTTGAGAGGATTGAATATTACTACATAACATTTTAGAGGCATGAACATACGTGAAATAGTCTTGAAAAATAAAGATAAAAAAGAAAACATACTAAAGCAACAATTCATGGTTCCTTCTCGGAATGAATTTCCTATCGGATATAGACTTAGTCGCATGCTTTCTTGCTTGTGCCGATGACATGCTTGAACATCTTCCAAAATAGTTTTCTCATATCATATATGAACAGAGGCATCTGCAGTCCAATGGAATTCATTTATACTTGGTAAGAAATAATTTAGAGCATTCCAATATATGTATGTATGATCTCATCAATACCTGTCTCGATGAGTAACACGAGCTTGTAATGGTGCAATGCCACTAATTCTTGACGAGGACGTTGATGGGGGAGCGATTGAAGCTTGTAATTAGAGTAGTGGAGAGTAATGAATAGTTCATATAAGAAATGATAAAAATCATACTGTTGTCCAACTCTTGCCTCACTAGAAGAAGATTCTTCCATTCCACCGGCACCGGCACCAGCACCATGACCGTATCATATACATATCTGGGAGGTGGAAGAGAAGCATGCAATCCTGGTAAAAGTATTGAGAAAAAATATCACCACCATGATACGATAAATCTTGGAGATCCAATTAAGACTTATAATGATAAGAACTTGAAGCATCATGAATGGGTGGGGAGAAGGTTGCAGCATCTTTGTATTGAGAATCACCTATTTTTATCTTTAAGAGACTCTGCTTAAGATATTAAGTCCACATAATCATCGGTCAAATGATTCGTAAAAAACCCATACCCATGGTCACTATACTAGCATGGCCTATACCAATTCAACAACAAGGCCTTGTCACACATTAAGTAGGGTCGGCTACATGGATTCTTTGCCTCTATTCAGATCTATCTTGGGTCATTCTTGAGCTTATATCCAAAAAACTAAGTTCCCTTCGGATAGTCTCATTCCAACACTTCTTGGGCCTTTCTCGCCCTCTCTTAACCAGCTCAACATCCCAACACTCGCATCTTCTAACTGGTGCATCAGCCGGTCTCCTTTGCAAATGACCAAACCACCTTAAGCGATTTTCTCATATCTTATTCTCGATCGGAGCTACACCCACTTTCCTTCTGATTTTATCATTTCGAATTCGATCTTTACGTGTATGTCAACACATCGACCTTATCATTTTCATTTCTGCAACTGCCATTCTCTGCATGTTTGGCCCATACTAATTATTCCATTATATTTCTTTTCCAGCTTTGGATATTCGACCATCATTTATAATTACAAGGTACTACTTGAGAATAAGTATACTTCGAGGAGCAATGAGATCATAAAATTTGAAGAACAATATACATGGGATAGGAATAGAAGATAGAATAACAAAAGAATTCTCATTAATTCACATGACTCTCCTAGATTATCAATTTGTCAATGTAGGATTATCGAGTATTATTTGTGAATGTACAAGCATATTCGGAGGGGGAATGGAATTTTTAAAAATTAAGAAAGAAACAAAACATGAAGGATGAGAATAGATGCCAAACGTAGAATTCCCTCTACTTCATCTAAGATTATACTTCATCGCCGATTTGCCAATGCAGGATTAATTGTAGAGTACTTTTTTGAAAGAGATCGAGCATTGCAATTGCAATCAACTATAGAAATGATCGCATAATAATATAATGGATGAGAATACAAGATGATAAATTGAAAAGACCATCACTTCTTTTGACCTATAAACATTTTCAATGTAGGGTATTATATGTTATTATTTGATATTTTTTAGAGCACATAAAAAAGCATGACCCCCGTGCCCCCAATATTTAACCAAAAATATAAAGAAATTTACATTTTTTCATGTATCGGCGACATGCCCCACATATCCTCGCCATGCCCCCATACCATCGACATGCCTATTGACATGCCATCGATATCTTGGAAGATCAACACTTCACCCATATCGGCACACCCAAACACTTCGACACAACATGATAAGGCATGCCGCGACACCTTGAACTATGGTTGAAAGATGTGGAAGAATTGGCGATGATTGATTGTCTTGCTTTCTTAAAGGATTCGAGGTGGGCAGTCAAGGAGAAGGAAGCTGTGAATGTTGTTAGATCGGTGGTTGATATGGGCTCTTTGATGGCATCCTTTAGAAGCAACATTTAAGAAGAGAAGAATGCGAATTTGGATGTTTTTCTCTTGGGAGGGGGTGCACTATAAAATTGAATCTTCTTGAGTTGGCGAAAGCTTCAATCAACCGAATAATTGGAGGCACTTTCATGGGAGATAATATATGGGATTGTTAGGTGGTTTGCACTACAGTGTTTTCGAAGGCGAAGGATCAAGAACTTTTTAAAGGATTTGAAAGGATGATGTAGAGAAGGCTCCTCTAGTCTGATGGGGCTGAACCCTCCTTGCATCATCATTGCTTTCGTGTTTTAGTATCCCATTTTATTCGAGGGATTGGTCTCCTTAGGATTTGCGGTAATGAGCATTGGGGATGTATCAAAGGTTAACTATGATGATGTCCTATCTCTATGTCATTCGCCTGGAGGAGATGGTGGCGGTGGTGGGAAGATTATCAAATGTTGATTTTGAACTGCTGCTAAAAATCAACGCTTCAGCTTTAAGTTTTCGATGGTAGAGGTTGATGATGTTTTTTATATGGATAGGGTTCCATTGGATTCTAGGTTAAAGTTGGATGGAGATAACAATGATCATGTGCCTGAGAAGTTGGAGGTAGACACATCTTTACAATTACTAACATTGAATACGAGGGATGAAAACGAGAAAGGTTCGAAATATCAATATCATATCGGTGGACTCGAAAAGGGATATATCGACGATCTTGGTGGAAATCTTGGAAATTGCGCAATTTTTTCCGTAAATTAAGATCATCTTATTTTTTAAAACAATAAATAATGTACATATACACACCTATATGCAAGAGTGTTGTATTTACTATTTAGCAAACTAATACACATGATGTCTCACATATTGCTGCTGTCAATGTTGACTTTTGACTGCTTAGCATCGACTGCTGAGAGATATTTGAAAGGAAAATGATGAAATTTGAAATATACAATTTATAGACGTAAAGGACATGCATCGTTAGCTTTATATCGCATTACATGTTGTGTATAAATAAAATGTTGAGCTATAGCAGATATCATGCAAATAAGTGAATGAGTATAATAACATAAAGTTTTTAAAGAACATCGTTGATAATTATGAATGAAGGAAGACACATTAAAATATATTAAAAGCAAAACTTTATAACCGAACTAAAGAAAATCAATGTTGATCGGAGTAAAGTTTGAAATAACGATATTGATAACGTATCAATAGGCCTGGAAATGGATATATCATGATATATCACGGATATTGATGGAAATATTGAAAATGGGTCAAAAAAGAAATGTTTCCCGATTTAAATCATCTTAGTTCTTAAAATAATAAGTATATACGAATACACTCTTATAAACATGAAGGAGATGTATTTATCATATTAATAATATGTTACATTCTATACTACGTATAAACAAAAGTCTTATCGATATCCGAAATGAAATCAACAAATATCGTACATGTATACTATATAGTACATCAATTCATGATAACCATAAATTTAAAAGAAGATGATTTAATATAGATTAGAATTTAGCATTTCACATGATTTAAGATATTCAATATCAAGGGCTTGTCTTGGATCCATATTGATAGGTTACTAATACTTACTAATTAGAAACTCTATTACTTATTCGTGTCAGATTTGTATCCATGTATGTCAATACATGGAGCATGCATACAAATCTTGAACAAATCAACATATAAAGTTTGCGAAGTCAGAAACTACCTTCCAAGTGCCTTATCTCATAAGAACAAGTAGTGAAATCAAATAAAAGGTTGATGTCGATGATATAATATTGATATCGACATGACATCGACATTATCAATCAAAATGGTGCAAAATCTGCACTTAATACATCAAATTTTGTTATCAGTGTTATGAGATGATATATTGTTGATACAAGTTGATATCGATATCTTGGACGATATATGTTTTCTTAACTTGCCGATATAGATATATCGTAGATATATTGATGTAGTACCCAGATATTTCAATCCATGAAAATGGGGAGTCAAGCTTTAATGTTTGGTTAATTGCATATGAAGTTGAAGTTTTCCAGGATGTAGTTTGAAGGACATTCTTTCTATTATCTTATGAATTTCTCTCCTTTTAATGCTAACTCACATGATCAAGGTTGCAGAAAGCGGTAGTCGGTAATCGGTCGGTGGGGTCACTGGCTAAGTATTAATCGACAATTGGGTGATTAATCGGATTTAGTCGATCATTAGTTGCTTTTGAATTTTTTAATTATTTTAAATATATAGACCATTTTTTATACATATATTATTATAAATCCCACTCTTGCAGGGGTTGCGTTAGGTAGTCGACGGCCAGCATAAAAAATAGTCTAATCTTTCAACATGGACACCACTGAGTGGGGTTGCGTTAGGTGGCCGACTAGGCCTAGTCGAGTCGGCTACCCCCCGAGTCGACTAGTCGGACGGCTTTTTCAAGCTTGCACATGATGGCACATATGTTGATATTAGTACTGAATTTTTTCTCTGTGGGAGGAGTTGGTTCTCTTTCATAGATCAAGCCCTTTTTTGATCTAGGTTGAGGATGTTTCATGGGTCGAGTCTTGTGAATTCGATTGTGGGTTATTATTTGGGTCTGGATTCTTTGCTATGGACAAAGCTTATGGTCACATCCTCTCTTTTATAGCGAAAGAGGCTTCCCAACTTATGAGTTCTCTCTTTCTTTGGCGACTTTAATCTTTCTTCTCAGTTGTCGTCCTCAGATGGAGTTAGTTGAAGGATTTGTTTCGAGGTTTGTTAGAAAATGAAGAATGCGGAAGCATAATCAAAGAAAAATAATAAACATTATAGAATAATAGAACACCGGGATTTTTACATGAACCCTACTCCCTGAGAGAGGGATGAAACTACGGGAGAACACCTCAAAGAACTGATGTGTTCATTGCACTTTCTCATCTGATACAATGGGCATGAGGTTTCTTATATAGCCACCCCACTGACCCTCCAAGTCCCACATATAGTAGATGTGGGACTAAACCACTGGATGTCGTAATTGGACCATGAAGATATTCAATTACCCATTCACACAAGAGTGACACATATACTCCAACACCCCCCTTGAAGCTGGAGCATGCAATGCTCAACTTGGACAAAAAAGAAATCTCAAACTCACAATACAAGAAACTACATACAATATCAACTCAACGCAAACACAACTGCCGGTTGCTGTCGAGGACGTTGCGTCTCATGCCGTGTAGGTGAGGGGGAACAAATGGGTTAGAGTGTGAGTCGAACTGTATCTCCTCATCAGAGAATATGCGCTCTGTACTGCGCTTGTCAGAGTCATAGAAACTGAATGAGTCTCCTCGTCGGAGTACTCTGGCCGCTACATGTAGAAGACTGAATCATGTGGACAACTGCTCCATCTCTGAAGGGCTGAACTGGATAAGCCGTCGAGACATCCTCGTCAGATTCCACAGTCGCTGGAGAATGGAATCTGAAAGTCTCCTCGTTGGAGAACTGGATCTCTCCCATACTGGCTCAGAGAATGGGATCTCTAGTCTAGAGTCCCTACGAAACCACATGAAAACCCTAGCCTATAATGGCATAGAGAATGAGATCTCTACTCTGGAGTCCCTATAGATCACATGAAAACTCTGAGACCAAAAACAAAGGTGGGGACCACACAAATAATGATCGCATACTTGTGCGAATCAAACTGAAGACTTGGAACCAATCAGAACATCGAGTCTGAATCTGAAAATCTGTAGATTCTGGAGTCTACCTGGAATATGGAGAATCTGAAATCTGACCCGACTTGTAGAACTCTACTTAATACTTCCCCTTTCTCCCATATTGGTCGGAAAATAATGGCGTCGGTCAAGTTGGGAGAATACAAGAAAATGTGAAGAAACAAAAATCACATAAGCTGATCTCAAAATTTTTTTCTGGCCTTTTTTAAAATTATTTTTTCGTACAGATTCTTATCGTACGATCCCTTTTTTCCCAGCTATTTCATCTTTTTTATAGTCGTCTTATTCATTTTTTTCACGTATGGTTTTTTTTGTATGCACCTTTTTTTAAAAGAAATTCTTCTTTTTTTCAAAAGATGGCCCAGTGGCTCCCCCTCTTTTTTTTCGTTGGCCCAATTGGGCAACCCACTGTTGGGCTAAACCTGGACCCTCTTCTTTTTTTATTATTGGGCCCTCTTTCTTCCTTTTTTCTCTTCCTAAGACTAGATGGGAACAATACTTCCATAAACTTTTCATTGGGGAAGGAAATAGAGAGATCACTTTGGGTGATCTAGCTAGTAGTGAAGGTTACTTGAATCGTGCAAGCTATAGACGAATACAAAGAAAGGAAGTAGAGGAGGCTTTGAAGGTTATGAGATCTGGGAAAGGTGTAGGACCAGATGACATCCCTGTAGAAGTATGGAGAGTTTTAGGTGAGCGTGGTTTGACTTGGCTTACGAATCTATTCAATGTTATTTGGCGAAGCAACAAAATGCTTGAAGATTGGAAGAGGAGTATCGTGGTGCCTCTTTATATGAACAAAGGAGACATTCAAAGTTGTTCAAATTACAGAGGTATCAAGCTGATGAGCCACACTGTGAAAATTTGGGAACATGTGATCGAAAGAAGGTTGAGGCAAGTTTCCAACGTAAAAGAAAACCAATTCGGATTCATGCTAGGTCGCTCAACTATTGAAGCCATCCATTTGCTGAGGAGAACAATGGAGATTTATAGAGCTAAAAGGAAGAACCTCCACATGATCTTTATTGATTTGGTGAAGGCTTATGATTTTGTCCCACGAGAGATATTGTGGAGAGTTTTGAAGAAGAGACAAGTACCTGTCCTATTCATTAACCTCATAAAGGACATGTATGATAGGGCTTTATCTTGTGTAAGGACCCCGTCCGGGAAGACTGACTATTTTGACAACAACATTGGTTTACATCAAGGTTCAGCTTTGAGTCCATTTCTTTTTACTTTAATTATGGACGAATCGACAAGTCACATTCAGGATTAGTTACCTTGGTGTATGTTATTTGCTGATGATATTATATTGATTGACGAGACTAGAGATGGAGTAAATGAGAAGCCTGAGGTCTGGAGACATGCATTGGAGACTAAAGGATTTCATATAAACAGGGCTAAGACGGAATATATGTAGTGCACCTTTGATGGAAGCAATGGTGAAGGAATTGAGGTGAAGATTGGTGACAATTACATTCAGAAGAGGGATTCTTTTAGATATCTGGGATCTATTTTGCAACAGGATGGGGAAATTGATGGAGATGTTACTAATAGAATAAATGCATGCTGGCTAAAGTGGAGAGGAGCCTTTGCTGTTCTCTGTGATAAGAAAATTCGTTTAAAAATTAAAGGAATGTTTTACAAAGCAACCGTGAGATCTGCTATGCTCTATGGATCTGAATGTTGGCCTCTGAACCGTAGACATGTGCAGAGAATGGCTATAGCAGAAATGAAAATGCTATGGTGGATGTGTGGACACACACGTAAAGACCGGATTCGGAATGATGCAATTAGAAAGAAAGTTGGTATAGCTCCGATCGAGGATAAGATGCGAGAAAACCGCTTAAGATGGTTTGGTCATTTGCAAAGAAGATCAACGGATGCACCAGTTAGGAGATGCGAGTGTTGGGATGTTGAGCCGGCTAAGAGAGGGCGGGGACGACCCAAGAAGTGTTGGAAAGAGATTATACTAGGGGATCTTAGTTTTTTGGATATAAGCCCGAGATTGACCCAAGATAGATCTGAATGGAGGCGAAGAATCCATGTTGCCGACCCTACTTAATTGTGGGAAAAGGCTTTGTTGTTGTTATTGTTGTTGTTGAAATGGGGTGTTATTGAATCTAATGGGATGTCCACGATGCATTTTTTAATGAATTGTCCGGTCTCTATATTAATCGTGGAAAGTCAGCTTTTATTCATTTTTGGTCGTCCTGAGGAGGAGAATACTGACCATGAGAGGATCTTGGCCACTTCTTGTGGGAGCATGCTATTGTCCAATCTGGATTTTCCTTCGATAGGTGGATGTCTCTGCCTGGTGGAGTGATTGCCTTTGATCTAGAAGTTAGAGAGAGCAAGTCAGCGAGTTGGAGAGCTACATGGGGTTTGCTGGTGCTTTTGAGGGCAGTACTTATGTTGTTCCTATTTTATCTATTTCTTCTGGATTGCTTCCTGATGGGGTATGACGCTATCTGGAGGCAGTGGTGAGAAGATTCTTTTGATTTAGTGCAGGAAGTAATCAAGATGTTCCTTTGGGGAATTGGGCTCCTGTTATTCAACCTCCTAGAGGAGGGGCATGGGAATATTGAATCTCAAGGTCATCAATATGGCTCTCCTGCTAAAGTGGGTTTCTAGGCCTTGGGGTTTCTGCAGGTTGGTGAGAGGCATTTACGGGATTTCGTCACAGTTTTTCGCTTCTCAGCAGGTGATTCGTTCATCTACCTCTTTCTGAAAATACGTTTGCTGTGTGCTTCACGATCGTTCTCCTTATGTGTGGTTGGTTCAGCGGGGATGATGCATATTTCAACTTTTGGAAGAATGGTTGGACTGTGGGTGGTGAATTTTTTGATCGCGACTCGAGGTTGCTTGTCTTGGCTGCTGTGTGGAGTTGTGTGTTGGCGATGCTTGGGCCAATGGTTCCTGGTGCCTTAAATTTGGCTTTGGTTTTTCGGATTAGAGGCTGAGGGATTTCCTTTGTTTATCTCGGGAGCTTGTGGCCGTGGAGGTACCAAGGAATGTGGGAGATCATTGGCTTTTTAGGGATGGTGATTTCTCTGTCTAGAAGGCTACATGGCTTTATGTCTGATGGCCATTTTTGATCATCGGGGGCTGTAGGCTGATCTGGGTTTTGAAAGCACTTTGAGGTAAAAGTTTCCCTTAAACTTTTTAGGCAGGGGATATATTAGGGCAAAAATCTCTAGAGAGATACTGCTTGTTCTTTTTATGAGGGAAACCCTGAATATATCGAGCATCATTTATTTTGGTGCAATCAGGATAAGGAGGCCCGCCAGGAGGTTTCAATCGCTTGGTTAGACATCTCTACTATGGAGAACTTTTGGGTGAGTATGGATGCATCCAAGTTTAGGATGTATGGCGAGCAACTGAAGCATCTCTCTGTGATTTAGCCTCTTTGGCTGGTACTTGATGGAATTATTTTTTATGAGAGATTTTATGTTGAGAATATCATTTTTAATGCCAACGCTGTCTTAGAGGCTTGGTTCCTCCTGTAACCTTGTTTGGTACAATGTTAATATATGGGCAGGTGATCATCTTTCTGGGTGCATAGCCTTTTCACTCAAAAAAAGAACATCCACCTGTGCCACCATCTTCCTTTGCTGTTATTGTTGCTCGATCTGCATCTTGTATATTGGAAGATTATACTGACCTCAATTAAAAGCTGAACTCTCTAATATTTAAATATATTGACTGAAACTTTCGATGCTTGAAATGCTGATCTTTTTATATTGCTCAATTTCCGCCCTTTCACCTTTCTCATGTGACTGAGTAGTCTTCTTTCGTGAACTAGATTCTTGGTGAAGCAGAATTTGCAGGGTCAAGGCCCATTGATTTAATCAAATCATTATCAGCATCACGTGATATTTTACTAGAAGAGCTTCAGATTCTTGGGAAAGCAATTAGTCAGGCTGTTGACGATCTGTTAGATATTAAGTTGAAATTTGGTAAGAATACACAGATCGATATTAATGGGAAGACTGTTGTAGTGGAGGGAGGCAGTCAACTAAATGGAGAACTGGCAGAAGGATTAGAGGTGCTCGCTTGATTTGTCATTGCAAATTCTGTCTACGTTCTTTGATTCATAGATTTTCAAGTTGAGCTCCATGGAAGTGCAACTTTTTTATTGATAGTGAATATGATGTCTTTCCAGTCTTTATCCAAGGAGGAACTGTTCTATGCTTTTCATCACGTAGGTGGCCAAATTTCGTTTTTGTGGAATGCATTTCTGAATTTTCACAGGTACGATACAAAGTTGTTTTTGTGTTTTGGTCTATCATTAGGTACAAGATTGCATGTTTTAGCTTGAAGATCTGTTTGTAAATCAGTATAGTAATTTATAACCTTTTATTTTGAACCTGTTATCCTATAAGTTTGAAAGTTCTGAATTCTCTTTATTATTTCCAGGGTGAACAGGACAAAAATAATTGAGTACATGCGTGATGCTTGGGCTATTGATAGAAAGGCAGAATGGTCTATTTGGATGGTTCATTCCAAAGCTGAGATTCCACATCGGTATTTAAAAAGTGGGGCTGATGAAAATGCTCATCACAATATTATGGGAAAAGCTTCTCTTCCTCGAAAGTTAAATGAAGATGTATTTTTTCTTAATGCCTGTTTATTTTGGCGTACTGTCCCTTTTGTTGATATGGTTGCCTGTTTAATCTGATGTATAGTTTCTTTATGCAATATTGTTGGTTTATGATTATTCGTTCATTTACTTTCTTGGTTACTCATGACAATTCCATGGTGCATTGCTGGTTTTTTCATTGTTTGTACATTTACTTTCCTGATTAGTAATGACAATTCCATGGTGCTTGTTGCAGCCAGCACAAACTTCAACTGCACGAGCTGAGCTCCACCGAAAAAGTATTTCGCAAATGAAGGTGACATCGATATATTTCTGTAACACTTAAATGTACCTTATGTGATATGGTGATTTTAAGTATTGCTTCTTTCACAGATAAACAGCAGATCAATCGAAGATATGCATATCTTTGATGATCCCTTGCGTGTCCCCATTATTCTCGTAGAGCAACATATCCTGAATGTTCCAGTGCGTGCTTCTAGTTATAAGTCATCTCTAGACTCCTCAGACCAACGAATGCTCATGGGTCTGCCGGAAAAAACTAATCTAAGGTCACTTGGATCAGCCACTGCGAAGAATGGTCGCATTTTGAAGGCTGTTATATTTGTTCATGGATTTCAGGCATGTTTCCCTGACGTTGCAACTCAAAGTTCTCACTGAGTCACCACCATGTTAGATAGATATCTTTGCCTCTCTCAAGTATTTTTTCATGTTTGTTGTTTGTTTTTACAGGTTGACTCTATCCTGATAGTTTTATCCTTGAAGCTTATCAAAAATTCTGTGGCTGGTTTATTCAGTAGATTGAAGTTGAGATCTTAATACTTCTTGAATCTAATAGTGCTATTCTAGGAATTTCGGAATGTTGTTGACAAGGATGTGTTAGAGGTGGTTTTGGAGTTCTTTTTTTTAAAGTAAAAGGATGGCCATGTGACACTAACGTCCAGCCATAAATTTATTTATAAAAAAATGACTACATAATGGGTCGCCCTTCCAAATTGCTTCAACAATGTATACATATTGCCGTGGTTTTCGTGGGCATACATGGTGGGTTGCACATTGTTGGAGTGAATTTGGTTACAATTGGTTGCCTTCTTTTTGGACAAGATTTCTACTTGGTTACAATTGGTTACCTTCTTGCTCGGACAAGATGTCACCTGGGTTTACTTCATTGTTGACAACCCTTGGGGACTTGAAACTTGACGGTGACATGTTAGACAACTAGATGCAGATGGATGATGATTTATGTCAAGGACACCTATGATGCTCGAGGAAACATCTTCAAGCATGAACGGGGATTCATTTTATACTACTGACTAGTTTGGGGATCTAAAGCACCTTTGAAAGTAAGAGTGTACCCTTGGTTTTTTTACTGATAAACTTGATATGTGCTGCTTGGGTAACCGCTTTAATTGATTATGAATGAATGTATACATGAAAACTCATTGAGGGAGGGACTTGGCCTTTTACATCTAGACTATAACCAACATGGCCTTTGTTGGAGTATTTGGTTGTGCGCCTGTTATGTTGTAGATAGGTAAATGGATACCTCCAGGATCCATTTACCCCATTCAAACTTTAATCCCACATAACAGATGTAATCAGATGTTGTTGATGATGTGGAGACTCCGTGGGTGCTATATATAGAGCCCCACACCCCTGTAATCAGATGAGAGAAAGGAATGCGATATCCACCCCTTTGAGGGTTTCTCCCGTGGTTTCATCCCGTACCTTAGGGAGTAGGGTTCCACGTAAAAATCTTGTGTGTCAAGTTTATTCTTTCTGTTATGCTTTGTTTATCATTTTCGCTTCCACATTCCTATTTTCTAACATGGTATCATAGCGGGCTCGATTCTCGAGGATTTCTTGTTCTTCATTTTTTTTATCAAGATTCGTTTTCCTTTATGGTGTTGTATTCTTGAAAAATTAATGTTCATGATATGAGAGGAGCTCTTGAATCTTCTGCGTCTTGATTTTATTCTGGGATTGGTCAAAGTAGCTGAACCCTAATCGTAGTTCTCCAAAGAGGGTTCCCACGAACTCTAACTCCTTGCAGCGGCCGCATCAGGCAGTGCCGCCAAGCATCAACTCCAGGCAACGACGAAACACCTTCCAGCATCGATCCCCAGGAAGCAGAGAACCCTCGGGCGCAAATCTTCTTGTTGGCGCAAATCGAAACCCTAATGGGGTTTCTCCCTCCACGGAGCCCTAACCGCACCATGTGACATTCTAGGCGACTCTGCCTCCTCGAGCGCCATCGCCTCTCGTCTCGCGCACACATAGCCCACGCTAGCTCTGGCCCCAACACCCAGCGCGGGCCACTGCACGACCCTACATGTGAAGCAGATCTGCCCCCCTCCCCCCCTCCAGTTGCGCATCTCCCTTCTGAGGCAACTCCCAGTGCTGCCACCTCTCCAGTGAATCCTGGCGACGAAACCCCTTGCGTGCAACCCCACCTGGTAGGCATACCTCCGTGCTCTTCCACACGATCAAGGCGGCCCACCTGGTAGGCAGACCTCCGTGCTCCTCCACACGATCAAGGCAGCGTCTCCTCCTTCATCCTGAAGTACCGTGCGAGCGCCTTTCCACGCACAAACCTGATATGCGGCGGTACTCACTCGCATGCGATGATCTCAGGGGTATGCGGGACCCTCCCGATCTCGTGTAGGCAGCAGCACAACCTCCTGTCGATCTCTTGAAGCGGAACTTCTCCCTCACGCGTGCATCTCCTGTAGTGGAGAAGAAGTGCAGAAGTCGGCCTCGCCTGTGAGATGGAATCTCCCCTTTGGTGGTGGCGGTGTGAAAACAAACGAGGGGAACTTTTTGGGAACCCTAAAGAGGGGTATCCTACCCCTTCGATTGTTTGTTTAGAAAAATGATAAAATGAGGGAAAGTGGGGGCAGGCGGGCTGCAACGAGAAAAAAAGGGAAACCTGGGATCAGGCAAAATTTGGCCCGAAAAGAAAAAGGAAAGAGAGTTGGGCCCAAGTGGATCGGAAATTTTTTTCTCTCAAAAAAGACACGTACAAAAAAAGACCGTACGCAAAATATTTGCAAAAAAAGGAAAGAAAGGAAAATATAAAAAAAGGGTTTTGAAAAGCCGTAAAAAAGGTGAAACAACTTAAACAAAATTTCAAAAAAAAATCAAGGTGGCTATTAAAAAAATGAAGAAAAAGCCGCAAGTTCTGATTTTCTCCATTTTTCTTGTCGAAGAAAAAAATGTGTTTGAATAGCCAAAGAAAAAATTGTGATACGACTTATTGGTATTTTGTACCCCCAGTTTATTGTCTTCTCCCAACTTGGTCGATGTCATCATTCCGACCAGTATGGGAGAAAGGGGGAGTATTGTGTAGAGTCACAAGCTAATTTGTCAGATTTTTCAGATTCTCCAGACTCCAGATTGCAGACCATTCAGGTTCCAGACTCTACAGTTTGTCAGATTTCCAGACTCGACATCAGATTCCGAGTCCTCAGTTTCAGACATGCACATGTATACGGTCTTTTCAGGTGTGCACATGTTTGTCATCTTTTGTCGTGGTCCCCATCATTCTTCTTGTTGTTTCGGCCAGAGTTTTCATGTAAGCCATAGGGACTCCATAGTAGAGGACCATTCCCTATGCCATGTTGGCAAGGGTTTTCATGTGGTATCATAGGGACTCCAGAGTAGAGTACCATTCTCTGTGCCAGATGGGAGAGACCCAGTTCTCCGACGAGGAGACTATTTCAGAATCCATTTTCTAGCGACCGTGGACTCCGAGGATTGCACTTCCACGGCATTTTCAGTTCGACCCTTTTCGGAGATGAAGCAGATGTCCACATTATTGTGCCAGGCTAGAGTACTCCGACGAGGAGACTCATTTCAGTTGCAATGACCCTGACAGGCGCAGTACAGAGCACATGCTCTCCGACGAGGAGATTCAGTTGACTCACACTCCAGCCCGTTCGTCCTCCTCACCTGCACGGCATGAGAAGCAACTTCCTCGACAACAGCCGACAGTTGTGCGCGTTGAGTTGATATTGTCTGTAGTGTCATGTATAGGGATGCAAATGGTCGGATATGGATACGGATATATGTATTATCATATCCTTATTCACTTTTAAATCCGAATACGAATCCGGATACGAATGTTATACGAATATATGGATAAGGGAATCATATCCTTAAAAACGGATACGGATGTAAAATGGATATTCAAAAATCTGATGCGGATATTCGACAAACGAGTGCGGATTATCCTACGAATGTTTCGACTTATATATCTTAAAGAAAATGCTAATAACTTATACAACAACATTCACATGCACTATATGATAATCATAAAAAAAGGTAATTTAAAAAAGGACATACCCATCTTATGTGTTGTAATAAATTGGAATGGTGTGTTTCCATCTTTCATACCGAAGTATATTTGTTTATCTTGGATCCTGCAACAAGTCAATATAGATTACAGTACAAGTCATGACCATTTTTTTTAAATTAATTGCATTATAGACATTGCCGGCGTAAAAAATAGTCGAATCTTTCAACATGGATTTGAGCAAGAATCCATGTAGCCGACCCTACTTATAGTGGGAGAAGGCTTAGCACTCCATAGACATTGCCACAATTATACAAAATATACATAGTAGTACATCTCTTGAGAAGAAATTCATACTTGACCAAATGGTCATGTCGTAGTCACCTAAAATGCAAATCGGATAATAACATACCGTAAGAAGCATGGTATATTTCATAATAGCAACAATAATATCTAAGAATAAATTAAACAACATAAGTTAATAAGACCAATCTTCCCCACACATCCTTGGAGAAGTATAGTAAAAGCACATGTGGTCCACATCTCCCGAGAACTGAGGAGGACAAGTATTTATTGAAGGAGCTCATTATTGTATGTGCATCATTACAACCACCTTCTCTTCTTAATAACCATAACAAGATCTTGACATTGATTAGTTTCTTAATACTAAAAATACATTTGCAATCTCTCATTATTTTTTTATGAAAACATCTAAAGGATGAGGATCGATGTATAACCTTAATTGCCTAAATATAAAACCTATTTAGTAATTAAGAATGATAGCCTAATATATCCTCAAATCTATCCATGTTCCTTTTAAAAAAATAATTTGGCCTCGCTTTAAGTTAAATATACTTTAATCTATTTCATTCATGATCAGTAATCAACATCTCTCTGACATGTGAATATATAAAACATCACATTTTCAGCTACTGAATTGCGCTTTTTCAGAGATATCCAATACATGATAAGCTGCCTAAGTGAAACACAACTTGGTACCCAATGTAACAGTTCCAATCATCAAAGTGTTCAAAACCAGTTTCTCCAACATGGAGCGAGGATTTGAATCGAGGACGCTAATAACTAAAAGGAAATCTAATTATGCAAGATTCACCTACACAGCCGAGCCGAAAATATCAAATTCTCTATTGGATGAGTGACAAAATCACTTAACAAAATCGCTATCCAGAGATAATTACCAAATTCTACCCTATAGTTGAGACGATCAACAATATATGACCAAAATTTGCATATGCTTCTACAAAGTTGCTGACATTTTTTGGACGACTAGATATAATTGCAAAGATTTAAAAGATAAAGAAAAATGGACGCTTGTTTCAAGATCATACATATCTTAGGGGGAAAAATGACAAAAGATATGAAAACGAACAAGCACAGGTGATTGATCGTCGAGGTTGGCGGCAGTGGCGTTGTCGGTACAAGGGAGGAGCAGGGGTATCCTAACGGGATCAAAGTCAAGGGTGGTGTTGGCGGCATCGTGCAAAATGGAGGAAGAGATGGAGGAGGACGATCTCACGAAAGGGTTAGGGCTTCAGTTTCGTGCGGGACAGGACAGAGAATCTGTGAAATGGTGAATGGGGATTAGATAGTGGGGGGACTCGGTTTGGGTTCACATTGATTTAATTTGTTATAATTATAATAATATTAACATGGATGAATGGTTACTGTAGTGTACATTAAATTTAAAAACATGCATATTAAAAACGAATATCCGTATCAGTATTCGTTTACACATATATATCTGTATTCGTATCCGTATTCGCCAAAGTATGAATTTTAACATCCGTATTCGTCGGATGCCAAAGATCAACATCCATATTCGCCAGAATTTAAAAAAAAATCCATATCCTCATAAAAAGTGGATACATATACAAACGAACGCGGATATATCCGTATCCTCTTGCATCCCTAGTCATGTAGCGTGAGTTGAGTTTCTTTCTGTTTGTCCAAGCTGAGCATTGCATGCTCCAGCTTTAGGGGGAGTGTTGGAGTATTTGGTTGTGCGCCTGTTAAGTTGTAGATGGGTAAATGGATACCTAGGATCCATTTACCCCATTCAGTCTTTTGTCTCACATCTACCAGTTTGGAGATGTGGAGACTCCGTGGATGCCATATATAGAGCCCCACACCCCTGTAGTCAGAGGATAGAAAGGAACGCAATATCCGCTCCTTTAAGGGCTTCTCCCGTGGTTTCATCCTGCTCTTTATGGAGTAGGGTTCCACGTAAAAATCTTGTTTGTCAAGTTTATTCTTTCTGTTCTTATGCTCTGTTTATCATTTTCGCTTCTGCATTCCTATTTTCTAACAAGTAAATTTTGCATATAGGAATGGTCAACTTGGACTGAATAAAGATCTAAGCTATGACTACAAAGGCTTGCAAAAGAAAAGTATAAGGACGAAAAGGTAGATAGTAAGACCGACAAATCTTCAATGCTCTCTAAGCCTTCTCTCTTTCAGCCCATTAATGCAAATAGCTTTTGTACAAAATGTGGATCAACATGTCTTCATACCACCTCTTCTTTTTCGCATTGTAATACTCCTTGAGATCCAACCCTAGCCTGATCAGCAATTTTGTTTTGGATCTTGCCACCTTAGCCTTTTATTGAAGCCCACCATCTCCTCCATGGTTCATTCATATCAATGGATGCCTCCCGTTTCTTTTTTTCCTTCAATGGACTTCACTCTATTTCTTTGCCTCACTATCTAGTCATCTCCAGCCCAAAAATAAAAAAAAACTTCTTTGCCTTGACATCTTTGGTTGTTGAATGCTTGATTGTCTTTTCACACATGCATCACCTCCACATAAGAATAGGAGGTGTAGTCAACCACATCAACTTCCCTTTCCTCCTCTTTTTTCTTAAGGAGTGAGAATTCACTTCTCAAATCTTCCGCCCTCTTTGGCTACACTTAGTTACGGGGAGGGGTTTGCTCACTAAGGTTTTTAGAAGTAGACGAGACCTAGATATAAACAAGACCTGTCTGGTATGTGGAGATGGTGAGGAATACATGAGACAATTTTCTTTCTATGCCAACGCCTAGACAAGTATGGAGACGAGTGGAAACATATTGGGTGGATGTCTCAAGTCAAGATTCGAGGGGTTTTGGAGGAGCTTTAGATCAGGGAGGACCGATGAAGGGGAGCATTCTTACATAAAATGTCTAGATAAAAGCCTACCAATGACTATTATGGGTGTCGTGGACACAATGAATTTTATGGTGTTCTATCAAGAAGAGATATCCCATAGAAAATGAGGTATATAGTGCAAAAATATTGTATGCAGAGCCGGTGTGTTTTGCTATTAGTGTGTGTGTTGAGACTGAGTTTGTAACCACTTTCATGACCTTTTGATTTAATTATTTAGTGAGTCACCGCTGTATTGGTTAGTCAGCGGTTGGCGTCCTATAAAAAAACAGAATGCAAATCCATGCTTGGCTTATGGCTGACTTAGACGAAGACAATCACCAAAACACGCTCACGGAGATGGCATCGAGCCAAGATGTATCGACTTTGGTCCAAACCTGCCTTGAAAATGGATAACTGAAGAAAACATGCGTCACATCTACTTGCTCAACTAAGCAAAAAGGGGAGCTAGTGCCCACATCAGTTGTCTAGCATTGCCTATAGACCTTAGAGACCCGTATCATTCTCTTTAGAAACGACGAAAGCACCTTAATCTTCCAAATGCATCGACAATCCTGCTAGAATTGCAAGAAGTTTCATGTAAAGAATGGAACTAGAGAATGTCCCCTCAGCCCACACCTAAAAATCTTTATAAGAACCTATTGGATTCAACACATTGATTAGAGAGAGGAGGTGCAAAAAGTCTTCACAACAGATGCCAGGCTGGGATGGGCTGAAAAGAGGGGCTTAAATGCTACTTTTACTCAAGGGTCTGGACCAATATTCTGCCACAGTTGTACTAAAGCTGTCTGTGAGATCCATTATCCTCGAGAATATCTCCAATAACTTATCTGTACCTGACTGCTCATCCAGACAAAAGGAGTGCAAATCATTCCCAAGTTTCTTGTTGATGAATGAAGCAATCTGCAAAATGATCTTCGTGATTCCCCTCATGAAAAGAGGGCACGAAGGTAATCCAGCCATGTGCAGCTTCTGTCCATATTCCATTGAATGAAAAGATCACCGTGCTGATTAAATCATCAAAATTTGCCCACAACCTGAAAGCCCGCTTATATATTAGGGTAGTTTTCTAAGCACATTGATCTCTCACTGCCAGGCCACCCTTGCCCATCAGCCTGCTAACCTCGGACCACATGACTATGCTTTTCCACCTCCAAGTTGTGTACATACCTCTCCATGAAACTCTCAGATCAAATGCGATTCTGGCCATACTAAAAGGAGAAAGCAGTACTGCAATATGGTACACCGAGAATGCAAACAAACAACACTGCTCTTAGAAAGATAAGCAAGCATCTTTGGTGACCATTCATCCAGTCCTCTTTTAAACTGCTTGACAAGTCTTCAATCTACAATCCTTGCACTGGTTCCCAAAATGGAGAGCTCCAAGTGAGCAGCATGCTCTCACAGTGTGTTGAGTTCCTCTGAGCATCTCACGGCTAGTCTTCATCCATAGTGGAAGGACTGAAGTGGGCTTTCCAGTGGTTGATTTTCAACCATAGACCTCCCCTAAAATGCCAAGCTCTGTTGCCATGCGCCTCATTGCCTTTTGATGAAGAAGAGTGTTAGCATATTGAAGGATGGGGAAAAGAGTGTTAGCCTCCCCTCTCCTGGTGAAGTCAACCATCAATCTTGTAGTGCAAACCCACATGGCATCAATTGCTAAAACATCAACAGTTGGTTTTGTTTATTGATTAAGGGAGAAGCAGTAGGAAGGAAAGCTGTTATTTGTGAATGCGGGTAACCTTGGACCATGGTTCTTTAGAGTCGAATTTGACTTCACCGTGGATGGTCATTTACCAGAACTACGAAGATCATTGTAACACCTCTTTGTCCTGGCAATCCAAGCTTCATGAGATCCACAACTTCTCAGAGAAGAACAAACAAAAATCCATGAATAACTAATTCAAGGACTTGTAGATTTTGCTGTGGTTTATTTTCCACCAAGAAGCCCTGAGTTTGCGGCCTCTTCCACCTTACAGCCTGCTTCAGGATTCCTGACAAAACTCTCCAAAATAAAGCGTCTAAAAATAAATGCTGACTTAAGTGTTGAGATAATATCATCAATCATACCTTCCTGTTCTGATGCCACACTGAGATAGATATAGTTGGGGTGTGAGTGATGTAACCCTTTGGGGGCAGTTTCATGTTTTTGTAATTCTATTATTTTTCCCAGCCTCTTCTTATGGTTAGGGTTCATTCATCAATATACTCTCTCTCCTTTCTTCTACAATGTTAGTTGTCTTTTTGAATAAGAGCTGGATAATCACCATCTGCTGGTAACCATCATTTTCCCTCAAAAATAAATTTTATATAGAATTTACCTATTTACGGTATGTTATGATTTACTACTGATTTCTTTATATTTATAAGCTATCATTGGTTCGTACTCAGATGCAGGACCTCTTTTTTTGTCATGGCATCATCCATCACATATTATTGGACTAATTTGATTATCTTTAATATTGATTGTATATCTATTTTATATTCGGAGGTGATCCTAAATGCGTCTTATATATATCTTAACCATGGATGAGCATTGGGCTGGACCCGTAGGGCCATGCATGGCCCAGGTCCAAAAGCCCATTTAACATAATGGGCTTTAGGCCGTGCCGAGACTTATAACATTTATCAAAGTTTAGCCCAAGCCCAAGCCCGACCCAAAAACTAATGGGCCGGGCTTGGGTCGGACCGACCTAAACTACTTACACAAATAACAACACTCGATAATCTCTCAAGTTCCTCATTCAATGACAATACCATTAGCCCCTACTCTTTTAATATATTGTTAGAAAGGATGAAGCTTTAGTATTCCTATAATATCTTATTATGCGCTTTATGGACGTGTTATACATTACACTTTTAATTTGTTATATGAAAGACTCCATGAACTAGATGTTCATTCAACATAGCGTAGCTTGTTCACATTAACCAATCACTTTAGAATGGACGAAAAACAAATTACCCTCATGATTTGCTAAGATAATAATAAAATCTATATCAATCAACATACATTATATATCATTTTTCAAAGTTTTATATTATATTGGGCTAGTGGGCTGGGTCGGGTTGTACCAACCTCATCCCGTGCCTGGCCTGAAAAATAGTACATGCCTATATTTTGGCCCAGGATCGGCCCAACCCATTTTAATTTTTGACCTTGGTTCAAGTCGGGTTAAGAGGGCCATGTTTTAGGCGGGGCTGGGTTGGCCCCATCCAATGCTTATCCCTAATTTTAATACTTGGCTGTGGGCTTGGTAGGTAGCGTAGTCATCTATGTGCTTTATTTGCGATCATGTATTTCTTAAGACAATCCTCAGTTGAGGTTTTTCCATAGGAAATTTGGGCCACTAAATTCGAAGCAGTGAAAATAAAGCTTTTGTTGTCCTTTTGTGATGCATCTTAGTTAATCTGCAGTTCTGCCATGCTCTTTGTTGCATTAAAATAATGCAATCTTCATCATTAACAATATAGAAATTAGCGGGATGCAGGAGTACCTGTGTACTGCGTGTGGGTGTATGTGTGGGTGTGTATGTGTGGTGTGTGCTTTTGATGAGATGATTGCATTTTTAACTTGTCACAACTCGCCCATCAAAGAACCTAAAATAGGATTGAGGCTATAAACTATGATAGTAATTTTTTGTGTGGGTCGCGTTGTTAGGTGATTAATCATCCATTATTAACATATTGGCATCTCTCTTGGATGATTAAATGGCCAGGGGCATCATCTGGATCTAAGACTAGTTAGAAACCAGTGGCTTCTAATTGATCCCACGATTGAGTATCTCATGTCTGAGGCAAATGAAGATAAAACCTCTGGAGATTTCCGGGAAATGGGCAACAGGTTAGCTGAAGAAGTTAGTTCATTTCTTAAAAAGAAAATTGACAAAGCATCCAAATCTGGAGGCTACAAAGATATCCGGCTTAGTTTTGTTGGCCATTCTATTGGTAACATCATCATCAGGACTGCTTTAACTGGTGAACTCTCAGTATTCATATTTTAGAAATTACTTTTCGTTTCAGTTTATCATGTTATGAAAGCCTTGACTGCTGCTTACAGAGAGTGTAATGGAACCTTATGTACGGCATCTTCATACATATATGTCATTATCTGGACCACACTTGGGATACTGGTACAGCTCAAATTCATTGTTTAATTCCGGGTTATGGCTGCTGAAGAAACTCAAAGGAGCACAGTGCATTCATCAGCTAACTTTCACCGATGACCCTGAGCTCCAGAATACTTTCTTTTACAAACTCTGCAAGGTAGTGAAACTTCTCCAGTAATATAAGCTTTGAAACTTGTCTAATAATATGACCTTTCTTGTGGAAATGCTACATGAACTTCGAATTACTTTGCCTATCTATTTCCAACTGGAGTATACAATCTGCATCAAGCCATTTTTTGACTTGACTCTTTTCAAAGCTGTGGAAAATAAATATATAACAAGAACACACATGATTTACGTGGTTCGTGATGGTACATAGGACTGCCATACTCGGGAGAGCCATCAGGGGTAGATCTATATTATCAATATTTCAAGTGATAAAATGGGGTTTTTTGTATAGCCTCACCAACACACACCGAAGTCCCGCCACTAAGCAGTGAGGGACCGAGCATGAAAAAGTAGTGTCATTGAATCTTGGAAAGATACAATTACCCATCTATATAGATAATCTAATAAAGGATTATAAGTGGTGGTGTCCCTTCATATATCTGTTATTAGTTTGGAGACAATGTCATCTCACTTGTTTTCTCATTTTGCAGCAAAAGACACTGGAAAACTTCAGTAATATTATCCTGTTATCTTCTCCACAGGTATCACATCCCTGCTTTGACAATTTTCCGCTATTTATACCATCTGGTATCTTGCTTGTAATATTTTAGTCTGATCATGTTTGAGAACTGTGCCACTTCTATAAACTTGCAATTTTTCTTTCAATGATAAGACATGATTTCTTGAAATAGTTCTGCTTCAATGACACTTGAAAGGCATTTGGAAAATGAATGAAGGTGCAGTCTCTATAGGATAGCCATCCATGATCCTAAATTTGGACATAGCATTAGCACGTTCTGCACTATTTTAAAAGCCGAGGAGCAATTTAAAGTTACTTGTAGTACTTTTGGCTTGCAAGATTGATTCAGGACGAAAGATGCCACACGTATGGTTTGACATTTAGTTCTTTTTGTTGCTGGGTTGGGTTGGGGTACACCGGTGTACCCCTCCTTCCAACCCTCAAAACCCTCCTCACAGTTTACTATTCAAAGGGTACCCCAACCCAATCCAACCCACCAACCAAACAGACCCTTAGTCTTCTGGAAATTCTAAAAAATATTGCTGATTGTTTGAAAGAAGGGGTCTTATTCACAAAGTTGTACTCCCTTGTATAGTTTGCATCAACTTATTAGGTCTTTTGGTCTCATGACTCGTGAGTCCTTGTGTTGGCTTCCTTGGTCTAAACTTTGTAGTTCTTTTTGTATTTCTTATACCCCCCATGCTTTCCTTCATTCATACCCTCATGTGTTCCTTTATAACCACCGTTTTTTGACGCTGAGTAACCATTTTCATTTCGATGTGTTTCCACTTCTTTAGTTCCCTTCATGCCCTATTTCTTGTCACTGAATACTCTTCGTTGTCCCCTCAGGATGGATACGTCCCCTATCATTCAGCAAGAATCGAACTATGCCAGGCTTCTTCTTCGGACAACTCGAAGAAGGCTCAGGTCTTCATGGAGATGCTGAACAATTGCCTTGATCAGATTCGTTCACCATCTTCTGAACGGCGTACTATCATGCGATGCGATGTTAACTTTGACATGTCATCTCAGGGGAGAAGCTTGAACACCATCATTGGTCGAGCAGCTCATATTGAGTTCCTGGAAACTGATCTATTTGCAAGGTTTATTATGTGGTCTTATCCAGAACTCTTCATTTAGCAGTCCAACAGATGGAAGTCTAAAGCCAACTCCCTTAATCTGAGACACCGCCATGCAACAAACAGCATTTTCATGGCAGCAGTAGCGGCAAGTTGAAGGTGATCTTCTGCCATGATTGCCAGAATTTGCAACTAGGTACTCCATTGTGCCCTTGTTTTGTATATAGTTTACCGCACGGGGAAGCTAAGTTTTACACCGGTGTTCTCTATTGAATAGTTTAACAAATCTTAAAGTATTTCTTTAGATTTAGAGGTTAGTTACTTTATTCCTTTTTCTTTTTAAGAATCTAGTTTGTGCAGTAACTGTACTTGGGATGCGTCGACTAATGAAAATATAGTTGGGTGAGGTGGCTTGACAAGTTCAAAAATGACTAAATGTTAATTTATTGATTTTTTTGAGAAGGAAATGATTGATATTTTGTTTAGCTGAATGTATGCATAAGTAACTTGTATGCAAGTGGAAATCGATTCGCAATCTGCTTACATGGATGCCAATGTGCTGTCTATGTTATGTAATCAAATCTAAATGGTTTAAAGGCCAGTAAAATACGTGGAAGGTGTGATTATTTTCTCCACTATTGATTCTTTCTCAACCGGAGGAACACCATGGAGATGCAAGTGGGTCAGTCCAAGGTAATGGTTTGGCGATGTATCGAAATTGTTGGGTGGTAGGATGGAAGGAATGCTGCTGGAGAAGCACACTCTTCTCTCCTCCGAGTGCTGTCTGGTGGGAACTTGTTCCTTTTCTTTTGCTGCTGAGGTTGGGGATTTTTGAATCGTGCCTTAGCCCGAGTTATCTGACACCTTCGCACTTCAATTACGATGTTCAATGTAGAAGTGCAACCCGTTGGTTCCAATCTCAGTTGGTTTCTGCACTCATCTTGGTAATCCTATTGTGTGGACGTGTTCATCGCATATTGGGTTGTATATATGTAGATTAATGCTGATTCAGTGGTATGTTCACATTTGTTAATCTAAAACAACATGACTCCTAAGACACCATCTTCGAGGTCAGGACCTCTAGTTGACTACTCCCAGTTTCCTTTGAATGCTTTCCATTTCTGTGACTTGAAGTATGTTTGGTTGCCTAATATGTATCAGTGGGAATTGCACTATGTTTCATATGATCGAGCAGGTATGCATAGCCATGTGTTTGTTAAATGACAATAGATCTTGGTTAAGTAAAAAATAACCACGTCTGTTCGCAGTGTAGATACTTGGCTGGATCGGCTTGGAGGGTGTTGCAACCTTAACTTCAGGTGTCGCCGCATACTGGCAGCATGCTCCCATCTCTTGCCGCTCCCCTTGCATTGCATGTCCTGTATTAATACACATGGAGTGTCATTTGTCATGGATGTCGCTGGCATGCAGTGACATGTTGGCATGTCTCCTGTGCTGCTGGCATATTGCTCATCCTGGGGGCATGTTGGCATGCGACTAGCATGCCATTGAATATTTACTATGAATTGTTCAAGTCTCCCATGTACGCGTACATATGTTATTCATTTAAATTATCATTAGTGTTTATATATATATGGGTTTGGGGATCCTAAACTCAGGTGTAGGTAACTTTCCTACACCCACCCTTTTTTCTGTCAATTTTTTTTTTATTTTTTGAAGTGGAATCTTAGGGGATTTGCTTATAATATTTAGTAGAATATGCGTTTCAAATTTCACGTAAAACATACATTCCTAACATGTCCATCGGACATGGTCGATTTCAACAAATCTGAGACCGTTAAAATTTGTCTGTCTTGATGGATGAGTTAGAAGTATCAAAATAAGTTGAAATTTGAATGACAGGACGGTGACATATAGTGATATAAATTTCCCAAAGATTCATTTCAAAAAAATAAAAAAAATGAGAGAAAACAAGGTGGGTGTAGGAAAGTTACTTACACGTGGGTTTAGGCTCTCTTTTCCCTATATATATTCGATCACTCATAGCAATATTACTAATTTTGTATATTACGACTATTTAAGATACAATGGCAAGGAGTATATGCTCACAGGTACACAATTTTGGATGTCTAATATGTTTTCAATGTCAAAGTCTAGTGTGAACACTACCGCACATTAATAAATAATCTTTGTTTCGTGTAAAATGAATTCTGCATCATCTCTTGATGGATGTGTTACATTCAAATGATACAAAATACAAATAATTTGAATATCAATTGTCATATCTTTCGGTATTAAATTTATAATTATGATTATTATTTGTTACAAGACTATCTTTTTTACACAGTTTATAAGTTTGCAAGGACATTGCTAAAGTTTTATAAAATGATGATCATTCTTGACATTTTTGTTAAAATTTATAGTAATTATGACTACTATAGCAACTATTATAAAAAAAATCAACGGATAAGCATTGATATGTGACTCGTTAAAGATACAAAAATAAATGTAATATTTGCTGCGAACTTACTAACAAAAAATAATTCTACAACCAACAATTTTCATTTTTAAGAATTTAACCACAAATAATATGCCAACATATATTAAACTATTCATTATCATAGATTAATTTTGATGTACGAGTAACCTCTTTTAAGAGTTGTGCACCTTGAAGTAGCGTATCTCATTTTTGTTGCTCCGATTACCATCCCTTTATTATTATAATGCGTGGTTGTAGCATTAGCTCCTTGCTCCCCCAATACCGCACCACAACAAAGAGTGTAATCGAACCGTACGTGAGCAAACCTCTCAGTTTGGTTCGTTTAGAATATTTAAGGATCCATGTTTGATTCAATACAATGAAAATGGTGTTTGGATTCTGTTTGGGTAGTTCTTAATTCACTAAGGGTTGATTCGATTCATTAAAGGTTCGATTTAGAATTCACATTGAACGATACTCCATTCTACACCCATTTTGCATCAATTAAGCTTGTTTTATAACCAGCATTCAACAAAGTACGTTATATACTCTTTCCTCACTTTAATCAAGCATCAATTAAAATTTTACATATCAATTAAAATCAAAAGAAATGAATGTAAAGATGCTTATATTTAGTAGTTGATAAGTAGTAAATGAATCTTAACAAATTATATACTCACACACATGGACATATTTATACTCACATGTAAATTCACGCACACATGCATGCATATACATATGTTAAATTTAATCAAAACCATGAACAAATTGAAGCTAATTAACCTTATTCAGATGCGATTCGTTTATATAAATGAATCTAAATTTGTGTTCAAGTTCGATTTGTTGATTTTCAAACCAAATCTTAATTGAATTTTAATGAATCGAGTTCGACCAAATATCAAACTTGAATTTTTGTTGAAAGTCCTAACCATAGCTTGCGATTACTGCCATCTTGTGTAGTGGGCATATCTGGTTACTCTCTCTTTGTTTGCATAGCTTGTTACAACCCTTATCAATGTCAAGGGCATGGTTCCCCTCTATATATCAATCTGTTCATACTCGCCACCCCTCCATTTTTATCTAGGATTACAACAAAAGTTCAATCCGAATTTGAAGGCTAGAAATAGCTGAAGCTACTGCAAAGAAATCAAACTCGAGTGTAGATTTAAGTTGTAGCCTTAAGCCTTCCTCACAATTGTATGGATCTCAAGGCTCCTTAGTTATTGATGGAGTACGAGAAAAGGAAAATCATGTACCCATTTGGGGACCTTAGGCTATTCTTATTCAACAAGAAAATTTAAACGAGTGCCTATCAACTTCCTCTTTTGACAACCATCAAGAGGAATATTATGATTTCATTAATGACAACAATGATGGCACTAATGGTATAAATGAACCAATTAAAGTTAATTTCAAAATCCCAACAATCAATAATGATCACATAATTTCCTTCTTTACGAGCTCAATACATTAATACCATTTACAAAAAAAAACACACATAACAATCTCGTCTACTAGTTATGATAATATGGTATCAAGGAGGAGGTATTCATTATATTAAGCGCGGGATTAAACTCATCAATGTTCACCGATATAACTAAATGAAATAGATCAAAAGCCAAATAAATATAATATGAATCTATATCCAAAAGTGCATTCATAATAATGAGTGGTCCAACTTAGATTGAATGAGATCCTTTAGTGAGCGAATGTGGAAACATATAATAATTCATTCTAAGGTTAATGAACTTTAGATGTTCTAGATCTTGAAGGAATATGGCAAAATAATAAAAATTATCACTAGAACTGCATATTATACAACACCCATGCAAGTTATATCCTCATCAAAAATATTGGGTGTCAATGCTCCAGGTATGCTCTATGAAAATATGTCCACTTTATACTATATCTTTTAAAACCAAAAACTTTATGTAAATATGCTTTGACCTTGTTGAGCTTCTATTAATGTTGGAGTAAGTGACTACTAAATTATTGTCACAAAATAATTTCAATGGTTTCTGAATATTGCTCACACTACACACCCATTGAAAAAAAAACTTAAAACATATTCCATGTTTTTAACAAGCCATGAATTCTACAATCATGGTGGAGGATGCTATAGTTGTCTGTTTAGCACTACTACTCCATGATATGGTTCCTCCAACCATCGAGGATACATACGATGAAGTGGATCTTTTGTTATCTTGGCATCCAATAAAATCTAACTCGGAATACCCTGTGGAATTTGGCATCTCTCCAATTATCCATGCTTGGATTTGTCATATATCTGCTTAGCATGCCCATAATAAAGGCTAGACCTGGATTTGTGCATACTTTTCAAGATCATTCCTAGGGTATAGATTAAGATTAAATTTTTGTCCCTTAGAAACAAAGGTATCATTTGATTTGCAAAATTGCATGCCAAATCCTTGAAGCACCTTATGGATGTAATTTTCTTGTCGTGCAATATTGGTGTAATTGGATTCCCAATACAAAAGAGTCATCCATAAGATATGTCTTTTCAAATTTATTTGAGACAAATTTCTTCTTTTTGTGTAACAAATTTAGATCATTAGTGGCAAGTAGTACATTGTCCACATATAAGACTAAATAGATAGGTTTACTCCCATAAAACTTGTAATATGCACAATCATCAATTGAACTAGTCTTAAAATTTAATGAGATTATTAGTTGACAAAATGTGTGATACCACTGGTGCGATGCTTGCTTGATTCCATAGATGGTTCATTTATTTACAAACCATCTTCTTTGCATCTTCTGAAGAAAGTTTCTCTAGTTGCACCCTCTAGATTACCTCCTCAACATCTCCATTAAGAAAACTGATCTTAACATCCATTTGATGAAGGTCAAGATCAAAGTCTATGACTAATGCCATGACATTTTGAAGGAATCTTTACAGAAAAAAGGGAAAATGTCTTCTTATAATCGGTTCCTTTTCTTTGAGACATGCCTTAAACCTTTCAAAATTACCATTTGAACCCCTTTTCGTTTTAAATATTCTTTTGTAATCAATAGATTTCTCCCCATTTGGTAATGGAAAAAGGTCCTAAAGCTGACTATCTTTCATTGATTTATATTCCTTATTCATGGTTTTAATTTATTTCACAGAATTAGAACTTTTCATGGACTGATGAAAGATGATTGAATCATCTTCCTTTGGCCATCTTGTTCTTGAAGAAATACTGTGTAGTTATCCAAAATAAAACATCTTCATTCTCTAATGAATCTCCTTAGAACTCGTGGTTGTTAATTTTGATTTACTAAAATAAAATCTTTAATATAAGATTGTTGAACATTATCATCCTGAGGTTCTTGATTTGTTATTTTCCCGATGATTGAAATGGATTATTGTGCATTCTCAACCATAATATTAGAAATCATAATTGATTCCACCTCAAAGACTATGTCTCCAACATACACTTTATCCTTCAAAAAAGGTTGTTGTCCCCTTCTCGAATATTTTAAGTGTGGGTTCATAAAAATTATAATCATTTGATCACTCTGAGTAATCAATAAAGTAACTATTCACTATCTTGGAATCCACATTTTTTCTCACAAGGACTATATGATCCGTTAGTACCTTGATTTCACTACTTGAATTATTTTGATTAAAATAAACTTTGTGAGTACATTAAATATTGCTTATTTTATGACAAGTTCACTCCAAATATAAAGCACAAAAGAGGAAATTAATGAAGAATTAATCAAAGATGATAAAACCATATTTAATGGACAAGCTAAAAGTTGTGGAACAAATGCAATGAAGAAGAAAGAAGACTTTTATAATACATGCATGCATACATACATACATGCATGCATGCATGCATGCATGGATTCATCCATGCATGCATGCATGCATGCATTCAAGCATGCATGCATGCATGCATGCATTCAAGCATGCATCCATGCATACATGCATACTTTCATGCATATATCCACACATGCATACTTTCATGTATATATCCATACATGCATACATATATGCATACATGCATACATGCATCCATGCGTCCATGCATACATGCATGCATCCATGTATATGCATGCATGCATGCATACATACATGCATCCATACGTGCATCCATGCATCCATGCATCCAAACATGCATCCATCCATCCATCCATACATGCGTACATGCATGCATGCGTGCATGCACGCACGCATGGCATGCATGCATGCATGGCATGCATGCATGCATGTATGTATGGCATGCATGCATGCATACACACATGCGCACGCACACACACATAGGCACGCATGCACACACACACACATGCACACACAAACACGCATGCACGCACCCACACGCACCCACGCACACCCACACCCCCACCCCCACCCCCACACCCACACACACTCGCACACCCACACCCACACATACACACGCGCACACGCGCATACACACGCACACAGACGTACATGCGCGCACACATACGCACACGCGCGCACACACATGCACACGCGTGCGCACACATACAAACACGCACACACACACATACACACAACGTATGCACACACGCATGAGCGCATGCGCATGCACACACGCACGCACACACACACACACACACACACGCGCACAACACACGCACACGCGCACGCACACATACACACACACACACACGCACACACGCACGCACGCACGCACGCACGCACACACACACACACACTTAGGGGGTCCTTCCAATAGGATGCATCATCCCTGAGTTCAGGAAGGTCACCCTCTTTTTATAAAAAACATGAGCACTTTAGTAGAATATGTACACAATTTGTATTATAGTTGTACATTATAAATAAAAATTGCATACAAAACTATACATTATAATATAAACATTAAAACTGCACATTATTAGTACAAATTGTATACGTATTCTACTAAAATCATCGTGTTTTTTTTACAAAAAAGCTGACCTTCCTGAACTCAGGATGGTCCACGTCCTAGTGGAAGGAATATATTATGAACATATAACATGTAAGGTTAATGCCATATTGATTGATCAAACTCGTGATATGATCGATTAGCTACCTCTGATTGATCATCTGAGTTGACCTGATCGACCATCAGTGATCTACCAATCTACTTTATTTGATCACCCTTGATATCAACCAACCACTTCCATGATCGATCAAAATTTGACTTGATTCGATCACCTTATTTATGTAATCAATCATAGTTGTCAAATGTTGTTGATTTCTCTCCAGATTTATTTTCAATGGATATATTTTTGATGAATGTCCCCCTCCACTATACATAGAGCCCGAGACCTCTATTGTAGACATACAATTCAATCAATTCTCTCCAGCCTCTCTCAAAGATCTGTTCGAGGCTGTCTCTCTCGCTCTCTATTTTAAAGTCACATCTTGAGATCCAGTCGTCTATATTCTTGGTTTGCAATTTCTTTATTTATTACAGCGTGCATTTCTTACCTCATTATTCTCACTGTATAATTATATTCAGAGCTTTATAGTTTATTGTAATCTTTACTTTACTTATGTATTGTAACATTTGGTGATTGATCCAAGTTCTGAGGAAGACTTTGGTATGTGATCCAAAGCATTTGTAAAAGGTTAGGCAATCCATGGGAAAAACAACTTGAGACAATAGAATTGTTGATTGACTCGGTTGGTTGAAAATCATAAGACATGGGACTTGGGTCGTAGTTTTTATCCAGTAGTGTTTCTACACTAAAATACTTGTCTCTTGTGATTGATCTTGTTATGTTACTTGCTTGTTGTATCTTTGATGATTATTATATACGTCATTTATTTGTTTGCTATAGCATTTTGTTTAGCAATGTAGAGTAACTCACATTTGGTATCGGAGTTTGGTTTACGTAGAGGGCATAAATGAAATCCATGTACATGGCCAACATCACTAACACACCAAAGGATAATCCATAGTAATACCTCATTTGTTTGATGGTACTAATTTTTCTCCTAGAAAAATTTGGATGCAGATTTATATCGGATTTATGGGATACAAAATTCAAGATGCTATATATCACTACCAACAAGGAGAAAAAGATGGCAATGAGCACACAAAATGCACTGAACTTTTTATGGAGACTGACCATGGACGTTTTCAACCATGTTCCTTCATGCACAATAACCTCATAATTTGGATGATCTCACCATCATCTATGAAGATACATTGAAATATGAAGAACAGTCCATTGTCACTGATAGCTATGACTGATCCGATTCAAGTGAAGATGAAAAGAATATACTAATGAGGTAAATTTATCTTATGATGAATTATCTTCATCTTTTAAAGAATTTGGATGGTATTGTGGAATGATCAACTATTGAAAATAATGTTTAAAAGGGATCTAGGAAAAAAGAAAAAGACTCTCGTAACAAAGAAATTAGTTCTTTAAAAGATCAAATTAGCATACTAGAAAATGACAACAAAAAAATTAAACAAAGATCTTATTTAATGGTAAAGAAAACTTAAATAAATTGTAAGGTACTCCCACACAAAACTCCATCATATTTGGAATATGGTATAATCCAACCAATCATCATGCATCTAATACTTTTTATCCAAAAGAGAAGAAGGTATGGATTACTAAAAGTTAAGTTGTGAATTATAAAATTTATCATGTTGGATTTAAAGCAAAACAAATACTGCAAAAGTTTTATGCAGGTGGACGAAGATTGACGCGAGAAGAGTCACAAAGAAAAAGTTACCGAAGAACTCCAAATCATGCGTGGTAATATACAAGAAGACCATCAACAATGGGAAGTAAAGCCCCACCATGGAGAAGCTATATGCATGAAGACATAAGAGATCCCCTTGGATCTTGATACAACTCCAATGGATTGACGTCGCTGCCTTTATACCATGGTTTATCCTTGATTATATCAAGTAATCTTTACACCTTATAATTTTTCTTACTTTTTATGCATATGATTAATACCCATTCATTCACCTCTATTTCTTTATTTTGTCTTTAAATCATAGATAAATACATGTAAATATATCTAACTTGCATAAATTAACACACTAATTGTTCTCTGTAAATAGTACATAAAAACCTGTAATTAAATACAAATAAATGAATAAAGAAAATAAAAAAAATAGAAGAAGTATTGTAAGTAGTAACCGATCCTAAATCTCGAGAGAAGTCAATATTGACTTGGTCGACAAGGAATAAAGTAGGGGGAGATGAGGGTAAATAAATACTAGGTGCCTACTACACTACACATACAATCATTCTTACACTATTTTATCATTTATTTTATACATCTCAAATAAATAAATAAATAATAAACATGAATACATAAAAATACATATAAAATTACAAAAATAATTGCTTATAAAAATAATGAACAATATGACTGGGACAATAGATGAAAAAGCTGCAAGAAGAAGTTCAATGATCAATATCTCCTCCAAACAAATTCAAAATTCACCAAACTCACCTTTATTGTTCTTATAATTAAATTATCTATTTAATGAAGGTAGTTCATTAAAAATAGAGTTAAGATACAAAAGTTGACTTTTTGGGTCATATTGTACTATATACCTATACATTTTACCCATTTTATTTGTTCTTTACTTTTTCTCTTTTTACATTTCTAATACTTGTAAATATTTTTTAAACATAATAAAACTACAAACATAAAATAAACTCATTAAAAATATATTAAAACAAATAATAGAATGAGATACATAGGTATAATATACTTGTAATATACATACATCTATTTATTTAAGTATATAAATAAAATCAAAAAAATGGAATAGAAATATATAACTATGTATTTAAATATATGAAAAATATATAAATTATATACACACAATAATAATATTCAAAATAAAAAATAAAAATAAAATATACAATACTTAGGTATGAATACTTATAATTACACGTGTAAAAATTAACATATAATAAATAAGTCAGCAAAATAAATAAAAATCATCTAAAAATAGTACATACAATAAGAAACAAATTTCATGTTTTAAATTTTATTTAATAAAATAGTTTTCTATTTTATGTTCCTTTTCTTTCTTTTTTTACTTCTGTTTTGTCTTAGCAATCTACGTATACCAATTAGGAGGCAGCATTGGTTGATCCCAGTTAACTTCTCGCGGATGAATCCTCAGTTCATCACCTTTATTCCTTCATTTTATCCTTAAATCCTTAGCTAAATGCATGTATATATTAGTAATTTGTCAAAAATAAACACTCAATAAATTGTACAAAATACTATACAAAATACTGTTTAATTCCAAAATAAAAGAATAAAAGAAAGAAAAGTAAAAGAATGAAGTGTCAAAGACACTGAGTGACCCTAGACCCCGAGACCTAGCATCATTATGACATGGTCAACAAGGGAATAAAATAAGGGGAGATGGGACAGAGAAAATATACACAAAATCACTCAAAAAGCCTAATTCATTTTGCCCAATCATTGCATTTTGGACCTATTTTTTTATTATTTTTACATCTCAAATAATAAAACCCTTAGCATGAATATTGTATATAAAAATGAAAAGAAAAATACAAAATTGATTTCATTGAATAAATAATGCACAGTGTACCTGTGACACACAAAAAAAGTCACAAAGCAAACTTTGCAGACCTATATCTTCTCCATACTGATTGAAAATCGACAAAACTCATCTTTATTATTCATAAATATAGATAAAATATTTAATTAAGTGGTTTCATTCAATTTAGAGTTAAGATGCAAAAGTTAGGTTTTGGCCCCCCATAGTGCAGTCTACCTGTATATTATATTCAATATATTTATTCTTTATATTTTCACTTTATTTTTTTTTATAAATTTGTAAATATTATTAAAATTATATATACATAATTAAACTAAAATAAAATATAAAAAAGAAAACAAAATAAATAATGTATTTCAAAACATAGATGAAATATACCTATATATATACCCATAAAGAATATGTAACTAATTAATAGTGTAATAAATTTAGAAAAATAAAATAAAAATAACTAAATATGTAATAAAATAAATAAAAAATATACAAAATATCCATATATAATAATAAAATGTAAAATGCAAATTTAAAATAAAATATAGGAAATGCATGCATATTTACCTATATTTACATGCAAATATTAACATATAATAAATAGCCTTGTAAAAATAAATAAAAATAGGCATAAAACACTACATTAAATAAAATATTTTTTATTAGAAAAATTAGTTAATTCATTTACTAATTAATATTATTTTAAAAGCATTTTTGGTTATGGAATTTTTGTTGGTCTATGTGGATCAACCAGCAGGCTCCATTAGTTGACATAGGTCAATTGTCCTATCTGCTTGAGCTCCCATGTCAGAGCTCACAGGGGGACATGTTATCTAATTTTTCACTCAAACCACCATGCCTCCTTTGCCTCGAGCCATCCACTTCTGTGATCCTCGCACATCCAACAAACACGCCGACCCATGCTTCTCCACCAACTCCCTCGCCACATCATGTAACCATGCCTCGAAGTCCACCATCTTCTTCGTTAATAAAGTCACATCCTCTCCACCATTTTGAGTTTGATCCCTCTTAGAGTTGCTTTGAGCCCCCCATTTCGGCCTATTGGTTTGCTACTAGTGACAGGAGTCGTGAACCGCCTTGCTGCAACGAGGAGAAGCCTCGTCAAAGGAGATCCAATCATCACCGACCGCCTTCCGCCGGCAAGTTTTGCTTCTTCGGCCCTGGGTCAAATCGAGGATTTTTCCTGTTCATTCTAGGTAAACTTAGTTTCTATTTTTATTTCTAAGTTTTAATTTCATTTTTTACCATTACTTTAAGTTTAATCAACGATCCCCAATTTGACGAACATGAGCTCCAGGCTAAATACTCTGTCCTTTGACCATACCTCCACCCGATATTCACTCCACTCTGTTCCCCTATGCGTTCTCCACAATTACCCCATCTGATCAACACAGATCCATTGTGAATATGAGAATCGAGCTCCAATCACTGCCTCTCGTCAAAGCTCTGCACCTTTCTATCCTTCCCTCTACTTCCAGCTTCACCACTTGGTTGTGGTGACTTTCCATGAGCCATTGAAACTTTTGATGCATGTCTCGCTGCTTGGAACCCTATCTGGAGCCACAAATCAATACCGGAGCTGCTCCAGGTCACCTGGAGCCATGAGCTCCCAGATGCTCAATTGAACCACATCGTGCTCATCGGAGCAGACTATCACATGCAGAGAAGCCCCAACGACCTGTATCCATTGTTGGATCGAGAAGAGACCACTAGACAAAGGAGAATGGGGAAATCAAAGCGAGCGCAGGAGGGTGTTCTTGGATGTTCATCCAGACCCCTCTGGAGCCGTAGGGTCAAGAACACGACCCAAATCTAATCTGGGTCGTCTAATCTATTGGAACCATCACCCTCCATCAATCGTCTGATCAACCACATGTCTTCCAAGCAATGACACGATCAAAGGGCTTTTAAGTGGGTAATTTACAAAGACCCCTATACATTTTTGTATTTATCAAATAATATTGTAAATATTTAATTACATGTTAACGTTTGTGGAAAAATTGCAATAAAGACCTTGCATGTTCAGATATTGCAAGAAGGTCCATTGCCAGCTCAACTCACGTGCCCCCCACGTGAGTTGGGAAAATATTACTTGTATCCCTTCGGGTTTTGTAATTGTAATTTAATATATAGAAATCAAATTTCAATTGAAAAGAATGGGTGTTTTTGCATGTGCCCCCTGCATTTATTTAATATTGCATAAATATCTTTATTTGCTTATATTAATTTTATTTTTCCTTTTATATTTTTTTATAAATTGCCCCCGTGCTCAAAAACTTATGCAAAAATAGATTTAAATGCCTGATATGATGCTTTTCTATGGCATATATTTTATTTAACATTTTATCTCATTTTCCATTTATTAATAATAAAAAAGAGCACGTTTATTCCTTATTTACCTTAAAAAAATACAAAAATATAAAACCTTCATTAAAAAATAAAAAAATACCTACTGTATATTATTATGTTTTATCACTATAGTCCAAAAATAAAAAATATAACATAAAAAGAAAAGTTGCAAACCCTTCCTAGCCCTAAAAAATTATAAAATATTTTCAAAATTCCCTAAAAAAATAGTTTTCTATCACACACACACACATATATATATATATATAAATATTATTAAATATTAAAAATAGTCTTGAGAAATTTTCGACATATTTTATATTTTTAAATATGTAAACAACTCCGACCTATTTATTTATTTCCTTTTTGTGATATTTTGCTTTTTAAAATAGATAAAAATTAGCAAAAAATTCCCTAAAAATCACAAAATAGAAGAATATTTTAAAATCACAAAAAATTTTATTTTGTGATTTTGACTATATATAGCTATATTCACAAATAGAATACTTTATATAGTATATATATCTATACATAGTTATATATAGTTTATATTATTTTTAATTTATATAAATACAATAAATATATTTTGAATCCTTTCAAAAAATAAAAGAGATTGTTTTATTTGTATTTACTGATTTTATTATATTTATTATAAATTATACATATATTTCCTATATTATATACATTATCAGAAGTGATATATATACTTATTATATATTAAAAAGAAAAAGGAATTAAACATTAGAACAATATAAAAAGAAAATAAAAAATTATAAAATAAAAAAATGATTAAAATACCCACAGAAAACACTAAGTAAATATTGTGCAGCTATATATACAACACACATGTTATTATTTATAAATAAATAATAAATTCGCTACACCCCATTGTTCCCTATGTTCGATACACTACACATACTTGCACACTAGACATTTATTGGTAGTGTTTATAATAAGTTTTCTCTCCAAATCATATTGCATTGCTTGATTATTCATTGTAAATTAATTGTTGATTTAATCGGATTTCGTGAGAGGTCACCTTGACGACTATGCCCTTGCCTTGTGAGCGCACATGACCACCTCTGAAAGTTGGCTAATCAAATGGTGCCGTTACCGGGAAGCAATGGATAGCGTAGCTTAGTTGTATATTATTTGTACATTATTCTATCTTTTATTTGTCATTTATTTTTGATAATTGCTTATCTATTTCCGACCCATTTTTGTTGACTTTCTTGCGAGGGACTACGTGGCGACGACAAATTCCTAGGAGTTTGACACACCCGAGCTGCGAGGAGATTGACCTTTTCTAATAGGCCAATTGGAGAGAGCATGGGAGAGTGTCAGAGAGAGAGAGAGAGAGAGAGAGAGAGAGAGAGAGAGAGAGAAGGAGAGGAGCATATTCTCTCACCATTTTTATTTTCATTTTGTGAGAGAGTTTTTATTCTATTTTTGTATATTAATTTGTAATAGTTAGGGAGTCTTGGACACTTCTACTTCACGAGGTCTGTTGCCCGGGTATCTGTTCACCTGAGTGCCTCGTTGATTTTTCTCGTTGTTTTCCACATTTTTTATTTTGTTTCTTGCATTTTGAGTTTTTCACCTTCTTTTTCTTTATTTTCTATGATTGCGCCCCTAGATCTAGGATTGCTTGACTCGGTAAATTAGGTCCATAACTTAACTAGAATCACGTGCCTATAATTCTCTACACTTGGATCTAGTCAAACATAAATTGTTAATTATTTGGAGTTGAGATCGAGCGTCGTGAGAGGCTTTCTACAAGGTTAGCAGGATCCATGTGGTGGGGATCGAGGAGTCTCCAAAATCAAACTTTTGGGTTCCATTTCTAGATAATTAACATCTCGTTCTTCATGTATAATAATAATTCCTGTTTAGGGCACTTTCTTCACTTTGCATACAATGAATGTAGTGTAGTTATTTAAATTTCTATCTTGCATCCCGCAAGGAGAGATGTAGGAAGCACTGTAAGTCCTCTTACTTTGCATGCATCATTTGATACGAGGGTGATATTTTTACCCTAGTATCCGCTTGCATGACTTTTCCACTTTTTTGCCTCTATTTTTATATCACTTATGATCAAAAAGAAAATACAAAAAAATCTTTAGGTGCATTTTACTGAAAATTACTCAAAAAAATGAAACTTCAAAAACTAAAACAAGGGGACTACTAAAAAATTTGACCTTAATTAAAATTCTTAATGGGCACCATTGTTTTGGGTTCATAAAGACTTCATTGCTTTAAGGTACTACTTAGATAGAGTGAGGTGCAAACACTAAGGATTATAGGCTAAATCCCGATCACTGGAAGCCTTGATATCACCTAGGACGATGAAGTATTGGTGCTTTTATCATATGTAGGCGAGTAGGGCCTTGTCGACGATGGTGTTCCTGCCTTATACAGAGCATCCGACTTGGTCTGAAGTATTGAGCATATGCCACACCCTCACGGGGGGTGTCTGTCTCATCTCCATGTGTCTGAGTACCTCAATTGTAAGGAAGTATGGTTTCACCTATTAGTTTTCTTTCTCTATTTCTTTGGCTGAGTAGACCCCCAATCACAAGATCAAGGACCTCTAAGTACGCAGATCACAAGTTACAAAAGAGGTGGAATAAGTATGGGGTACTTTACTGGCAGTACGCACTCCCCTTTAGGGATAACCCTCTAAGGACTCGTGAAAAGATTTTACCTACAAAACAAAAATAAAATTGAAAAGATAAAAACAACCGAACCTTTACAGCTTCACTTGTGTTGAGTTGGTGAACCCACAACTTGTTTGTTGTTTGTTTCGATTTAGATTAAGGATCAAAGATCAATCCTGCACATTTGTGCCTTTTTCTTTCATCTATTTTATGCTTCTTTTGATCTTTTATCACTTTGAGCCATTCTACTGTTTTACACTCCTTTTATTTCTCGTTTATCACTGTATCTTTCATCCATTCTCGATCTCTTCTTGACCTTTGAGATGGAAAATCATGGATGGCTTGGTCGGAACCCTGCTGACACCCATATCGATTCCATGCAGCCAACATCTCCAATAATTCACGACGATTCCCGAGATCACAGTTCGGACTTTGCAAATCGCTCTCCAAACTCCTTGTATTCTTCAATAATCCAGGGCCACTCTTGTCCCGAATCTGCCCATTTTGGATGGAAATTTAGTTTACTCCATACACATCTCCATCCTTAATGAAGTTCTATGTTGACTTTAACACATAACACTTGTCTACATCTGGTGCTTCTATTCAGACTGATCGGGGAATTATTCCATGCGCATTGCAAAAACTCGATCTGGAGCCTGAGATTTTGTCAGATTCAGATTCAGATATGGCTCCCACAAGAAAAGGGAAGGGACCTCAACACCCACCATAGCCACAGTAGGGCCAACAACTAAAACAAAAATGCAGTGAATGCCTGGTTTCTTGCTCCATTCAGGCAATCTATCAGCAACTCACAGAACATGCATTGGCCCATGTCACCTTCCAAGATATGCTCAATGATCCGAGGGGAAGGATAGACAATCCAGGAGGAGGAGGGGAAGAAGAGGAAGAAAGAGAAGATGGAGCCCATGGAGGCCCAGTAGATGAGACAAGAGGAGAGTGGCCCAAACATACTCTCAAGGAGACTTATACCCCCGGCGTAGACCAGATGACCGAGTGGATCCAAATCCCACTAGTCCACATGCATTTTGAGTTGAAGCCTCAACTTTTAGCTCTTCTTTTCACCTTCCACGGGAACAAGAATGAAGAACCATATATCCATCTGCAACAGTTTGCTCGCATTTGTGGTACAATGCACTACTCTAACATACCATCAGACGTAGTCAAGATGACGACATTTTCATTCAGCCTTCAGGATAAGTCACTCTACTGGATCAATCATCTAGGGAAAGTCATCATGACCTGGGGGATCTCAAGTCAGCCTTCTTGCACAAATTCTACCCTCTCGGTCGTCTCAATTTGATGCGAGCTAGAATAGCCAACTTCTCCCAAGCCGCCCATGAGTTTATTCATGAGGCTTGGGAGAATTTCAGACATCTGCAATAGAAGTGTCCCCATGACATTCCTCGAACTATCCCGATCTAAAAATTCTTTAGGGGACTTACTCTCGAGAGCCAAAGGCTCATAGATGCTGCTTGTGGTGGGTCGCACTTCAACAAAGACAAGGACATCGTCTGACAGATTTTCAAGGAAATGGTCGAAAGAGAGGCTGCATTTTCATCATCCCACACATATCAGCGTCAACCACAGATTCAACAAAAGCTACTTTACATGGCGATAACACATGATCTAGATAGGGACGAGAGCTCCAACCTGAGCATCATAGGGAGTTACCTGTCCAAAGTGGACATAATCGAGAAATGATCACAAGACCTTGGAAAATTAATGGTGATCAAATAGAGGACTCAAATCTGGACAAACTAGATCAAACCACCAAGCAGTGGGAGCTGCTAGTGAGTACAATCAGTTCCTGCCAGTCGGTATCTACAACAATCATGACTCCTGCCGAGATGAAGGAGCCTTCATCACCTCAAACCAATAGTAGAGTCCTGCACAACCGACAGTCCAACACATATACTACGTGCAAGCCCCCAGCTCCACATCACCTCAGCATCCGTGACAATAGTCAGTTGTATACCAGACCGAGCTCTAGATCCTTTCATATTCATGTTCTCCACCTGCACCTCTTATTATGGAGGTGCATGGCGTATGGTCGAATGATACACATTTGGCCCATCCAGGCATGCATCAACATGGATAATCTTCAGCGAACCACCCATTCCCTCAACATCAAGGAGGGAGATTTGTCCAGAATAACCAACCTCAGCACCATCAATCTCCACCGTACCAAAACAATTGGAGACAAAATTCCTACCACCAGTCGTAGTACCGTCAACACCAGCCATATAAGCAATATGTTGTTTCCCCATATCATAAGTACCCTCATCAGTACCACCAATACCAGCCTTCTCTCCAGTTTAATTCTAAGTACTCCTATCAGCAACCTCCACACCGTTCCCAGTCTCAGCGTAGACATCATGTTGAACCATCTGAGGTTGCTCCTGTGAACCCCGCATCGAATTGCTTGGCTAAAATGGTGAAGAGCTTTGCATAAATGAGCCAGAAGCTCGATGACCTCACAACTTCCAAAATTCCAATTACAACACAAAGTGGAGGCAAACCCCAATAATTTCAGGAAGAGAGAGAGAGAATGTAGTATGTGATGTCCCATCCAATCTAATAGAGTCATATGTGCTTGATATGTTTTATCTACTGTTGTCACTCTCAAGAGCGGCAGGACCTTACAACTTTCTACCATAATGAAGGGTAAGGATAAAGCTTCATGCGGTGATTCATCATCTTCTGCATCAACCGATCCAACAGCCAGGCTGGGTGAGGAAGTTGAAGACAAAGGATAATTACCCGAACCAAAAAGATAAATAAATAAAAAAAAATAAAAAATACCAAAAAGACAACAACAACCAAAGCGACACCGTGCTAACTGTGGAGACAACCACACCAACAACCAATCCAGTTCCAATCGATGAGCTGAGCCTGCATTTTTGGGATGAACGCCTTTGATGGATGATCACACTCCTGTTTATCATCCATTCAATTAGATAGATGTGGAAATTGATTTTGATGTAAATAAGAACATTGCTTTTGATTCTATACATATTCATTTTCCTGAGGCAATGCAAAAATCCAAAAAAAATAGAAATTTGAAAGCTACCTTGTCCAACCCTGATGTGGTCAAGATTATTCAGAATCTTATTCTTGAATTGCCTCTGCTCAAAGACATTAAGTACATGCCAAATATCAATAAAATACTGAAGGAGGAATGCACTTCAAAGAGACAACCGTATAAAGCTCATGGAAGAAATGTGAATGCACATCCTGACAGCAACTACAGTCAACGCAATCAACAATCTCCCAAGCATAAAGAAAGACATGGGAGATCCTCTTGTCAGATGCCAGATGTTCGACCAAGAGTTTGACCAAACACTTCTTGATAGCGGATCATCAATCAATCTGATGCCTACTTCACTGCTCAAAGGAATTTGGGTTGGGATCACTCAAGTCTACCCACAAAAGATTCTGCAATTTGCAGATACATCCATATAGCGGCCCCAAGGCATATGGAGGATGTTATTGTCATGATTCAAGGGATGCAATTCCATGTGGACTTCATTTATTGGATATGGATACCTCAGCTCCTTTACCACATACCCTGGTTATCCTTGGACAGACCGTTCCTTCGAACAATCAAAGCAATACTGGACTACGACATCAGACAGATCACCTTTCGTTCCAGCAGTGATAAGGTGCTAATTCAGACGATCCAAGTGCCCAAGCCGTCAGATTCTGCATCAGATGAGAGTGAGTCTACACAGCAGAGAACATAAGACTGTGACTTTCTTGTTGAAATCAGAGATACAAACCTGTCCATGGATTATATCAAGACCCACAAATTCCTCTCCACGGAGAAAGGAGTGGACATCACATTCAAACTCCCCACTGTCTTTGAAGATGTGATTTTTACTAATCTGCCGGAATAATTTATTGTTGCCACCTGTCTTTGGCAAAGCAAGAGGAAATCATTGAAAATTTTATGAACACGATGAAGTTATTGAAGATTTCTGTGCAGTACTGACTTTAGAGTTTGAATTTCCTATGGTGGACAAATCGCATTTGTGGATCTGACACCATCGCCCTGCATAGTTGCTAAAGTTACCAATGAAATGATTCATACCCCACTTGATCTCAAACCACTTCCAGCAAACATGAAGTATGCCTTCCTTACAGGTGCGCAGAATATGTTCCTGATCATCATCAATTCCCAGTTGACCAAGAACAAGAATCTTGGTTGCTCGAAGTTCTAGAAAGAAACTGCAAGACCATAGGCTGTAAATTTCAAGTCTCCATGTGATCAATCCTTCACTGTGTTCCCATCACATCTACCCTGAAGAAGACAACAAGCCCTCTAAAGAATTTTAGCACAAATTAAATCCTAATCTTCGTGAGATTGTTATGCATGAAATTACAAAATGGTATGATGCGGGATTCTATGTCCCATGTCCGAATCAAAATGGGTGAGGTCTCCTGCATGTAGTGCGGAAGAAATCAGGGATTACCATCATGAAGAATGAAAAAAGTGAGGAGTTCCCAACCGGAGTTCTAACTTTTTAGTGCGTCTGCGTTGATTGCAGGCGACGAACCTAGTCACCTGATGAATCCCTGTTGGATCATCATTATTCTCTCTTTTTGTCATCAAAGAATAAGAACTTCATGAGAAATTTTCATTAATTCCACATCTTTGTGAATAATCCTATCCCTTGTAATTAACACTAAAAAGCTAACCCTAATTATAATATTTAATACTAACATTTTCTTTATTTTTCTCTTTTATTAAAAATCTCTAAAATTTGATCAATTATTGTATATATATTTATCTTTAAAAGAAATAAAAAATACAAAGAAAATAACAAACCCTTAAAATAAGTGTTTTTAAGTCATTAAAAATACTTACAAAAATTATTCCTTGTATAAATACCTCCTTTGACTTTTTGTCGACATGAAACTTGTAGATCTCATCGAGATCTACAACTTTCATGTTTTGACATTTTGTTGATTCGTACTCTTGCTATTTCTTTCTTAATTTTCTTTATTTTCCTCATTTTTGATTTTTTTGGAGCGGCCACATGGCACCCTCTGGGAGCCCACATGGCTGCACCCACTTCCGCCACCCGCCTACCTCTAGAGCTGTCTGATCTTGCCTTCCCCATCTCAATCTCCATCGTCCATCTTCCTCTCACTCTCAGCCCTCTGATCACCCCACTGAAATTCTAACCCTTCCTCTCTTCGCTCTAACCACAACCATACGATCACCTTTCCATCCAATGGTCCCTCAGCTTCCACGTCACTACTCCTTTCACAACCATTGGATGAAGCCCACATGTCATCATAGTCGCACACTCAACCCATCTTCTAACCCTAGGATCAGATCGATCGATCTAATCCTAGTTACTCCCTTACGCTCACACTTGGACCATTGGATCGCAAGATCCAACAACAAAGCCTCATCGTCTTCCGCCAGCAAACCCTGCGCCGACCGTTTTTCCTCGGCAAGACTGTGCCCCCTTCAGCTCCTACCGTTCACTTCCGACCTCCTCTCCACGTCCTAAGCATACCACCAAGAAGCCCTTACACTTGTCATCTTTGTGGTCCATCTAAACGACCTTGTCTGACCTTCTAGGTCTACCATTAAGTCACCTAAAACCTCTCCACAGCTCATCTATAATGCCCACCCCAACCTTAAATACTCCACCATCGCCTCCCTTCTTCTGGGTCCACCAATCCCAAGAGTATGCCCAGCTTGCCCCGCCCCTCCGGTGATAGTAGAGGGGAGGTTTGTCGTGGTGGAGATGACTTTCCCTCTGGTGTTTGACCCATGGTCTTCTGACCATGTTGCGACGCCTCCGTCCTGCTGAGCACCTCATCATGGTTGTACGAGTCATGCGATGACCCGGGCTTCCTCCAAAGCCCAACCCAAGCCAACCTCCTTTGCCCAATCTTTATCTCTGATCTCAAGGTAATTCTGTCATTATTCTCCAATTTAATTCATCATTCATCTGACACCTCACTCCGACCCGACAATACCCACAACATCGCTTCGCATCACCGAACTTTGCACCACCATCCCTCTTCTCCAGAACCCTTCTCCGCTACGCCCTGTCTCCTCTTCAGCTCATCGGAGATGAGCTTAGGTTCCCCTCTCCTCCACATTCATGGGACCTCTGTTCATCTCAGTCAACGTATCCACAAAGCATGCTTCCACTATTGCTAATCTTGGAGGCACAAATGTCTTCAATGGATGAAGTGTGGTCGGAGCAATGTTCTACAGCTCTACCTTTGGCGTAGCTCCATAGTCAACAACTTCCGATCTTCCCTACGTCTCCTCCGCCGTTCGAGCTTCATCGCCAAGGCTCTTGGGAGCTTCTTTGACCATTAGAGACACAAATGGAGCACGAAGGAGCTCCAAGCCCCTCGCCGGAGTACAACCAAGTCCACTGTAGGAGGCAGTGGAGTGGACGAACACATCATGCATATGCTGTTCGATCCTCACGATTGGACGATCCAGATGCAGCCATGCCTCCACACCAAGGCAAGGAGGTTCGTACAACCCAAGCGACATGCCGAAGCTCCCTAAACGAGCCACGTGTCGCCTGAGCTTGGACTGCCTCCCGATCCTAGCCCTCTCGTGTGCCTCACACGTGAGGGACTGAGTAAATTACAGAGCGGATCCCATGACTTTTAAGATTTGCATTCAAGTCCTCTAGATGTATGCCTCACTTGAGCGCCTGGGGTAAATTATATAGGAGCCCCAGCTGGATTCCAGAAATTGCAAAAGGCCCCCGCCTTCAGGATAAATTACAAATCCCCCTCCAGTTTTTTCTTATTACAAAAATGCCCCTCCATGGCATTTTTATGATATTTATCATTTTCTTTTCAGGCATTTTTATTACAATTATGTCCCTTGCACCGTTTTCTTCATATCTTGAGCATATGATCTCCAAATCGAATGATTTCAATCTCCTTTTGTTGCTAATTTTATCCTCTATCAATGACATATATTATTCACTGATTTGACACTTAATTTAATGAGATTTTTGATGATATATAGTGTCTCTTGTTTAATATTTAAATGACATTAATCACCCTTATTGCTCAATTTGACTCTGAAATCGATCATTATTTCGTTGCTCAATGATTTGATAATTTTAGGGCATATTTGTACTTGTGAATAATTATTTGCACTAACTAGCATTTGTTGCATATTATTCACCACACATCTCATCTTTTTAATTCATTTATAATCAAACAAAAAGACATGCATTAAATTATTTTATCTTTGTATCATTTTATCTCTGCATCATGTACCCGGATATTATTCTGTCTCATGCATTAAAGTGTTCATATGAAGACCTAACATGAAGAAAATAATCACTCATTAATTAATCAATAATTTTTGATAAATTGATGACGAGTTCTCGTGTCCCTATATTCGACCTTGGTATACTTGCAAATTAAAATAACTTCTTATATATTGAAATTGTGTTTTTTTTTCTGAATCGAAGATTATGTCATATGCTACAATTTTCAAATATTAAAGAGGCATTTTTTGCGTTCATCATGACCAAGAAGGATCATTTCCCTCTCCCCTTCATCGACAATATAGTCAAAAGACTATCCATGAAGGAATATTTCTGTTTCTTGGACAGATACTCTGATTATAATCAAGTTGCAATTGCTCCCGAAGATCAAGAGAAAACCACCTTCACTTGTCCATTCAGGACACATGCCTTTCGCAGAATGTCACTCGGTTTGTGCAACACTCAGACAACATTCCAACGATGCATGTTGGTAGTATTCACAACTATGATCAGCAGGTTTCCCAAAGTTTTCATGGACAATTTCTCTGCCTATTGATAAACCGTAAATTCAGCCCTTTAAGAGTGTGGATTTAGCACTATGATGTCATCGCAACCGGGCTGAATTAGGTCGATCAAAGACCAATCTAATTTTGATATGTCAATAAATCAGATGGTCATAAATTTATTTTTACTTGGTAAGTAACCAAGGTCGAACTCAGGGACACGAGCCTCTCTCGTGATTATTCAGAATTTTATTAATTTATTAAGTGTTGAGTTAGAGAACAATAGGTCAATGTATGCATGAAAACAAGACCAGATGCATTAAGCAAATATAAAACATGCATTATTTTATTTTATTTTTAATCATGCATATAAATGCGATGGAATGCAAGGGAAATGTGTCGTAGATCAGAAATACTTGAGCCATTTAATTAGAAGTCAAATCGGGGTCAAATAATGAAGCTATCTTCATTCATGTAAAAATTAGGCATAAGAAACATAGAAATCAAGACACTTAGATAATAAAATAATACATCAAATTTCGGAGTGTCAAATCTGAAAGACAACCTTTCCATAAAAAGACAATTAAAAGAGCTTTTAAACGCCACTGAAATCTACTCAATCGGAGCTAGGATGCTCAAGATATACACAAGTGAAGTCAGGGCATAAACACAAGAAAACATGAAGTATAAATAGCCAAACATGTCCCTGGGAAGGACTAAAATGCAATTAAAGAAAGTTCGAGACCTTCCTGTAAATTAGCTGCACACACATACCCACTATGCACGTGGTCGGCAAGTGATTCCAAGACCTATTTGCAAATATGAAGACTTCGGTGGGCCTCTGTGCAATTTGCCCAAGGTCGCACGTGACATCCACGTGCTCTTCTAGTCTCAGGGCAGCTCTGAGTCTCGAAGGAGGCTCGGGTAGCTTTGGCTAGCCTCGGAATGGACAAGCCTCCAGGCTTGGGGTCGGGATAGGTTCGGAGAACCCGAACCTACTGGTCTGGTGCTGAAGCTCGGGGAAGCATCTAGCACTGACACGTGGATGAATGCGAACCATCCGATCATGACAATCGGATGGCTGCTGTACGTTACTGAGGGAGGGACTTGGCTGCATCTGCGTCGTGGGATGAACCTCCGGGAGGGAGCATCCAACGGCACCTGCTACTCCTTCCTCTGCTGCAGGTGGCGGCACTCTTCGAGCTCCGGTGAAGGAGCCCAAGCTCTGCCGCTCTTCTCTGGCATCGGTGAAGATCCCCAGCCGCTCTCAACCACCTGGAAATCATCCTTGAAGCTCGGCAGAGCAGCTGATATGTCTGGAGGAAGTAGGAGACACATGTAGGCAGATGCTCAGCTGCTTGAAGTAGATCCGACGAGTTCTTCGTTTATTGAAGGTTCGAAACCTGCATGGTCAGTACGACTAGCCGAAGCGTGCAGTGCAAAAGTGAAAGCGAGGTGGGACGAAACAGACGGTTGTGGTGGAGCCACAACAAGTGGCGACTGGGTATCTTCTCCGACGAGCCCAGAGAAGTTGGGACAGAGGTGGTCTGAGGTTATGGAAGATAGGGAGGATGGTCGGAGATGAGCGCGTGGATAATGGAGGAAAGGAGGAGCTGGAGGAATGATCAATGAGGGACTAGGAGGGGTGTAGCAACCTAATTAATTAAGAGAAAAAAAGATGAACAATACAAAGAAGTTTGAAGGAGCTTACCTGGTCAGAGATGGAGGTTGTGACTTGGGCTGGGGTTCAGTTGAGCCCTGGGTCTTCGCTGGACCCCTTCAGCCATTTGGGACAGCTCGAGCAGAGGGTCGACACCAGGGGCTGACGCTGTCGTCGCGCCTCAATCGGACCTCCCCTGTCACGGGGAGGAGGAGAAGTGCTGGGCGTAGCCCCGCGTAAAGGTAGACACGGTCATCTGGTTGCGGAGGAGGAGTATTTGAAGTGGCGAAGATGGCAGTTCCGGAGGCGATGGGCGTGAATTGCGTGGGAGAGATGGCGTAGTGGAGAGGACGACGTAGGTTTCCAGGTGTTGCACGAGAATCATGGTTGATTAGGGAACATCGTGGGCTACTGGGATTGTGGAGAGGATAAATGGAGACGCGGAGAAAAAAGGAAGGGGAAGCCAGTTCGTGAGGTGGGAGAACGTGGGAGTAGAGGCGTCTGGAGGTAGGGGATGATGCCTCGACCGTTGGATCTTTCGATCTGACGGTCGAGAGGGAGGCACTGGCTAGCGGTTGCGATTTGATCTCAGGCGACACAATCGAAGAGTGAATGGAATGCCATGTGTCGTGTGCACAGGCGGGTGGAAATGAACAGTGATGAAGAGATAAGGATTGTGATAGGACAGTAGAGGATTTAGGTGAAGGGAGCGACTGAGATGGCGAAGATCGGGTGGTGCAAATGACGTCACGTAGCGCACTGTGGTGAGAGAGGTAGCGGACGGTGGTGATGAAGGTGTGAGTGGATATCGGAAGGTTGATATTTGATGCAGAGATAGCGGCTGAGATGGAGCATCCTGGAAACGATCGTGAGGTTCAGAAGCTGCCACGTGGCGTAAGGAGGGAAAGGCGGGAACGAGCGGCTGTGATGAGTTTTTGAGTGTGATCCGACGGTAGGGAAAAAGAGTGCGCGTGGAGATAGCGAGACCGTTGGATCAAGAAGAGATCCAACGGCTGTGAGAGAGGGCGGCAAGGGCTAAGGGGCCGGGCCACGTGGCTCAACCAAAAAGGGCCACGTGGCTCAATCAGATTATTTGAATAAAGAAAATTAAATATGAAGGGGCAAATGGCCGAATTTGGAAAAATCAAAACATGAAAATTGTAGATCTCGATGATATCTACAAGTTTTATGTGACAAAAAATGGAGATGAGGTCAATTAAAGATAGAAAATATTTTTAAGGGTATTTTTAAGGCTAAAAACACCATGTATTTTAATTTTGCGATTTTTTTGTGTTTTTAATTTATTCATTGACTATGGTAATTACAAGACTTTATCTGTTTTTATTGACACATATTTAAGCAAGGGGGTTAAAATAGGACAATTAAGATGATGAAATTGAGTTTCATCACCCCCTATACTTTAACTATGCTCGTCCCCGAGCATCAAAGAGAATGAATGACTGAATTAACCCCCATGTGCTTGTGAGTACATGATCCAATCTGTTCAAGTCCACTCAACTTTAGAAGTCCAAAATTTTAGAGTTCAACCCCAGCCTTAATCAAGAGGCACCCAATTCCTCTAATTATCCATACTCTCTCTAATGTACATATAGACTAAGGGTATGACATTTAGTATTGACTGTGTTCACGAGAGTAGAGTCAAATCTTCACCCAAGGTCTTGGTCCGAGAAACTCTCCTAAGGACCCAATCCTGAACACTAGAGAATAAATCGAATCTTGCGTTCAGTCCACTGATTTAACCGAGATTCACGGGGGTCTATTTTGGTGTCTCACACAAGCGGAGACGACCGTCGCTGTGGCGACCCTCAAATGAATCTTGTATTTAATCAACAATTAACCCACACTATAGATCAAAAAATTAGAAAATAAATGTGGAGTTAATTTATTTTTAACTCTGCATAAAAGATGTATAGCAAGCAAGTATGCAGAGAGTTCGAACACATGGAGCAAACATGGTAGATACACAAGTGTGTGTGTGTGTGTGTGAAGTGTGTCTACACTATGCAAAGCAAAGAATTTTTGTGGGTTTTTAATTTATTTTTTTTTAATTTTTAATTTTGTATTTTGGTTTTTAATTTTCTGATTTTTATAATTTTATATTTTATATTTTTTTCTTTTTCAATATTGGAATGTAAAGACAATGTAATATAATAGAAGATAGAATATTAATAAAAATAAGCAAAAATAGCCAAAAATTCAGAAATAAATCTTTTTGGTATTTTTATAATTTTTTACTATTTTTGTGATCTTTGGGTATTTTTCAAAATGTTTTTGGTATTTATAAACACTGAAATAAACCAAAACAGGGAATTAGCTACTCGCTGGGAGTAAAATGGGGATTAAAAATAGCAAACAACCACCAAAATTTTCCAAACTAATTTTAAAATAAAGAGGATAAACTATAGAAGAAATAGGAACCGAGTTTACATTTTTCTGAGTTTTCTATGAGTTTATATAATTTTTTGAAGTTTTTTAGTATTTTCAATTTTTTAAGGTTTTTCTTTTGCAATTTTTAGTGATTTTTGGATTGACACTAAAATAGGTTAAAATAGACAGTAGAGATTTTTTTGAAATTTTTCGAGATATTTTAATATTTTTTTGGTATTTTCTAATCTAGACAGTAGATAAAAAGCATGTTTTTGATTTTTAATAAATATTAAAAAGCAATAAAATCAAAAACTAAAAATATGACGTTAAAGAACAAGCACACATGAGCTTAAGTTTAATTTTTGAGAATTTTTCAAATTAAAATGAGGCTCCAAATAAATAAGACAAGTTCTCAAAAATATCACATCCTAGTAGGGGTAGAAGTGCAAATATCAAAACATCCAGGGGCATCCAAGCAATTTTCCACAAAATATTGCACTTAATATTGAAATTGATGGACCAAATACAAATACACAGACCCGCAGGGGTGTCGGTGCAAATTACCCACCAGGGCGCGTGACTCGCACGCACTTGGCAGGGACCTACGTGTAATATCAGAAACCTCCGGGGGACTACTTGCAATTTCTCCAAAAAGTTAACACTTAATATAAAAGTCCTGGCACTAAAACGAAATACTAAAAGGGCCGAGGGCCTCCCTGCAAAATGCCCACACCTCACGTGAACAGGTCACGTGAGGTGACGTGACGGAGGACCTGTATGTAAATAAAATAAGTGCGAGGGCCTGGATAAAAATTTTACATAATATTTAAACTACTGATAAAAGTATTCGGACTAAAATTAAATTACAAAAATGGCGAGGGTTTAAATGCAAAATACCCTCACAAGGCAGATCCAACGGCGAATGGACGCTAATGACGCATGGCGGGCATCCAACGGTCGGTGGTGAGGCGCGATCCAGCGGCGTGGGCCACACCACTTATCCACGTGGCAACTTCTCTGGGCGCGATGACGGTTCGCTCGTGGACGACCGTGATTAGAAGGATCTCGACTGATGTGACGGTTGAGGCTCTCAAAGATCCAACAGCTGGTGGTGAATCTGGGGCTTCTCCACGATCCGACGGTGCGGAAACGAGGACCAAGAAAATGATAAACGCCGGCGAGGGCGAACTTCGCCGCGCTAGATCCCCGTCCTCCAGTGGCGTTGGGCTTCAAAATGGTTGTGGAGGCTCCTGGGGGTCTCCTCTTCCTCCTGGGGGCGTCAAAATGCCACAGCGAAGGCCGGGGTACTCGCGGGTGGCCGGCGGAGCTGGGGGGCTCGGCTGAGCTCCGGCGAGTGCCAAAGTAGCTTCCGGGCGCTAGTCAAAGCGCGTTGAACCTGCAAAAATGGTTAGGAAGTCTAGGGCAAATTGCCTGGACCTCAGGATGGTGGAATCACGACATGGCGCGATGTGGGTGTGACTGGCCGGAGTTGCGCTCCGGCCACGATGGGGGATTGGTTGATTCGAGCGACGATACTTAGGTATTTTTGAGGGCTTTTGATGTTTGGATTATGACCAACAAAATGCAACTGAAAAATAAGGGAGAGGGGGCCTTCAATGGCCGGAACCAGAGGAAAGAAGATACCTCAACCACCAATGTTGCGGGAGGTGGTGGAGACGCCTCCGACCTCGAACGCCTTGGCTGAAGGGCTTGCGGCGGAGCTGTCACCTCCAGGAAGCCACAGAGCACGAGAGAGGCGGAGAGGGGTGGACCGAAGGGACTCAAAATCAAATTCGAAGTCGAGGGTTCCTTATATTTGGGTTGACCTGAGGTGACAGGGGTTCAAAGATCAACGAATATCTTGCAAATCTTGGGTCCAAAGACCAAGATTATTCATGGGCGAGCTAGAGGGATGGTCGATGAACATCTTTGCAGAAGGATTCATCACCAAAACGTGCAAGATTTGGCCTCGAAAAATCCACCAAGATGGGTAAAAAATGAGGCTGGCAAAGCTGACAGGGGTCTAGGACACCTAGTTGACCAGAGTCAACTAGGGCTTGCGCCTGGTTGGTCCACGTGGACCAACCCGGAAAAACCCTGATTAAATCTTTTATTAATTCATTTAAAAATAGAAAAAGGACGAATTAAATTATGATTATAAAATAAAAAAAGATTCGTTATTTTATGTAGTATTTTATTATGATTTTTAATTTATTTTATGAGGTATATTTTTATGAGTTTACTTTTTAGCCCTTTATAGGTATAATACCTATATATTTTAGTCTTTTATTTTTATTCTGTGTATTTTAATTTTATTATTTTTGTTTATTATTTTACAAAATTATAAGATACTTTTGCACACATGAATATATTTTTATTTTTTTCTGATGTATTTTGTGTATTTAATAAAAGATAAGTAGGTAATGTATAGGTATGTATATGTGTATAATACCTGTGTTTTGTATATACAAGTATTTTTATTTTAAGTTTTCTTTGCATTTTTATTCTGATTTTAATGTACATAATTATTATAAGTAATATTTACATAATTATAAAAATATAAAAATATACAAATATTGACTAAATAATAAATTGAATATTTTAATCAGTACAGTTGTACAATGTGGGTCCAAAAATCAACTTTCAAACCGTAGCTCAGCCAAATGCGAAACCACTGCCATTAAATAGCTTATTTTATTCTATATACAATTAAAGGTGAGTTTGATGCATTTGGAGTTTGCAGTTGTGAGATACGGGTCTGGGAAGTTGGGATTTTGGAATTTTATTCAGACCATAACTTTTTATCTGTGTATTATTTTTGAGTGAAATCAATTTTGTATTTTTCTATATAAAATTATCTACAACTTTCATGTACAAAGTTTCTTTATTTGATGTACAAAAAGTGGAACCAAAAATAGGTCCCAAAATGAATAAAGAATAAATGAAAAAGTATTGTATTTGGCCCTTATCTCCCTCTACTTTCTTCCTTGTCGACCTATTCATCAAGATGCCTAGGTCTCGGGGTTTTGGGTCATAAAATATTTACAATATTTTATTCTTTTTCTTTTCTTTTATTTATTCTATAATTTTGGCTTTAATTACAGTATTTTATACACTAATAGGATGCACATGCATGAATGCTAAGATGCTATATTTAAGGCTATTTACAGGCACTTGCTAGAGTTTTTGGTGCCAAAATGATAGAATAAAGATGATGACATGTGGATTCATCATCCACCTTCTCTTTAGTTGTCAGACTTCAAAATGTAGATGGAAGGCCAGTAATGGAGGGCATGGGATTGTATCATTTCTTATCTTCCTCTCATTGGAACAAGGATTCTCTCTAGTGCCTTTTTACACAACATATTTTTTGATGTTAATCAGTGCGTCCGTCAAGAGAAGTTGGAGCCGTCTGCACTTGTTTTTCTGGGAGTACACCGGGGTGTGTCTTTTTTGAGTACCTATTGTACCTTCTACACCCAGACTTGTAGCATTTACGATGCAGAGCCCTTTTTTGGTGCAAGCCCGACTCCTGGTCCTAATAGCGGTGGTCCAAGTGGACACTTTGAAATGGTTGGGAGCGCTCGCCTTTGGTGGAAGCTCTTTGATATTTGAATTTGTGGAATGAGAGCTTTTCTTTGACATTTCATTGATTTGTAGTATTTTTGGCTAGCTCCATTGCCTTTACCAAGAGTTGGCACACACTGATCAACATTTTTTTGTTTATTTAACACCCTTCAAGAGATTAGTATAAGAACCAAGTTCTCATACTGGCTAAAATTGCTAACACTCAGGTTTCATGAAGCCTTCAAAGATTTTATCCCATCCTCGAGCATCATTAGATCAAGTCCAGACTCGAATCCCTCGTCCCAGTCCCTCAAGTGAAGAATCAACTCATCTCATCGAAACCACAGTCGTGCATGTGACGTGCTGATCATATTCTTATGGTCGGAGACTAAGCATGAAATATAGCATGCCAATCTAGAAATCTAGGGGAATGTGGATGCCTAAGTCTAAGACCCTGATGGTTAAGGGTGGTTAACCTAAAATCTGAAGTCCTCATAAAATCAAGTTTTCTTGAACATTTCAGATCCTGGGTGGAAGTGTGAATGTAAAGGATTAATCCAACTCCTTCATTTAAAAACATACATTTTTTTAAACTTCAAGAGACATTATGACTGCCTAAACTCAATTAAGTAGATGCATCTACATTCAGCCAGTATGGGTGTAAGTACAGGCCGGAGCCCGTTGCTTGAGGGCGAGGCCTTACGCGATGTCCTCTAAACCGCCCACTCCGCTAAGGGAGAACCCTCACTGAACGCGGCTACTTATTTGGGCTTAGTAGTCACTAATGACTCTTAAAGGATTTTTTTTGGATTTTCTTATTTTTTATGGAATTTTAATTAAAGGTTATAACACAGGTTAGACTCCACTTTCTTTGAAAAGAAAAAGAAAATTTCAATACCATGTCACACAAATAAAAATTTTCAAAATATTTTCAAAAGATTTTTCAAAACAAGGGAAACTCATTTTCAAATCATTTTTAAAAATAATTTTCTATAAAAATAGTGTAACATAATAAAGAAAGCCTTGAAAACCACTGAGTCCACTTAGTTCAAAGAATTTTACTTTAGCCAAAAAGTTTTAAATTTTTCAAAATTTTCAGATTGTAGCTAAAGTAAGTATATGACGACGCGAAAACCCGAACAACTGAGGTAAAGGTATAAAATGAGGTCGTTGCGACCTCAGTCACTCGAATGCGTCAATCAAGAAGAAATCAACCACTCACAGAGATAAAAACAAGCAAGCACAAGAAAGAGCGGTCTAGCTATAGGATTAACCTGGTATAGCTCCCAGGGTCGAACACAAGGAGCACAGATTGGCCTTGCGGCCTACGATGTAGTCAGAAATCCAAGGGAGTCTTTTTTTTAGTGTTTTTATTTGTTTTTATAATTTTTAGATTTTTTTAAATGATGAGAAAATGAAATAAAATGAATGCAAGGCAACTTCAACAATTTATAAAACACTCCAAAAATAATGCAAAAATTAAGGAAAAATGGTTTTTATGTTTTTTAAGTTTTTTACTGTTTTTGGTGAATTTTTGGAATTTTTCTAATGGGTAAATTATTTATTAAAAATCAAACAATGCGAAAAACAGAGGGTACTGTCCAGCAAGGCTTAAGACCCAAAAATAAAATACTCTTGGATCTCAAAAAGCCCTAAAGGTAATTTTCCTATAATCTAGAAAGAATAAGGAAAATTTAGGCACCCTAATTATTGTTTTTGGATTTTTAATTTATTTATTATAATTTTTATGAGTTTTTAGGGGTTTTTCAATTTTTAGGTTTTTTAAGTGATGAACAATAGCCAAAATTGGCTAGAAAATCAAACTACAAGCAAGAAACAGTATCTAATTTTTTTAGAATTTTTAGTGGAGTTTTTATATTTTTTTGGTATTTTTAAAGTCAAACAGTAGCAAAAATAGGGGTTTTTGAATTTTTAAAAATAATAAATGAAATCAAAAATGTCCTCAAAAATCACAGAAATTCCTACACCATGGCAGGAGCCATGTATCAAAATCTCATTGGATTTGGAGGTCGTTTGATATTTATTCAAAAATGAAGAAGAGGGTACTGTGCACAAGGACCAATGTGCAAATACCCGAAGACCTGGGGGCTCTGGTGCAAAATACCCAGCGAGTCACGCGCGTGGCGCGTGGCTGGGGCACACAGGGACTAAATTGCAATAAAAACCAAGTCCTAGGGCTATTTGATAACTCGTATCAAAAGCCCAGGGGCATGGATGTAAAAAGCCCACTAAATAACGCACATGCGCATAAACAATGCTCACAGGGGTATAATTGCAATTTCACAAAAAGATTCATTCATTGCATAACATTCCAGATCTACAGGACTAAAACTATAAAAAGCCCAGGTACACACGTGACGAAGCACGTGGTCAAGCACACACAGGGGCATACATGTAATTCAGAATAAGCACAAGGTCCAACATGCAAATAACCCTACGTGAAAAAGTTTCTAGAAATATTTACAGGACTAAACAGGAAATAACAAACTAAGAGGGGGCCCTACGATATTTACCCCTTTATTCGCCGACTGTCGGATGTGCGCCACGTGGTGATCGGACGGCTGGGATGGGCGGCGCTACTCCTCTCTTCGTCCCTTCGGCTCGATCGACGGTGGGGAGAGGCCCACGTGGATGATCTGACGTCTGAAACGCTTGCGCCTCTCTCCTCTGCTATCAATGGTCCAGATGCGCTCCTCGGGTGGATCGACGGCTGCTGCTCCTCAACAGATGAACGCTCACGATCAGAACTGGAGCTGGAGCGTCATCGGACGGCTCTGGATGATGGAGGAAGAACTCGACTCCGGCGAAGTTCGCCGGCCTCCTGCGTGCACTCCGGTCCTCCTCAGCTGCTGCAAATGATCCGAACACGCTCCTGGTGCAGCCCCGCAGCTGATGACGATGGCCGATGGCTCAACCGAGCCCTGGAGGGGCTCCGGCGAGGCCTAGCGGCGCGAAGCTCCTGGCCTGAAGTTGGGAAGCCTCAGACGCCTCCCTTTGGACCTGCAAAGCAACCAGAACGCTTCGCGGGTCGAGGGCAAAGTGCCTCGACCCAAGAAAGCGAGGTGACGGTGAACGGTGCGGTGGGGCGGAAGAGCTCCGGCGAGCGGAGGACGGTGGAGCTCGACTCCCAGATCCTGTGCGATCTGGGTTGAGTGAAAGGGCGTAGAAGGTGCGTGAGGGAACGACGAAGGTGATGGTCGGGTCGGAATGGAAGATGGGATATCGGAGGTGGCTGGCGACGGCGGCGGAGCTACGCGAACAGTAAACGAAAAATCGAAATCTAAGCTATCCTACGGCCTAATGGTTCTACCTGGGTGGTCGGAGAGACTGGGGAAGAGCAGGGGGTGCTCTTGGTCGTAGCCTCGAGGGTCGTCTCGGCCCGAGGCTCGATGCTCGACGCTGGTGGCGGAGCAGCGGCGGCGAAGTTCGCCGGATCAATGGATTCGCTTCCTCACCTCACTGCAACAAGGGCAGACGCTTGCTGTCACTCTCGCGATGCCTATGGAGGTCACTGGGAAGAAGGAGAAGGTCCAAAGATGGGGCGCGGAGGCGGCGGAGGGAAGAATATATAAGGTGACAGGGGCGATTAGGGTTGAGGGGCGACAGCGATGGAAGGTGTTGATTTCGTGGCGGAAGATCGGGCGAGGAAGATGGATGATAGGCGAAGAATTCGGGCATGAGATTTGCGTGGGAGACAGCCTGGAAACGCGTGGGAAAATCGGAGAAGATGGGGTGGCGCGCTTCTTCCAGAAAAGGAAGGAGTCCGCGGGGGAGTTGACCGGGGTCAACAGTCCCCCGTGGACCAATCAGAAGCTGCCACGTGCAGTTGATTTTTGTTTATTTATTTTAAGGTAGAAATAGGCCGAATTAAAGAAAACTCAAAACATGAAATATTTTTCTTTTATTTTTTTCTATTTTTTGGTGATTTTTAATTAATTTTTGGGAATAAAAATAGGGTAGCTATATATATAGGTATATGTACACTATATGGAGTTTTTATTTTTGATTTTTTTATTTGTTATTTTTATGTATTTTTATGCTCATTTTGTATTTTATTTATTTACATCCTAAAATATGGAATAAAATGGTATTTTTATTTTATTTTAATTATTTATACACAAGGGTGAAATAAATAGTTGTATACATTTATATACATGGTATATATATACAATGTATTTTGGTATTTTTGATTTTGTGATTTTTATTTGATTTTTGTTTTGTTTCTTGTTGTTTTATGTATTTACAATATGTAACATAGAATATTTACAAAAAGTTTAGAAAATAATTGAATTTATTTACAAGGTTAAATAAATACATTGGTGTGGTTTATGTACATGGTAAAAGGGTATTTTTGAATTTTTGATTTTTATTTTATTTTTAATCACTTTTACAAAATATATACAAATATTTACAACATATTTTTGGGTGAGGAAAATATATAGTTTTATTTATTTACAAAAATATATATACATGAGCTCCTATCTCCCTCTACTTTGGCTTTTATGCGGTCAGGCCCATGCTGAGCCCTCCCTTGGGTTAGGTTGCTCAATATTTATTCTAAATATTTCCCTCTTTTTCTTTTTGCTCTTTATTCTTTTATTTTGTGCACAAAAACATGCTAATTATAGGTTTTTTACACAATGCATGCTTTTGGTAATTATTTGTATTTACACATATCTACATGTATTTGCAAAGGTTTTTGTAGCTAAAATAGAAGAATAAAGAGTGATGAATGGGTATTCATCACCCCCCTATGCTTAACTTTGCTAGTCCCTTAGCAAACACTTATTTGAAAAAGAAGTGAAAAAGAAAGAAAAAGAAAAAGAGGATGTACATGGATCAAGGTTGACTTATTAAATTTTCCTTCATTAAATTGAAATATGGAGCTCGATCAGATCTTTGGATTATTAATGTGTCGGAACCTTATTTGGACTTAAGCTTAAAACTCAGCAGTCTCCAAGTTCCACCGATCTATGGGCAAGACTCCTCAATAAACCAGATCAGAACAAGTCTACATACACAAACTCTAATAATCATGAATCTTTCCTTGCAGTGTAAGTGATATGTGGCTCCCCACCTCAGAAGTAACAAAGAAACAACCTCCCTCAACCTGGTAACTCTAATGCCTCAGTCTAGCAACTCTTTCTTCGAGAAGCGGGGTATTCCCTTCTAAGTTCAAGTGCAACCGGCTCAAGAAGAGGGGGTAGAAGTGTAGAGTTGTGGAAGCTTAGCCAGTGTAGCTAAGTCTCCCGCTGCAAGCTTCATGAGATGTAACATGGATACCATAAGCTTTTGCTTTATACTCCGGTGGGGTTATTAAATTTTCAATCCGACCCACCACTTTTTTTGGAGTTCTTTTTGCATTTTTGCATTTTTTTTTTCAAGAACTTCTGTACAACATATCTACATGGTGCAACATATAAGAAATTTCCCCTTGAGCCAGTAGACTATCCCTCTTTTGAAGCTTTATTGCAACCCACAGCTTCTGTCTTTAGCTTTCAACACCACTAGACCAAGTTGAGGTGCACTTCCTTCACTATAAGAAGAAGAGAGGTTCCGCCTAGAAGTACTACCCTCATATGCTACCCCAAGCCAAAGGAAACTGCCTCCTCACCACCTCATCCGTGGAGAGCCCTGTGTAAAGTGCAGGTGCAAGTGAAGCCATTGTCTCTGAGAGTCATGCGTGTGTTGTTAAGTGCTCTGCTTAGGCTCATCAAGATGACATATGCTCATAGCCTAGTGGACTCAAAGAATTAAGCCCTTATAGACCTGAAAAGCCTTAACCCTAAGTCCTACAAGGTTCCTCTTGAAGTTAAGTGAATTAAGATCTTATTCAAGCTCCATTTCTCAATTTAATTCCAGGCTTAGTTTAAATGTCAACTCTCATCCAGGAAAAATGCACATGCCAATGCAAGAAAATATGTACAATGCATAGAGAAAACAAAAATCTTTTTGTGAAACAATTTTCAAATTTTTGAAATTTTTATGGATTTTTGAAAAAAAAATGCACATGCAAAAGTTTTTTTTTTTTCAAATAGTTAGAAATATATACAAATATATACAAGAGATTTTTTTTTTGAATAAGATTCATATTTACACAAGAGTGAGTTGATTATTTTACAAGAATAGGATGCAAGAATTTACATCTTGAGTAATTTATACAAGTATATACACAGTTGGATTTTTTTTTTAATTTTTATTTTATTCATTTTTTTATTATTTTTTTATTATTTTATTTTTTTTTGTGATGCATATATTCCTCAAATTTATTTGAAAATAATTTTACAAATAATTTTGAAAACTATAGTCCAAAATATTTTTTTCACACAATTTTACAATCATTTACAATCATTTGAAAATATTTTGCAAACATTTTTCAAACAGTATATATAGATTTTTGAAAATAATTTTTCAACCATTTTTCCAAACATTTGCAAATAGTTTTACAAAATCTTTTTATTTCACACAAAGAGAAAAAATTTTTTTACAATCCACAATATTTTTACAAAGGTTGAAAATAGTTTTCAAACATTTTTTAAATAGTTTTCAAAAGATTTTTCAAATAGATTTTCAAACTACTTTCAAAATATTTTTCAAAATATTTTAACCTGACTTATTAGCCAGTATGTACAAGGAAAAATTTTGAGGAAATTTATGCATCTTTTTTTTTTATTTACACAGTATTTTAGCCATATTAAAAATATGAAAGTACGAGTTATGGCTAAAGTATATATACAATATATACGACACCCCCCTATACTTAGCTCGAACTATGTCCTCATAGTGATCAAAGAGCTGGAAATAAAGACATAACTCGTGCTTTGTATAGAAAAGTGAGAAGAATAGTATACTACAACGACGAATAAAAGAATACAATAGAAGTCGGTGATCCCCCTATACTTAGGATCAAGTAATCCTAAGTATAGCAGACTGTACACAAAGGGGAAAACCGAGGGGTAGAATGTACTGGGTTTACCCCCCCTATACTTAGGGTAAAATATCCCTAAGTATAGGCAGCAAAACAGAGGTAAAAAGAATCAAAAGAATAATCACGAGTCGGACACCCCCCTATACTTAGGGTAAAGTGCACCCTAATTATGGGTTGATCAGGAGATGAATAAGGGGTGTGAGAAAGAATGGATGAATGATATGGACAGATGGATCTATACAGATGTGATCATTGTTGAGGTGCCTCTCAACGAGCGCTAGAGTTTACGCCCCTAGCTGGGCGCAAATGTTAGGATAACGCCGTGTCAAGGTTCAGGGCGGCATCTGTCAGACGAATACCGTACTGTCGTCGCAGTCTCGGCGGGAGAATAACGACGAGTTCAACAGAGTAAATGATAACACCCAGATAATCAGTCAGGCGGGTGTTTACTACCGAATCAAGATATGAGCAGATGAAGTCGGGCTCCGGTAGCACAAAAGAAATCATCGGCTCAAGGTCTATATGGAGTGAAAGGATGGAGCCGAAGTAATCAAACGTGGAGAAGGAAGGATCGGTCAGAGAATCCTCCACGTCAATCACCGTCTCGAATAAGTATGGAAGATCATGATCAGGAGACTCACTAGAAAGGCTGATATCCGATGCATATAATGTAGACAAATCAGTGAAATCATCGAATACCTCGATCGGGTCATCCTCGCGAGGGTCGTCGAGGAGAGAATCATCAAACTCATTATCAGAAATATCAAAATACTCGGTCTCGTGATCCGACAGATCGGATGCACTCCCAGAAAGTGAAACCGAGTTTATATGGTCCATGGCATCCTCCCGCAGATAACCCTCGGGGAGTAATGCCAAATCATCAGGAAATTGGGGATCAATGCTGTCAAATGTCATATCCTCCAAAAATATATCGACCTCATCAAATGGGAGGACACAAGGCTCAAATACAGGACTATCAAGTTCCGTAAAATCCAAATTCGGTCCCTCATCAAACTCTCTATGCTGAGATGAATCCAAATGTATCTCCGAATATGAGAAGATCTCCTGAAGACAAGACACTGTATCAACTACGTATGGATACTGGAAAGACTCTAAGGATGGCTGAAATGTGGGCTCCTCATGTATCTCTTGGGATCCTAGCAGATCTAGAATCGAAGAATCTTCTATGTGAAAGAGCGGGACTGGCTCAAAATCTGACTGTAAATTCATTTGGTCCTCAACCAATATCCGGCTCTGAGAACTCACAACAATAGGCAACACATCCATCAAATGAGAAGAATCAGCATTCATATCCTCTGATCGGTGTGTGATGTCAAGATCAGCATGGTGTGTCACACACTCAACAGTTGTCATCTCTCCGTCATGTGTTGTCCTAAATAAATCATCTGGTGTATATGCAAGATCAGAAAGTGTATCCAAGATGGTCTCAACAAAATCCAAGTCGGGACAATGGTGTGAACCACTACACGAGGTAATGACATATGATATTTGCTCTGCGGTCCTCCCCCTCATGGCGATATGGATAAGGTCAGTCATCGAAAATCCATGATCTGGAAATCGCCTCAGAAGTTCTCGTAACCGCAACCATGTATCTATTAATGGCTTCTGGGGGTTAACTGAAAAATCACGAATACAAGACCGCATCATCTCGGCTCTAAGTCGGGGGTAAAATTTTTGCAAAAACAATGATCGTAAATCTCCCCACGTAGCAATCTTCCTTCCCAATCGTCTGTGCCAAGTCTTGGCTCTACTCTGAAGTGTGAATGGGAAGGTAATCAGCATCATGTCCTCAGAAGTGATATCCAAATATGATCGTGATACACAAAAATCCTCAAATTCATCAATATGCAAATAAGGTTCCTCGTGCAATTCCCCAGAAAATTTTGGCAGTAGATCAATGAACTCTAAATCCAAAACGAATGGTCTCAAAGTAGAAGCGGACTGGACTTCATGATCTATGTACTCATCCACTGTCCTAGGATACAAGTCATCTAAAGCTCGCAACTGCCTCATTCGATTGTCTATGGGATGCACTCTCATCTCACTAATGTGGACACCCATGTCTTGTGTTTGGTCAATCTGGTCTCTGTGGGTGTCACGCACAGCACGTCCCAAATGGGAGGGTGGGTAGGGAGAAGATGAGAAGTCGGATGGGGTTCCGACCTCTCGAGAGAATGATCGTGAGTGATGGGCGTGAAATGAAGAAGCCGCAAAATTCGGCTGGAATGGAAAGTGGCCCATCGTGATCAGAGGAAACTGAAGGGGGGATGGAAGGGACTGAAAGAAAGAAAAGGTAGGAACGAAGAGAGAGATAGAAGGGAGGGAGGGTGGGTTAGAGACAGAAGGTGACTGCTAATGATAAAGGAAGATGATTGTAACCGACTCACACCAAAGACATACAAAACACAAAGCAAACCCTCAGTTCACCAACTCAACACAAATCTGACCGTGAGAGTTCGGTCTTTATCTTTTCAATTTTAAGAGTTAGGTGATCAAACAAAAGCTGTACAAACACTTAGGAGGCTTGAATAGGATTTGGGCACTACTCCTTAGTGTGTACGCGAGCAAGTAAAAGCGCAAACAATGAGGGAATTGCTCTCCCAATACAATGAAGTGAATCAATTACGTTTGATTTTAGAGGTCAAGTTCAATTAGCAGTCCCATTTTTAATTTTTGATTTTCTATTTTTTTGGATTTTTTCAGAAAATAACGCCTAACGAGCTTTTTGATTTACTCTTTGATTGATTTGAGTCCAAAAACAGGGGGAGGAAGTCGAAAAAGCCAATGCACGGTCAAACACAATGATGCATGCAGAGATAGAAAATGCGTACCTTACTCCAGCACTCTACATGCAATATGATCCGCGCATAAAATTAAAGACAGAATATAAACTAACTATATGATGCACGAAGAAATCGGCCTTAGACAAGCAACTTCTATTGATCGTGAAGAACAATAGTTAGCTAACCGAATCGAGTCCGGAGTCCGATCTTGGGAGTCACTCGGTGCCCGCCACAACGGGTCCTGCCAGCGCTGTATGTGACTCCTCACGGCACGTGGTCTCAAATCCAATTAAACTAACTTTTTCAGTGAATTTTATTAAGGTCCAATTACGTTCTATAGGAACAGATATTCTATTAGGTGTTGGGCCTTAGAAATTTACGTCACAATCAACAAAAATTCCTACGTCTAGGGGCCAAATCCGCACGAATCAAGATAGCAAGTTATGACATGAAATCAAAAACACGGAAAACAGTGGTGAGGTCCCCCAAGTGCACCGGCACTTGGCGAAACAGACCCCGAAAAATGTCCAAGTCCACAGTTCAAAATCCTAAATTATTACAAAAAAAATTGTTCTCTCTCAAAAGTAAAATTCTTCTTCTTCTCCCTGCTTCTTCTTCCCGTGCGGGTCCTCAAAAAGTAAACTCCAAGTTGTCCACGCAGTACCTCGCACAAAAAATTAGAGAGAAAAAGGTCAGAAAACAATTATAATATAGAGAGATAAGATAGAAAAATGACTACAAATCCGTGCTCCCCGGCAACGGCGCCATTCTGACGACGCGAAAACCCGAACAACTGAGGTAAAGGTATAAAATGAGGTCGTTGCGACCTCAGTCACTCGAATGCGTCAATCAAGAAGAAATCAACCACTCACAGAGATAAAAACAAGCAAGCACAAGAAAGAGCGGTCTAGCTATAGGATTAACCTGGTATAGCTCCCAGGGTCGAACACAAGGAGCACAGATTGGCCTTGCGGCCTACGATGTAGTCAGAAATCCAAGGGAGTCTTTTTTTTAGTGTTTTTATTTGTTTTTATAATTTTTAGATTTTTTTAAATGATGAGAAAATGAAATAAAATGAATGCAAGGCAACTTCAACAATTTATAAAACACTCCAAAAATAATGCAAAAATTAAGGAAAAATGGTTTTTATGTTTTTTAAGTTTTTTACTGTTTTTGGTGAATTTTTGGAATTTTTCTAATGGGTAAATTATTTATTAAAAATCAAACAATGCGAAAAACAGAGGGTACTGTCCAGCAAGGCTTAAGACCCAAAAATAAAATACTCTTGGATCTCAAAAAGCCCTAAAGGTAATTTTCCTATAATCTAGAAAGAATAAGGAAAATTTAGGCACCCTAATTATTGTTTTTGGATTTTTAATTTATTTATTATAATTTTTATGAGTTTTTAGGGGTTTTTCAATTTTTAGGTTTTTTAAGTGATGAACAATAGCCAAAATTGGCTAGAAAATCAAACTACAAGCAAGAAACAGTATCTAATTTTTTTAGAATTTTTAGTGGAGTTTTTATATTTTTTTGGTATTTTTAAAGTCAAACAGTAGCAAAAATAGGGGTTTTTGAATTTTTAAAAATAATAAATGAAATCAAAAATGTCCTCAAAAATCACAGAAATTCCTACACCATGGCAGGAGCCATGTGTCAAAATCTCATTGGATTTGGAGGTCGTTTGATATTTATTCAAAAATGAAGAAGAGGGTACTGTGCACAAGGACCAATGTGCAAATACCCGAAGACCTGGGGGCTCTGGTGCAAAATACCCAGCGAGTCACGCGCGTGGCGCGTGGCTGGGGCACACAGGGACTAAATTGCAATAAAAACCAAGTCCTAGGGCTATTTGATAACTCGTATCAAAAGCCCAGGGGCATGGATGTAAAAAGCCCACTAAATAACGCACATGCGCATAAACAATGCTCACAGGGGTATAATTGCAATTTCACAAAAAGATTCATTCATTGCATAACATTCCAGATCTACAGGACTAAAACTATAAAAAGCCCAGGTACACACGTGACGAAGCACGTGGTCAAGCACACACAGGGGCATACATGTAATTCAGAATAAGCACAAGGTCCAACATGCAAATAACCCTACGTGAAAAAGTTTCTAGAAATATTTACAGGACTAAACAGGAAATAACAAACTAAGAGGGGGCCCTACGATATTTACCCCTTTATTCGCCGACTGTCGGATGTGCGCCACGTGGTGATCGGACGGCTGGGATGGGCGGCGCTACTCCTCTCTTCGTCCCTTCGGCTCGATCGACGGTGGGGAGAGGCCCACGTGGATGATCTGACGTCTGAAACGCTTGCGCCTCTCTCCTCTGCTATCAATGGTCCAGATGCGCTCCTCGGGTGGATCGACGGCTGCTGCTCCTCAACAGATGAACGCTCACGATCAGAACTGGAGCTGGAGCGTCATCGGACGGCTCTGGATGATGGAGGAAGAACTCGACTCCGGCGAAGTTCGCCGGCCTCCTGCGTGCACTCCGGTCCTCCTCAGCTGCTGCAAATGATCCGAACACGCTCCTGGTGCAGCCCCGCAGCTGATGACGATGGCCGATGGCCCAACCGAGCCCTGGAGGGGCTCCGGCGAGGCCTAGCGGCGCGAAGCTCCTGGCCTGAAGTTGGGAAGCCTCAGACGCCTCCCTTTGGACCTGCAAAGCAACCAGAACGCTTCGCGGGTCGAGGGCAAAGTGCCTCGACCCAAGAAAGCGAGGTGACGGTGAACGGTGCGGTGGGGCGGAAGAGCTCCGGCGAGCGGAGGACGGTGGAGCTCGACTCCCAGATCCTGTGCGATCTGGGTTGAGTGAAAGGGCGTAGAAGGTGCGTGAGGGAACGGCGAAGGTGATGGTCGGGTCGGAATGGAAGATGGGATATCGGAGGTGGCTGGCGACGGCGGCGGAGCTACGCGAACAGTAAACGAAAAATCGAAATCTAAGCTATCCTACGGCCTAATGGTTCTACCTGGGTGGTCGGAGAGACTGGGGAAGAGCAGGGGGTGCTCTTGGTCGTAGCCTCGAGGGTCGTCTCGGCCCGAGGCTCGATGCTCGACGCTGGTGGCGGAGCAGCGGCGGCGAAGTTCGCCGGATCAATGGATTCGCTTCCTCACCTCACTGCAACAAGGGCAGACGCTTGCTGTCACTCTCGCGATGCCTATGGAGGTCACTGGGAAGAAGGAGAAGGTCCAAAGATGGGGCGCGGAGGCGGCGGAGGGAAGAATATATAAGGTGACAGGGGCGATTAGGGTTGAGGGGCGACAGCGATGGAAGGTGTTGATTTCGTGGCGGAAGATCGGGCGAGGAAGATGGATGATAGGCGAAGAATTCGGGCATGAGATTTGCGTGGGAGACAGCCTGGAAACGCGTGGGAAAATCGGAGAAGATGGGGTGGCGCGCTTCTTCCAGAAAAGGAAGGAGTCCGCGGGGGAGTTGACCGGGGTCAACAGTCCCCCGTGGACTAATCAGAAGCTGCCACGTGCAGTTGATTTTTGTTTATTTATGTTAAGGTAGAAATAGGCCGAATTAAAGAAAACTCAAAACATGAAATATTTTTCTTTTATTTTTTTCTATTTTTTGGTGATTTTTAATTAATTTTTGGGAATAAAAATAGGGTAGCTATATATATAGGTATATGTACACTATATGGAGTTTTTATTTTTGATTTTTTTATTTGTTATTTTTATGTATTTTTATGCTCATTTTGTATTTTATTTATTTACATCCTAAAATATGGAATAAAATGGTATTTTTATTTTATTTTAATTATTTATACACAAGGGTGAAATAAATAGTTGTATACATTTATATACATGGTATATATATACAATGTATTTTGGTATTTTTGATTTTGTGATTTTTATTTGATTTTTGTTTTGTTTCTTGTTGTTTTATGTATTTACAATATGTAACATAGAATATTTACAAAAAGTTTAGAAAATAATTGAATTTATTTACAAGGTTAAATAAATACATTGGTGTGGTTTATGTACATGGTAAAAGGGTATTTTTGAATTTTTGATTTTTATTTTATTTTTAATCACTTTTACAAAATATATACAAATATTTACAACATATTTTTGGGTGAGGAAAATATATAGTTTTATTTATTTACAAAAATATATATACATGAGCTCCTATCTCCCTCTACTTTGGCTTTTATGCGGTCAGGCCCATGCTGAGCCCTCCCTTGGGTTAGGTTGCTCAATATTTATTCTAAATATTTCCCTCTTTTTCTTTTTGCTCTTTATTCTTTTATTTTGTGCACAAAAACATGCTAATTATAGGTTTTTTACACAATGCATGCTTTTGGTAATTATTTGTATTTACACATATCTACATGTATTTGCAAAGGTTTTTGTAGCTAAAATAGAAGAATAAAGAGTGATGAATGGGTATTCATCAGTATACTGTATATACGGTATACCCCCCTATACTTAAACTTTGCTATGTCCTCATAGCACTAGATGATACAAGTCCATAGGTCCATTTAAATATAGAGAAATATACGGGAACTAAGGAGGGCTCCCCCTATATTTAGGTTAGAAATAACTTAAGTATGAAGGCAAGGAAAGATGAGTAGAGAAAATCACAGGGACTCGGGTCCCCCCTATACTTAGGCTGAGAGTAGCCTAAGTATAAAGATGGAGATTTGATGTTGGGAGAGATCCGAGGTGAACGAAGAAGATGAATGGATATACAAATGAGTGGATGAATCTGTAGAGATTAATGGAGTATCTAAGGCTCTGGGGAGGGTGTCGGAGCAAATAAGGCTCAATCAAGCATGCAACACACTTTAATTTCACCAACTCACACGTGAAACCAACAGATGTTGGTTAATTATCTTGTCGATTTTATTGGTGATTAAAACATTCAATCTTTATGCGGAAAAAATGTTAAGTAAAGTCAATTGCGTAAATGAGGGTGTTGCTCTCCCAAAACAATATTTTACTCCATTTTAGATTGACTTGCAATTAATAGTCTCAATTATTTAAGGTTGTTACTGGATTAAGATGAGCACATAAATCAATAAATCATTGTCTACCATTCATTCCCATTTTCCATTAACCTAGGTGATCAAGCTAGGAGGGGAAATCGAGAAAAACCATGTATTCAATAAAAACATGATCTAGGCTAAGCGAGAAATCATGCAGTGCTTTGGCGAAAATGCGTGAAAATTTGGACTATTTTGAAAACCAAAATAATGTATGCAAGTTGATTAAAAGCCGTACCTATCATGCTTCTATTAGCGGGGAAGAACATCTTGAAATTTGGCTAAGTGAAGCGAAGCTATGTGCGTCTTTGATTAATGTGTGTCCTACCTACGAGCAAACACGTATAAAATAGAATGATAAAAATAAGCTCGAAGAGCTGCGTGCCTGGTCCTAGGTCGACACTCAAGTGGGGACGATCCCCACACAACCACATATATTCGTTCGTTTACAATCACGAGTCTTCGATCGAAGACCGCTGTAAAGACGATTATTACATGATAGAATGATATACAAAATGACAATTTTTTTTCTTTTCAACTTGCTCCAAGCATGCTTTTGCGGTTCCTTGTAGCGGGAAGCACCTGCTTCTCGCCTCCTTGAATCATCAAGGGCCCTGTCACAAAAGCAAATGTTAGAGATCAATTGAAAAAAATTACAATGCAATATAGATAAACAAATTGACCTATATAAGAAACACTTAATTAAATAAATAAAAATCCAAATAATACAAGAAATGAGCCGTGTCCCCAGCAACGACGCCATTTGATAAACCGTAAATTCAAACCCTTAAGAGTGTGGATTTAGCACTATGATGTCTTCGCAACTGGGCTGAATTAGGTCGATCAAAGACCATCTAATTTGGATATGTCAATAAATCAGATGGTCATAAATTTATTTTTACTTGGTAAGTAACCAAGGTCGAACTCAGGGACACGAGCCTCTCTCGTGATTATTCAGACTTTTATTAATTTATTAAGTGTTGAGTTAGAGAACAATAGGTCAATGTATGCATGAAAACAAGACTAGATGCATTAAGAAAATATAAAACATACATTTTTTATTTTATTTTTAATCATGCAAATAAATGCGATGGAATGTAAGGGAAATGTGTCCTAGATCAGAAATACTTGAGCCATTTAATTAGAAGTCAAATCAGGGACAAATAATGAATCTATCTTCATTCATGTAAAAATTAGGCATGAGAAACATAGAAATCAAGACACTTAGACAATAAAATAATATATTAAATTTCGGAGTGTCAACTCTGAAAGACAAGCATGCCATAAAGAAGACAATTAAAAGAGCTTCAAAATGCCAATGAAATCGACTCAATCGGAGCTAGGATGCTCAAGATATACACAAGTGAAGTCAGGGGCATAAACGCAAGAAAACATGAAAGATAAATAGCAAACAGGTCCCTGGGAAGGACTAAAATGCAATTAAAGAAAGTTCGGGACCTTCCCTGTAAATTACCCACATACAGGGGTATTTTTGCAATTATGAAAACCCACGAGGGTATAATTGCAAAATACCCACTATGCATGTCGTCAGCACGTGATTCTAGGACCTATTTGCAAATTTGAAGACTTCGATGCGCCTCTGTGCAATTTTCCCAAGGTTGCACGTGACATGCACGTGCTCTTCCAGGCTCGGGGCAGCTTTGAGGCTCGGAGGAGGCTCGGGTAGCTTTGGCTAGCCTCGTAATGGCCAAGCCTCCAGGCTTGGGCTTGCGATAGGTTCGGAGCACCTGAACCTACTGGTATGGTGCTTAGGCTCGGGGAAGCATCTAGCGCTGACACGTGGATGGATGCAAACCATCCGATCATGACAATCGGATGGCTGTTGTACGCTACTGAGGGAGGGACGTGGCTGCATCTGCACCGTTGGATGAACTCCGGGAGGGAGCATCCAACAACACCTGCTACTCCTTCCTCTGCTGCAGGCGGCGGCGCTCTTCGAGCTCCGGCGAAGGAGCCCAAGCTCCGCTGCTCTTCTCTGGCATCAGTGAAGATCCCCAGCCGCTCTCAACCACCTGGAAATCATCCTTGAAGCTCGACAGAGCAGCTGATATGTCTGGAGGAAGTAGGAGACGCCTGTAGGCCAGATGCTCGGCTGCTTGAAGCAGCTCCGATGAGTTCTCCATTCATTGAAGGCTCGAGACCTGCATGGTCAGTACGACTAGCCGAAACATGCAGTGCAAAGTGAAAGCGAGGTGGGACGAAACAGACGGTCGTGGTGGAGCGCAGCAAGTGGCGATCGGGTATCTTCTCCGGCGAGCTCGGAGAAGTTGGGACGGAGGTGGTCTGAGGTTATGGAAAATAGGGAGGATGGTCAGAGATGAGCGCGTGTATAATGGAGGAAAGGCGGAGCTGGAGGGATGATCAATGAGGGACTAGGAGGGGTGTAGCAACCTAATTAATTAAGAGAAAAAAGATGAACAATACAAAGAAGTTTGAAGGAGCTTACCTGGTCGGAGATGGAGGTTGCGGCTTGGGCTTGGGGTTCAGTGTGAACCTCGGGTCTTCCATGGACCCCTTCAGCCATTAGGGGCAGCTCGAGCGGAGGCGAGGCTCTACGACGCTGCCATGGAAGGCGGCGGGTCGACACCGGGGGCTGACGCTGTTGTCGCGCCTCAATCGGACCTCCCCCTGTCATGGGGAGGAGGAGAAGTGTTGGGTGTAGCCCCGTGTAAAGGTGGACGTGGTCATCTGGTGGCGGAGGAGGAGTATTTGAAGTGGCGAAGATGGCAGTTCCGGAGGTGATGGGCGTGAATTACGTGGGAGAGATGGTGTAGTGGAGAGGACGACGTGGGTTTCCAGGCATTGCGCGAGAATCATGGTTGATCAGGGAACGTCGTGGGCTACAGGGATCGTGGAGAGGATGGCTGGAAATGCGGAGAAAAAAGGAAGGGGGAAGCCGGTTCGTGAGGTGGAGAACGTGGGAGTAGAGGCGTCTGGAGGTAGGGGATGACGCCTCAACCGTCAGATCTTTCAATCCGACGGTCGAGAGGGAGGTGCTGGCTAGCGATTGCGATTTGATCTCGGGTGACGCGATCGAAGGGTGAATGGCATGCCATGTGTCGTGTGCACAGGCGGGCGGAAATGAATGGTGATGAGGAGATAAGGATTGTGATCGGACGGTAGAGGATATAGGTGAAGGGAGCGGCTGAGATGGTGAAGATCGGGTGGTGCACGTGATGCCACGTGGCACACTGTGGTGAGAGCGGTAGTGAACGGTGGTGATGAAGGTGTGAGTGGATATCGGAAGGTCGATATTTGATGCGGAGATAGCGGCTGAGATGGAGCATCCTGGAAACGATCGTGAGGTTCAGAAGCCGCCACGTGGCGTAAGGAGGGAAAGGCGGGAACATGCGGCTGTGATGAGGTTTTGAGTGTGATCCAACGGCAGGGAAAAAGAGTGCACGTGGAGATAGTGAGACCGTTGGATCAAGAAGAGATCCAATGGCTGTGAGAGAGAGCGACAAGGGCTAAGGGGCCGGGCCACGTGGCTCAACCAGAAAGGGCCACATGGCCCAATCAGATTATTAAAATAAAGAAAATGAAATATGAAGGGGCAAATGGCGGAATTTAGAAAAACTCAAAACATGAAAGTTGTAGATCTCGATGAGATCTACAAGTTTCATGTTGACCAAAAGCGGAGATGAGGTCAATTAAAGACAAAAAATATTTTTAAGGATATTTTTAAGGCTAAAAACACCATGTATTTTAATTTTGCGATTTTTTTGTGTTTTTAATTTATTCTATGACTCTGATAATTACAAGACTTTATCTAGTTTTTATTGACACACATTTAAGCAAGGGGGTTAAAATAGGCAAATTAAGATGATGAAATCGAGTTTCATCACCTATTAGATATTTTTGATCAATACCTTGCATATTTAGACTGAGTCTTGAAAAGATGTTGTGAAGTGAACCTGGTGCGCTCATGGAAGAAGAGTTATTTCATGGTGACCGAAGGGATTGTATTAGGTCGTGCCATCTCTAAGCATGGCGTGGAGGTTAATCATGTAAAGATGGATGCCATTTCCAAACTTGAGCCACCTACAAATCTGAAGCAAGTCCGATCATTCTTTGGGCATGTTGGATTTTATAGAAGATTTATAAAAGACTTTAGAAAAATTGCTCGGCCGTTGACTGAGCTTATAGGAAAGGAGGCATATTTCATTATAGATACTAGAGTCCTCCAAGCCTTTAATCAGTTGCAAGAACTTATCACTCATGACCCTATCCTTCAATCGCCAGATTGGTCTCTACCATTTGAGATCAAGACAGATGCATTTGATCATGCCATTGGAGCAGTTTTGGGATAGAGAAGAGATGGATTACCGTTTGCTATTCACTATGCTAGCAGAACATTAGATGAAGCTCAAAATAATTACATAGTCACTGAAAAAGAGCTGCTAGCAGTCATTTTCGCACTGTAGAAGTTCAGATCTCACTTGCTTGGATCCAAAGTTATTGTGTATAGACCATTCTGCCATTAAATACTTGCAAAGCAAGAAGGATGCCAAACCAAGACTCATTAGATGGATCTTTCTACTCCAGGAATTTGATCTCGAAATCATAGATAAGTCTGGAATTAAAAATGTGATGGCTGATCATCTTTCAAGACTACCAGAGCCAAACACTCCTGATCAGAGCATGATACCTCTCGTAGAAACCTTCTCGGATGAAGCAATTCCGTAAGTCACCTTGCTCCCATGGTTCATCGATATTGTGAACTATCTTGTTTCGAAGAGATCCCCACAAGATTGGTCGAAGCTGAAAGGTGATAATTTTTTGTCAGATATTCATTTCTATCAGTGAGAGGATCCTTATCTATTTTAAGAGGGGATAGATTGCATCTAGAGAAGGTGTATTTCTCAGGAGGAAGTCCACAACGTCCTCTAATATTTCCATAACTGAGAGTCGGGAGGACACCACTCTGGGTAAAGAATGACAATGAAAGTGTTCCAATGCGGCCTTTGGTGGCCAACTCTATTCAAATATGTAGAAGATTTTATGAAATACTGTACTGACTGTCAGAAGATGGGCAGAACTATTGGAATGAGAGAAGCAATGCCCTTAAAGTACATACAGATTTCAGATACATTTGATGCATGGGGCATTGACTTCATGGGCTCATTTTCCAACATCCAGAGATTTGAGTATATTCTTCTCGTTGTCGACTATGTCAGTCATTGGGTGGAGGCTATCCCAACCTGAGCCGCCGACAGTCACACTGTTTGTCGATTTCTAAAATAATACATCATTGAAAGGTTCGAGATTCTAAAAGTTCTGATATCCGTTGGTGGTATCCATTTTATTAACAGAGAAGTAAAGAAGCTTACTCAGGAATATTGCATTGAACATCATGTTGCTTCTCCATACCACCCACAGTCCAATGGCTTGGCAGAATGTTCAAATAAGGAGATCAAGATAATTCTTCAGAAACTCGTACGTCTCGACAGGAAGAACTGGGCTCAACTACTCGACTCCATTCTTTGAGCCTATCAAACCATGTACAAGTCACCTTTAGGAATGTCTCCCTACCATCTAGTCTATGGAAAGCCATGCCATTTGCTCATGGAGTTAATTCACAAATATTTGTGGGAAATTAATGTATACAATTTGGATTCTAAGAAGGTTGACAAGAGAAAGCTTGATCTGAACATATTACTCGAATTGTGAGACTATTGCATATGACAACAATCTGATGTACAAGGAAAAAGGCAAGAAGTAGAATGACAAGCATACCCGTAGGAAGACTTTCGAGCCGGGTCAGAGGGTTTGGTTGTTTGATGCGAAGTCGAAATTATTCTCATGAAAACAGAAAAGCAAATGGACAAGACCGTTTGTAGTGAAGCATGTGTGTGGCAATGGAAGTATTGTCATATTTGGTTTGTCAGATAATGCACAACCATTCGTGATCAACAAACAACTACTGAAGGCATAACTCAAGCATGATACATTCCTGTCTATCGTTGATTCAATATGGGTGGTCTATCAAGAAGAACTTCAAGCTGCAACAACAACAAAATCAGATGAGGCACTCAAAAAACATTTTTTAATAGTTAATCTTTTCTTCTTTTCTTCTTTCCGACATCTATTCCTTCATTATTTTGAAAGTTTCACTCATTCCATTCATCATTCCTATACTTAGGATATGCTTCGTTCTAAATATAGGGGGGATGAGTGTACACGGGTGCTCATTCTTTGATCCCCCACCTATCTCCTCAACTCTAGATATTCTGTCTATACTTCGGGATATTTTACCCTAAGTATATGGAGAGACAAGCTGAGTCGATGATTAGTTTATTCCCACACTCGACCCTCCCTATAGTTAGGATTAATTAATTTTAAGTACAATGGGGACAGACGACGTCCTATTCTTTATTCCGTCATTGTAGTATATACTTTTCTATCCCTTTTCTCTTCGAATTATGAGGACATAACTCAATCTAAGTATAGGGGGGTCGTATATACATTCTATATACTTTAACCATAACTCGTACTTTCATATTTTTTAATAATATGGATAATAAAATTTAAATACACATTAAGTTCTTTGCAATTACGACTAATAATCGGTTAAAAATGTTTTGCAATATGTTTGAATAATGGTTTGAAAATTTATCTGAAAAATCTTTTGTAAAACTATTTGAAAAATATTTTGTGAAATGTTTTCAAACCTTTGTAAAAATATTTTTTTTGTAAGAAATTTTTTTATTTATTTGAATAAAATATTTGAAAACCTATTTGCAAATGGTTTGGAAAATGGTTGCAAAAATACTTTGAAAAATTGTACATATGATTTGAAAAATCTTTGCAACATGATTTTTAAATTTTGTAAATATTTGAAAAAATTATTTGTCAAAATATTTTCAAAAAATAGTTTTAAAAATGTTTGCTAAAATATTTTTAAATTATTTTGGGAACCGTGTACATAATTTAAGAAAATAAAAATTGTTTACAAATCATATAAATAACTACTAATATTCAACCTGTAAATACCCAATGTAAAATCTTGAATCTAATTCTTGTAAATATAAAAGCACTCCCATGTAAATATTTGCACATAGTTATGCCACTAACTCTTTTTGTTTAAAAAATCCCTAAAATTTGCAAATTAAAAAATCTAGAAAAATTTGCAAAATGTTTCAAAACTTACATAAAAATTTGCTAAACTTTTTCAAACATTTCGTAAAAAATTCAAAACCAGAAAATTGCTTCACAAAGAAAATTCCTTGTACTGTACATGGCATCCGCATTTTCTGAAATAATCAAACAATTGAACAAGTCAAAATAAAGTCTGAAGATTGGAGCTTGGTATAGACCCTAATACACTTAATTTCAGAGGAACCCATTGAGGACTGGAATTGGGGATACTTGAAGCCGCCTTGACTTAATTCTTTAGGTTCCATGAGATTATGTTCATGAGTCGATTCAATGTGTCTAAGTATAACCTTTCAAATCATTCGTAAGACTCTTGAGACAATGGCTTGATCAAAAACCTCGCACTTGACACTTAGATCAACCTAGATGTATTGTTGAAAAATCTTGGAATCTAAGTTAAGACGATGCTAGGTCGCTTCGCTAAGGGTGGCTCAGGAACCATTCTAGGGGATTGCTGAAATCGGTACTCTAACCCACTTGTTTTGGTGACAATGATATCTAAAGACCGGAGACTGGATTAAAATAATGCTTCAGATGAGGAATGGTCTGCTGGTTTCCAAGACCCCAAAAAATAGGAGGAACAAAAGATGTTATATCCATCGAGAACCAAATAAGAATGCAGATCAATGCAAAGTTAAAGAATCCGAAAGAAGCCTACATCAAAAATTCCACCAAAAATTTGAGCTTAAAAAAGCCTGCTTCTTGATGAAGACTCGATTGCACTGACCTAGCTTCAGAAGGGAATGAAGACTACATTGGTCTATTCCCACTTCTTTTCCCATTTCTTCTAGCTTCATACCCCTTTGGTTGTAAAGATCGACAGTACCTAACCTTAGAAGGAAATATTTGTCTCTATGAGGACTAGTAACTAGAAGAGCATACTCCTTTTTTGGTTCAATGGTTTGTCTGGGAAGAGCCGAACAATTCACCCACATGCTTATATCATCTCAAGGTAGCAAGAGTATGCGACTGAGAGAACAGTTCTGACAAGACTATGAATAGAACTGGATAACAAGATTATGGAACCTAAGGGTTGTTGTGTCAAACTTCCTAACCTATGTGGTTCCGAACAAACAAGTAATCCAAAGGTCTTCTGTGGGCTCCAAACTTTGACTTTATTAAGACAAGTTTAAAAGTCGAAAATTATTCCAAGTTATTTTCTTTTCTTTTCTTTATTTTCTTTTCAGCACTTAAAGGCATACATGTTTTCTAGCGACTAGCAAAGGCAAGTATAGTGGGCTGATGAATCCTCGGTTCATCACCTTTATTCTTTCATTCTGGCCTTAAATCCCAAGCTAAATGCATGTATACTAGTACTTTCAAATAAACACTATTTTTTAGAAAATACTACATAAAATACTGCATAAATATTGTATTTAATTCCAAAATAAAAGAATAAAGGAAAGAAAAGAAAAAGAATGAAGTGTCAAAGACAGTGAGTGACTCTATACCCCGAGACCCAATCATCATGATGACCAGGTAGACAAGGAATAAAGTAGAGGGAGATAGGACAGAGAAACCACACATAAAATCACTCAAAAACCTTAATTTATTTGCCCAATTATTGCATTTTTAGACCTTATATATTTTATTATTTTTTGAACTTAAATAATAAAACCCTCAACATGAATATTGTACATAAAAATACAAAGAAAAATAAAAAAATGATTTTACTGAAAAATAATGTACAATGTCCTCAGAACACACCAAATAAAAAGCCATAAAGCAAACTTTACAGATATGTAGCTTCTCCATACTAAATATTTTTTATAACATTAAATAAGCTATTTAATGAAGGTGGTTTCATTCAATTTGGTGTGAAGATGTAAAAGTTAGGTTTTGGGCCCCCATTACGCGGTCTACCTGTATATTATATTCAATATATTTACTCTTTATATTTACACTTTATTTTATTTTTATAAATTTGTAAATATTATTTAAAACATATGCACATAATCAAACTCAAATAAAACCATCAAAAATAAAATAAAATAAATAATGTACATAAATAAAATATACCTATATATACCTATAAAGAATATGTAATTAATTAATTAAGTATGTAAATAAGTTCAGAGAAATAAACTAAAAAAACCTAAATATATAATTAAATAAATTAAAATATATAAAATACATGTATATCATAATAAAATGTAAAAAAAAAAATAAAATAGAGGAAATACAAGTATATTTACCTATATATACATGCAAATATTAACCTATATTAAATAGCTTTGTAAAAACAAATAAAAATAAGAAACTACATTAAATTACAAATATTTTTTATATTTTAATAAAAAAGTTAATTCATCTACTAATTAATATTGATTTTATGAGCATTTTTTGTAATGGAATTTTCTGCTTGGTCCACGTGGACAAACCAAAGGTTTGCATTAGTTGACTTAAGTCAATTGTCCTATCTGCTTGAGCCCCCCGTGTTAGAGCTCACGGGGGGCCATGTTCTCCAATTTTTCACTCAAATCACCATGCCTCCTTCGCCTCGAGCCATCCACATCCAACAACCACGCCGACCCATGCTTCTCCACCAACTCCCTTGCCACAACATGCAACCGTGCCTAAAGTCCACCATCTTCTTCATGGAGCCCCTTAGTTCGGCCTATTGGTTTGCTGGTGGTGCCAGGAGTCGTGAACTGCCTTGCTGCATTGAGGAGAAGCCTCATCAGAGGAGATCCAATCGCCGACCACCTTTTGTCGATAGGTTCTGCTTCTTCGACCCTTAGTCGAATCAAGGTATTTTCCCGTCCATTCTAGGTAAACTTTAGTTTTTATTTTTATTTCCAAGTTTTAATTTCACTTTTTAGCCGTTACATTAGGTTTAATCCAAGATCCCTGATTTGACTTGGAGCTCGAGCTCCAAGCCAAATACTCTGTCCTCCGATCGTACCTTCGCCTGATATTCACTCCACTATGTTACCCTATGCGTTCTCCACAATTCCCCCATCTAATCAACTCAGATCCGTCGTGGATCTAGGAATCATGTTCAACTGCCGCTTCTCTTCTCTGCACATTTCCATCCATCCCTTTGCTTCTAAATTCACCTCTTGGTCGTGGCAACTCGTTGCGAGCCACTGAAACTTTTAATGCAGGTCTCACTGCTTGGAACCCTACCTGGAGACGCAAATCACTCGCTGCTTGGAACCCTATCTGGAGCTGGAAATTTAACCTTGGAGCTGATCTAGGTCACTTGGAGCCAACTGAGCCCCCAGATCCTCCATTGAACTACATCGTGCTCATTGGAGAAGACCAACACATGCGGAGAAGCTCTAATGAGCTGTAGTCATTATTGGATCGAGAAGAGACCATCAGATGGAGGAGAACACGGGAATCAAAGTGAGCTTAGCTGGGTGTTCTTGGATGTTTATCATGACCCCTCCAGGACCGTAGGATCAAGAACACACCCTAGATTTAATTTGGTTCATCCAATCTATTCAAACCATCATCCTCCATCAATCATCTAATCATCCATGTATCCTCCAAGAAACGACCTGATCAAATGGCTTTTAAGTGGGTAATTTGCAAACCCTCCACCTTTTTTTGTATTTATCAAATAATATTGTAAATATTTAATTACGTGTTAAAATTTGTGGAAAAATTGGAACAAAACCCTTCTATGTCCTGGATATTGCAAGTAGGTTCACTGCTAGCTCAGCTCACATGGCCCCCCCACGTGAGTTGCGCAAATATTACTTGTACCCCTCCAAGTTTTGTAATTACAATTTAATATATAGAAATCAAATTTCAGTTGAAAAGTTGTGGTGTTTTTGCATGAGCCCCTCGCATTTATTTAATATTACACAAATACCCATGTCAGCTTGTATTAATTTTATTTTACATTTCTGTTTTCTATAAATAGCTCCTGTGCTCCATTTTTTTTTGCAAAAATAGATTTAAATACATGATATGATGCTCTTCCACACCATATATTTTATTTAGTAATTTATCTGCTTTTCCATTTATTAAAAATAAAAAAGAGAATGTTTATTCCATGTTTAGCTTAAAAATATAAAAATATAAAAGTCTTCAATAAAAATTCCAAAAAAATATCTACTATCTACAATTGTATTTATCACTACATACTAAAAATCATAAAAAATATAAAAGAAAAACCAAAAAAAGTACAAACCCTTCCTAACCCTAAAAAATTATAAAATATTTTCAAAAATCCCTAAAAATAGTTTTCTGACCTATATTTATATATACATATTATTACATATTACAAATAGTTTTGAGAAATTTTGCACCTATTTTATATTTTTAAATCTCAAAAAAATCCAGCCTATTTATTTATTCCCTGATTTGGGATATTTTGCTTTTTAAAAATAGATAAAAATTAGCAAAAATTCCCCCCAAAATCACAAAAAATAGAAGAATGTTTGAAAATTAAAAAAAAATATATTTTTTTATAATTTTTGACTATATATAGCTATATTTATAAATAGAATACATTATATGATATTTATAAATAGAATACAAATAACAGAAGAATGTTAAAAAATGGCTGTCTGGATGGAGGTCGTAGGAGTCTCTGTTTCTGACGAAATTTGAATGACATATTAGAGGGATATAATTATGAAAATCCACGGTGGTATTATTAAAAACGATAAAAAAATTGCAAAAAATGGAATGTGAAGTAGGTAAGTTACCTACTTCACAAAGTAGGCTCCCTTTCCTAACCTTACCTACTTCACATTCCATTTTTGTAAATTTTTTAATTTTTTTGAAAAATGCCGCCGTGAATTTTCATAATTATATCCCTCTAATATGTCATTCAAATTTCGTCAGAAACAGAGACTCCTATGGCCTCCATCCAGAACATGAAAAATACAACAAATCTGTGACCGTTAAAAAATGGCTGTCTGGATGGAGGTCGTAGGAGTCTCTGTTTCTGATGAAATTTGAATGACATATTAGAGGGATATAATTATGAAAATCCACGGTGGTATTTTTAAAAACAATAAAAAATTGCAAAAAATGGAATGTGAAGTAGGTAAGTTACCTACTTCACAAAGTAGGCTCCCTTTCCTCTATAGTTTATACTATTATTAATTATTATAGGTATAATAAATATATTTTTCCTTTCAAAAAAATAAAAAAGACTATTTTTATTTGTATTTACCAATTTTATTCTATTTATTATATATAATACAAATATTCCCTATATGTTATACACTATCACATATAAAGTGATATATATGTGCTTATTTATATATTAGAAAGGAAAAATAAATTAAAAACTAGAAAATATAAAAAGAAAAAGTTATAAAATTAAAAAAAATAATTAAAAACCCACAAAATATAAGTAAATATTATGCAGCTATATATACAACTCATACATTATATTTAGAAATTAATAATAAATCCGCTAGACCCATTGTTCCCTATGTTTGACACCCCGTACATACTTGCACACTATATACATTTATTGTTAGGGTATATAATATATTTTGACTCCACATCGCATTGCATTGATTAATTATTCATTGTGGGTTAATTGTTGATTTAATTGGTTTTTGTGAGCAGTCTCCTCGACGATTGTGCCCTTGTCTTATGAGCGTACACGACCGCCTCTGAAAGTTGGTTAATCACCCACCCCCTCTTGGACTGGTCTGTGTTGTGTTCTTTCCTCATTTTGACAATTTTTTCTAGCTCAATCTAGCCTTCCTCTCTGTTCGATTCCTTCTTGTGATTTCTTCACCTACCACTGATCTTTCACGTGCATTAAGGATTGGCATCAGTCAACCCTTGATTCGATCAAAAACCCTATTGAAAGAAGGCCTCTTGAGAAGCCTTGTATATAATATCTCCTCCACTCAAATTTCGAAATCAATACTTTCTACCCTATTTTCTCCCCAAAAAATCATCATTGGAGCTTTCCCTTAATGACAGTGAGCGGGGCCTCCCAATTTGTGGTGCGGAGGAGGAGCGAAGGAAGTGATTCATCATCGTTGGAGACTTCTCCAGGTGGTTCTGCTCCCGACCACATAATGCAGGTGAGTTCTCTTTTTCTTCATCTTTTCAATTCTTAGGTGTAGTAGTAGCATAGTCTTGCCTTTTATTTTGTTTAATTTCTTCTTTTAACACTTAAAATAAAAATCGAAGTTCACCAAAGCTCTGAGCGCCGACCTCTGTTCCACCCGTTTTCGACCATTGATCGACCATTTGACCATGCTTACACCTTTTCCTTTTCATTCTCTGTCATCTCGATCCAATATCCACCCCTAATCTTGCACATATCAAGGAGATCAATGCTCGTTCTTTTTGCTTCGCCGGAGCACCTCCACCCGCTCCATCCACCTCTTTTTTGCTAACCATTGCATTGAGGGACTTCTCTCTCAAGCCCTAAAGTTTATGTGTGGGAAGGGATGCCATTTGAAGGTTGAATCGACTTGTTTGAGTAGCTCCAAGAGCTTGAGCTCCGCCAACCCTTCAGACCTCCTCCATTGAGGTTCAGACCTTTTTGAGCGAACTCTCCACTGAGGATTCATCCCAAGATTGTTTTGAGCATCATAACAACTTGGGGAATCAAGAAGATCGCACAGGAGGCTCGATCGAAGTTCAACATCCAACTATTCTCAACTTGTTCTTCCTGATCAGCTCGAAGTTGTTGGATCTAGCCTTGAGCTGCAAGTGTACAACAATCGTTGGATTTATCGCACCAACACCATCATATCAGAGGGTGGGATCTAACTCTACCCTCCATCGTTCAAGTGTCATCCGCCTTTGAGGAGGCTCCACGTGTTAAAGTAGAATCATCTATGTCGTTTGCCAGCACACGTTTGGGGATATTTTGCAACTTAAACCCTCATAATTTTGTATTTAATGTTTAGTCTTTAAACCTTTTATTTGTAATTGTATAATTTTTGTAATATTTATACTTGGGATCCCAAACTTTATTTATATTACTCTTTAGTCTACTACCATGTCACCTCACATGTTGTGCATGTGAGGGTGTAGGTATTTTGCATGGAAACCCTTCGGGTTTGTGTATTTCTGTTTTGTCCATAGCCTTTAAATATCTGTTAAAATATTTTTGGAGAAATTGTGTACTTACCCTTATGTTTGTCTTATTTGCATTTATACCCTTGCAAGCATGTAATATATTTTTATTATGTGAAAATTACATGAATGCCCATATATTTTATTAAAGTGTTACTACATGCTTTGAAACTTCATAAAAATTGCAATTAAGTCCCTGTATTGTTGATTAAATTTCGTACTTCTATTTTAATTATTAAAAATATCATTTTCATCCAAAAATATTTAGAAAATTATCTTAAGTGCTTGGAATAATACTTTATCACACATATTTTTCATAAAACAATTAAAATTTCCTGTTCAAAGAAATTCAAAACATTACATTTTATATTATTTAACATCTAAAATCCATAAAAATTACAGAATATTTTGAAAAATTCAAAAAATGTCTTTCTATTTATCTATTTTTTATTTTCTGAACAAGATTTTTTTACAAAATATTAAGAAAAAACTCCAAAAAATAAAAAAAACACATAAAATGTTAAAAAATTCTAAAAATTCATAGAAAAATCATAAAAATATTTTTTAAGTTTCTAAATTTTCTTTATATTATCTAGTATTTAGGAAAATTAATTTTAGATTCAATCTGATTTGATCGATATTATTAAGCTCATTCCAAGTTCCTTTATTTTCTATTTTTATTTATTTTATGTATTTCCTTCTTCAAAAATCCATAAAAATTCTCTACATTTATCTCAAAATTACTAAAAATAGATAAAAATTTACAAAACGCAAAGCATTTTATTTCTGAAAAGTTGAATTTATTTACTATATTTCAAAAATCCAAAACATCTCATTTCTTTTCCTTTTCTATATAATATATTTAATATATCTATATATTACCCCATATTTTATTTCTAAAATTAAAATTAAAATTCTTCAAAATTAAGAATTAAAAAAACATAAATTAAACCCATAAAAAAATTAAATAAAAAATACAAAAATCCCCTAAGTAGTCTATTCATTTTTGTTATTCCTCGTGTACTTCTTTGTGGTTTGACCCCTACTACTTGTCTACTATACACATATTTGTAGGGTATAATAAATTTTATCTTACCTTTTTATTATCATTGTGGGTTAATTGTTGAAATTATCATGCTTGGATTGGGTGCCTACTGCACCGAGAGAGTAGCCGATACAATGATTGACGGATTCGATTTATTGGACACCGAAGGCCTTCTAAGATTGGACTTTGGTACTTTGCCCTTCATGCTATTTCAAATGGAACCATTGCCGATGATCATCGATTTGTTGAGCATAGAATAGTCTTCTTAGCAAATTTTTTCATTATTTATTTTATTGTTTATTTCTCTCTTTATTCTATTTTTATGTAAGAATATTCTGATCATATTCTTGTTTGAATTTGTTGTGGGGCCCCTCTTATCAAGGGAGGATTTCCTTGGAGATTCTACGCACCCAAGAGCAGCGGATACCGATGGTTCTTTGCCTATCGATAGGAGAAAGTAACAGAGGACACAAGAAGCCAAGCAGAATTGCTTTAGTGTTAAATTAGTTTATTTTTGTGTTTGAGAGATTTCTTCAATTAAATTGTAATAATACATGACCCAAACTTGAACACTTAGACTCTCAGAAGTCCATTTCATCAGGTGATTGTTCACCTAGGGGACTCGACCAATTTTTTCACAATTTCGCCATCTCTGTATTTATTTATTTTTATTTTCCTCTTCTTTTTTTATTTTCTATGATATGTATTTTTCACTTTATTTTACATCTTGTGGAATGAGCCCTTAAACTCTAAGAGTGAGTTCGGTTAATTAGGTCCAAAGCCCTAATATCGAATCTGTGCGTATAAGTCACACACTTGGATCTAGTCAAATTGAACAAGTTCTTCACGATAATAAAAGCTCATGTCTTAGGGAAATTTCCTCGTTGCATTGCATATAACATATTTTTATCTTGCATCCTACATGGAGAGAACTGAGAACCACTCTAAGTCTTCTGACTAAGCATCGCATCATCATTTTTTGACTTACATTGCTTTTCCATCTTCTCCCTCTAATTTTGCTCACATAGGTCAAGCAAATAATTGATAAATCCATTAGGCCTCCTGCATGAAAATAACTCAAAAAAAGTGAAAGCAGAAAAAGAAAAAAAAGATTGCCAAGAAAACCTTGACCTAATTAAAAACGATTAATCAAACTTCATTGTATGTAATTGGGTTGACATCACCCTCATTGTATTTAGGTACCTTCCAGACTGAGCAAGGCATGATCGTTAAGGAATAGAGCTCAAATCCCATCCTAGGTACTTCCTTGTATATCACCTGGATTAAGAAGTATTGGCGCTTCTATCATACGTGGGCGAGTAGGGCTTTGTCTGCTTGCAGGTCTAGTCTAAAGTATTGAGCATAGGACATCCCCTCACGAGGTGTTTGTCTCATCGTTCTACATCCTAATATGGCCTTGTCTGCTTGTAGACTTGGTTCTGAACTATTGGTTTTGCCTATCAGCTTCCTCCTCTACTTTTTTTAGTGGTCCAGATTCGATAACAAGGACCTTTAAGAAGTACAGGCTACTGGCTACAAAGGAAGTGGAAAGTACACGATGATTGTCGGGTTAGTACTCACTCGCCTATAGGATTGGCTGCTAAGGACTAAATTTGATAAGAATGCATGATACAAATAAATAAAATTGACAAGGAAATCCTCAAACTCTTACGACTCATTGTGTTGAGTTGGTGAATCTACCCTTGTTTTGTGGCTTGATTGATTAGTTTAAACATGTCAAGATAAAAAATGCCACACCTTTGCACCATTTTTTCTCACACTTTTCTCGCTCTCTTTCTACCTTGCTCATTTTGACCCTTCTGTTTTCAATCCCTCTTGAATTCTTCATAACCTTCATCTACTCCATCATCACTTCTTTTGTCTCTTAAGATGTCGCATCCAAGATGGCTTTATTCAGACCTTACGAACAGCAACACTGATTCTCGGATGCCGACATCTTCAATAATATGAGGTGATTTTCGAGAACTGAGTTTGCACTTCACAGACTTCTCTTTAGACTCCCCGGTGTTCATTCGATTTGATGTTTGAGATGAAACTTGTTGCGATCTTCCCTCTTTCACCACTTTCTCTAATAAATCCATTGTTCGAGACCAACTCTCATCTCGAACTTTCTCCTTCTTTTTTGAGGATTTATCGGGTTCTACTTTTCAATGCAGATTCAACAAATGATCAAGCGACCGAGTTACACTTGGATTTTGAGATGGCTCCATAGAGACGTCATAAAGGGCCTAGTTTGGACGATACAGTAGATCAGGCTCTCGCTCAAGTTACTTTCCGAAAAATGCCTAATAAGCTGAGGAGGGACAGAGAAAGCCGATGAGGAGAAGATGAAGAACACCATGGTGGGAATGAGGAAGAGCAGCTCGTAGGAAATCATGGAGGAGGAGATGAGAGAGGAGGATTGCTAAAGCCAATTCTAAAAGAGACCTACAACCTTGGTGCTGGCTAGGTCTAAGTGGATCAAAATACATACAATCCATAGACACTTTAAGCTGAAACCATCATTGCTCCACCTTTTACTGATCTTCCATGGGAATACCAATGGGGAGCCCTACATACATCTGCAGCAATCCAACAAGATCTGTAGCACCATGCACTACCCCAACATCTCGTTGGAGGTAGTAGTGATGACCGTCTACCCTTTTAGCCTTCAAGACAAGGCATTATACCTGATCAATCATTTGGACAAGGTGGTGATGGCATGGTAGGAGCTTAAATCAGCCTTCCTACACAAGCACTATCCCCTGGGTCGTCTAAACCAGATGCAGGTGTTGATCTCCCACTTCTCCCAAATGTCCCATGAATTATTTCACGAGGCAAGGGAAAATTTCAAAGATCTTATGGAGAAGTGCCACCATCATGATTTACTAAAGACCAACTTGGTCCATAATTTCTTTTGGATCTTACACCAAGAAAACTAATGACTTGTGGATGCCATGTGCCGAGGATCACACTTCAACAAGGACGAAGACACCGTATGGTAGATCTTCGAAGATATGGATGAGAGCTCAGTCGCTCTATCTTTATCTCGGGAATTTTAGAAAGTCCAGCCGATCACACACTAACCAATCCATGCGGTATCATACCATGAAGAAGAGAGAGACATGAGTTCCAACCCTAGCATCAACAAGAACCATCTCTCTAAACTTGACATAATTAAGAAATGATCACAATACCTCGACAAATTACATATGATCGAACAAAGAACCAAGTCGCTGGACAAGCTCTATAAAATTTCAAAGCAACTTGAGCTAATGATGAGAACTATCCATGCCTCCCAGTCTGTGAAGTAACCAGCTGAGATTTCTGTAGAACCACAGGAGAAATCCCCGCCGTAGAGTCAACGGGCACCCTAGTCAGTTCAACACAACTATTTCGTGCAGACCCCCGACCATGGAACATCACCACACCAATCGATGGTTGTGTACCATCCATAACCCCATGCTTATGCTAAGACTTCCTATCCATCACATCCTCAAATTCAAGAGGTGATGCCACACTGGGTAATGAATCGTGTCTCTTTCAAGTTCAGTTACATTCCTTTCCATCCTTGAATTTGCTCACTCCGTTATTCATTTAATTTTGAGTTTGCAAGCTGTTCATTGTCTTAAGTTCTCAACCAAATAAGAAGTGTGGTAGAAGAGTGGAATGTAGGAGGTGGACATGAAGGATGAAGGGAATGATGGTTGGGAAAGAACCGTCTTGAAGAGAGGGTTCTTCTAGAATGAAAACGATGATGGATACGATCAAGATATGGTTGTGTAGGCTCGACCCACAGAGTCTGAGTATGAATACAAATATTTCGACATCTTCGTAAATGAAGGTGAAGAATGATCACGAACGACGATCGGTTGTTAGCACGTGCAAGGTCTTCGAAGACAGAATGCAAATCTCAAGTACTTCAACTTCACACAATGAATACCGTAAAGGTCCTCGATTATCTTTTCAATTTTAAGATAAATGATAATACAATCTTTGAATCTGTTACGCACATGTGAGTCTTCCTAACGCAAGCATGTGGTTCTACTATACATCACTCAAAGGAGTGACCTGCTCGGGCTGGACTGTTATATCATACCCCTAAAGAAAATATTAAACTTGCACTCCCAAAACGTCTCTTTATGGTCGGAGGCGAGCACTTGCCACTCAAAAACCCGCAAGAGTCGGATCTGGAGACATAGGGTGCAAGTCAATTGGTTTTGGGCTCCGAGCTTAAGGCTACAATCTTGAAGGATATGGTTTGATCCTCAAGCGCATCACGGAAGCGTGTGCGTTGTATCGAATATGACAAGGAGCGAGTAGTCGGACTAGTTGCTCGATGCAGCGGAATTTAAAAAATTTTATACGACGAAACCACATGATCCAAGAACACTTCTCGAATCGTTTCGTCTAAACCACAAACAAGTAATAGGATTACCTCTTGAAACGTGGTTGCGATCGAGTCTCTAAACGAAGAGACCTCCTGTCTCAAGTCCGATCCGACGGAGGAGACGCTTGCGAGCGCGGGGATGAACCGCGTGCTTCTCGCAATCCATGTTGATGATCCAAGCGGCGGATCTCCTGATCTCGACATACGAGATCCGTCGTCTTCTTCACGAGCGAGGCGCACCGAAGGAGACGGAGATGCACGAGCAGACGATCGGGCAGCATGACGACGATGCTGCGGCGACAGAGAACCTCTCCATGGTATCCATGGTGGACGGCCATGAGAGGGATAGAGAGGGCTAACGTCTAGAGAGAAAGAGAGAGAGAGATGCTTCTCAAGCATTGTGTGTAAAATAGAGAGCATGGTATGCCTCTCTATTTATAGGGTTTTGGGATCCATGGATCTCAATCCATGTGACATATAAAATCAATGGATGAGATTGATTTATGTCAATCCAATGGTCAAGATTACTGTTGGTAAAAACCAACAACATGTGATTTAATTTTGATAAAATATTTTTGATAAATCAAATAAATATTAATACCAAATTAAATCAATCAAATAAGGAGAGAAAATACAAAGGAGATCAACCTTCCCCTTTAGAGGGAGGTGACAGCCACCACTTTCCTAATGGGAGGGCAATCTCATGGATTCCCATGAGATTGCACATCTCCTTGATTTTCTCTCTACTTATTTTCCAACAACTATTTGTTGGGATTTTTATTCACCAAAATAATTCTCAATTAATTTTGGGAATATTGCAATCTTGACATTGGAATATTGTGAATCATATTCACAACCCAAAACAAAATGTAATTTACATTTTCAATTAATTAGACAATGTGTATCCAATACACATTAATAATTAATCTACTAATATAAATTATATTTAACTCTCTCTAATACATTATAAATCACATTTATAATATATTATGAATAATTGGATATTACTATCCACATTATTCTTATCCAAAATAATTAAATCACATTTAATTATATTGGATAACTTATTCTCTTGTGCTCAAATAATATGAATCACATTCGCATTATTTACATCTTTGATAATCAAATCACATTTAATTATCTAAGATAACTCTCCTTATAATATGAATCAAATTCATATTATTCATGATAATTAAATCATATTTAATTATCCATTTTCTCATTGCTCGGATACATATATCAACAATAGAATTATCCATGAACTCTTTCAAGGATAATGCGCTTTCTCCGCGAATACTTGGAGATAAGGACAGGGTGATTGTATTGTTCCACGTATAGTGACATGGATATTGAGATCATATCTCAAATCCAGATCGTGGGCCTCCCATAGATGCTTGATTAAATCAAGTCTGCAATCTAATCTTCTCATTGCATGTGAATCACATTCAGATCAATGTCCTACATTTGGACTAAGATCAGATTACTTCTCTATTGAGAGGAGTCACTAAAATCCAGACCCGTTTCATCACTCCCTAGGAATGGAAGCGTCATGGTTATACAATCGTTTATGATCACATCACCCTCAGGTATTCCTAATACCTGTACATCCTGCATACTGGAAGACTCAGAATAAACCTGAAGTATTAGATCAACTTTACACTGTCTACATCAGGGTTTTTATCAGTAAGTTTCTCATTCGATCATTGGGAGTCGGTATCGATCATATACTTTCCAAAAGCATATATCATACCTAGGTCTTGATCATATACTTTCCAAAAGTATATATCAAACCTACAAATTCAGTCAAGCTTCCAAAGTGAGACGACCATGCGCATGGAATTTGATTCTTCCCAATATCTCATGAGTGAGCTCATGTCTTCCGTTCAGTAACTGAACCTGTATGATCCCTTTGAGAGATCGTATTACTCATATGCCCTTATATGCACACCAGCGCGCCGGTGTATAGACCTTGATTGGGTCATCAACCTATTGGTCTGCCAAATGTACATACTTAGACATATAGTAACGCATCTGTCTCCGGTCAGAGGATGTGTTCCTGTATCGTGACAGCATACGATATAGGACTTTGGTTATCTCGATCTCGTTAAGTCAACTCTTTGACCTAACTAATCTGACACCTCCGAATTTCTATTCCTATGCAGAGGACCTGCATCAAGAGGTCGGTCAGATATCAGCCTAACTGAGATAGGATTGCCATCTCCTACTCTGGCTGGAGATCATCTCTTAATAATCATTTGACGGTGCTTGACGCGTCCTCAATCTAACTCATTAGATATTCATCCAAGCACCAGCCTCTATGATTCAATAATTGAATCAACAGCTGTATGATCATTAAGATGACCATGGTACATAACCCTAATTGTACTAAGGGACCTATTATGCAAATTATGCATTCTTCATTTTAGATTAGGGAATGATATTCGCAATAACATTTATTGTATAATGGCTCACCGTGGGCTCGCATGTCCAACAATCTCCCACTAGCCCAAAGAGCCATTAATGGGCTAATCATTTAAACCCACACTCATGTGACAATCATAGGCTATTTAGAAAATAGCTAAGTAAGCTGATCAGTCACTCTGTTCCCAAGAGACTACGCCAAGTCCTTTTACGGTACTTTCATATCCCCTAGTAACAGTACTCGCATCCAATGTGAATGTTGCATCTTATGCAACCAATACTCAATTTTGTCGGTCATAGTGTCCTTGACACTACATCTTATTAAATTATTATAACCAGTATTTCCATAATCCTTATCAGAATACCTTTATCCTTGGAGATCACTATCTCTAGAGGTATCCAAAGTTAAGACCTTTTAGATCACTATCTATAAAGTCTTAAGTACTTGAAGATAAGACTATCTTATCATCTATGAAGATTTTGTTATTACTGCAATCAAGTATTTTATCTCCATAGTAGGACTAGTATCAGTTTACTACTCCCACTGCATAGCAGTCATCTGGTATTCGTACACATCCAGCATACACTCAGCTTCTCGTAACTGATGCACAAGTGCAAGTAGTTTGTATTCACATCCTCAACTTTTGAGGTGCTATCCCTTTAGATAGGTCAGTACCATATCCTAAGGGAAGGAAGCCTTTCTTAGATTTTTTTCAGAAATTGGAATAAGTCCAAGGTGCACTACTAATGTGATGATCCCAATACCCTCTTTACTTCCGAACGACTTCAGAACTAAGATCTAAGAGGTATTCTTGAGATCATATCTCAAGGTATGGGATAACCGAATTATAAAACACTTATTATTATCATCCTTAAATCATTCCAAATGTTCAGGATAATATCTACATTTAGCACGATGAACACAATGGCACTCCCACTAAGCTTCACATAGTTCATCAAGATTCTATTTGAAATCATAACATTTATAATTTCATCAAATCTTATGTTCCAACTACAAGAAACTTATTTGAGTCCAAAGACGGATTTCTTTAGCTTGCACACCTTGCTTTCCTCAACCATGAAGCCCTGGGGCTACTTCATATGAATATCGTCAGAGAAGTATTCATAGAGGAATGCAATCTTGACTTACATCATGAAGATGTCATAGTCAAGTTGTGTAGCTATAGTTAGCAATATTCTGATGGGTTAAATCAAGGTCACTGGAGAGCAAGTGTCATCGCAAGCGATGTCTTCTCTTCGGTGTGTAGCTCATGACTACGAACCGTGCTTTGAAGGTCTCTACCTTCTCACCAGGTTCCCTCCTTTCTCTTGAAGATCCATTTACACCTTAATGGGTCTTACCCATATGGGTGGATCCTCGAGGGTCCATATACAACACTTGTATATGAAGTCTACATTAGACTTTTATTGCTAACATCCATCTTTTCATGTCATGATCCTCTGGAGCTTCATAACATGAAGTCCGATCATTTTCACATGGAATACATCCTCAAACTCATTTGAAGATGTATTAGTGTTTCATCTTTAATTGTCCTTTTAGTTTCCAATTTCAGGAGCCTCATTATCTTCTCAAGATTAAATGAGTTCCTTCACTTCATTTTATCTTGATTCTTAAGAGAGTCATCATCTAAGAATCACATTCTCAGAGATGAGATCCTTTACGAATCTCAAGGTCATAAAGTAGGTATACAATACCATCCTTTATTTTCCTAATGAAGTAGCACTCTCTAGTGCTAGATTCCAGCTTACATGCATGGAAGCTTATTAAGTACATAATGTAGTCTCTACTACATATATACCTTGGAAACTAAGAGATAATTATGCTAGGATTAATCATTGATTAAATCATGTCACACATGATCAATTGTATCTCCCTACAACTCCATTGAGTTAAGGTTCATTAGGAGGATTGAGATAAGAATGATATTCATATCTCCATAAAGTATTTCTTGAATTCATCTAATAGGTACATGCTACCTTGGTTACATCAAATTCATTTCATCTTCCTTCAAACTTTGGTTCTAAACCAAAATTACAAAATCTTTGAACATTTCAAAGTTTTCTAAGTGAAGAGAAGAAATTTCATATCACAAATAATCACTAATAGATATCACATATCCATAATGTTTATTCTGATATAGATGATTCACATACATCAATATGTATGAGATCTTGAATACCTTAACATCTTACACCTTTCCCAAGGAAGGGTGTATTGGACATTTTACTTTGAATACAGTATACACAAGTATGTAAGATTTGAACCTTTAGACAATCTAAAGTTTCATCTCTTATCAGTCTATCAATCACATCAACAGACAAATGTCCAAAACATGATGCTAGATCATTATCAAATGATCTTCATCCTCCTATTGATCTTTAATCGTTTATTTTTCAGCATTAGAAATCTTAATGAACCATTCATTAATTTTCTAATTTAGTAGAGTCTACAAGATTTTAGATTACTATCTGAAATATCTCCATCATAACTCTTTATGATAGATTTATTACAGAATTCATGTTTATTTCCAATATTTGGAAATAAATAATGAGTGTATTCTAATATCTAGATCATAGAGACATTCTCTAAGATTAAGGACTCCCACTGTAAATATGAAGTCTATCAATGGAAATTATTGCAACAATTGCATCAATTCCAACATGGATGACCATTAAACCTTAAGATCAAATTTCTAATGTTCTAATACAGATGCAACCAATTGCAAGTGTCATTAGAAAATTGAGATACAATTATTAGACTTTATTTTATCAAATAAGTAAGTCAATTTCAATGATTATATGTAGATTATTCTAATGTACTATCCGATTCCTTCTCTAAGGATTCTAGATAGATTTGATAGTCATAATATCAACACATCAACTTATTGCAGTATTGGCATACATCCAACTCTTTGAATGTCATATGGAAGTCACAGAAGTACAGTCAACTCTTTGACTATACTTCTAACTTGGGTCCAACCCATGCTTCCACTGCCCTCCCTTTGTCTATAAGCAACCATTGCTCAAGACCAAGGATCTCTTATGTTAAAATAAAAAAATCAATATAAGAGTATTTCAACATTTATACAAGCTTCATTTAAGTTCATACAATATGAATATTATGAAGCTTCATGAATGACTAGAGTATAGATAGTAGAATGATGACATTCATCGTATCTACATCCATCTAGACTCTTAAAATATTGGTTCAGGTACGTACTCAAACAATTTGAATACATCATCTCTTATAGAGCCACCATTTTGCATGGTGCAGAGAACCACATCATTCATGATTAAATATCGAGAGCACATATGTATGCCAGAACATCTTCTTAGAATTTTTATAAGGATTATTTGATAATTACGATTATTATCGACATGTCACTTCAAAAGTACATTCGATAAGATCAAGACTTATAGAGACATACAAACCCTAGGGTTTCAGTCCTATTGTCTTATTTAATTATCATTCCTCTTTATTATGAGAAAACTTGCACATTGCAACCACATACATTATGTGTCCAACTGCAAGTACAATATCTGGATCATGAGTCCAATCCAAGATATTCTAGTGGTTATCATTGAGTATATCATTGAGTTGGTTTAATGAAGGATTATCTGAAATAAGAAATTTGCACAAGTGTACATATTTATATATATACATATTTTACTTTGATTTAGGAACTTTTATATCAAAGTTGTCTTGCCATGTCAACAATGAAAGTTCATTCCCTTAATCACTTTCAATGTAAGAGATATACTTACCATTATATCTCAAGCAAGATCTGGGATCTCCTTCCTTATCTTTGTTGCATCCCAATAATATGAGAACCTACAACTCGGATAAAAAGAAGCGGGAACACATTCCGCCTTGCAAGTCCAACTTGCATCTCCCAATTCGGTCTTTAACACCCGGGCCCACCACCCCTAAGGTGATATTGACCCGTCATTAATTGAACCAACCGTCAACAGGAATACAACTCACTATGCGCAATCTAATATCACCCCAATAATATGAGGACCCGATATTGGGGTCACTACGCATACGTCCTTACTCATTCGAGAAGCGATGAGTCCGATCCAAATGGATCATATGCAGGAGCTATCACTTCGGACAGGCGTCTCCCACATATAATATCTGGCGACGAAACCCTTCGCCTTGACGGGAGACCATGGATGTCACTTATGTGATCCTCCATCTCTTATTCAAATTTAATTAATTACTATGAATCACATTCATACAATTAATTCTTCCAAGGGAATTATTAACTCCAATCATATTAGAGTATTTTAATTGGACATAATTAACTTAATCATATTAAATTAATTATCAATCCAATTCAATCAATCAAACTTGATTGTCTTACTTGAATATATATGGTATTATTCTCAAAGTACGTATTAATTCGTATTTTAATAATTAGAAAAATACATCTTAATCCCTCGGACATTATCCCGGCCCTACCCACTGTCATGGCCAGTACCGACAGGAGTGGGACGGACCGTATACGTTGCAACCCGCTACCCCAGCGATCCCCGACTAGACACCATATCCGCCTCGAGAAAGGATAATGCCAAATTGATTAATTTGTACTTGAGATGATCATCGGTTCTTCAACCGAAATTATACCATATAGTAATCAAAACAACTTTGATTATAAGGAAATTTGCTAGACAAATTCCCAATCCTATTCAAGCAAGGAGTTTGATGATTGTGTTTCCAATTACGATCTAGATCACATCTAATCAATTAATTGGTTGAGGCCAAGTCAATTAAGGAAATAATCATCTTCCAATATTTCTCAAATATTTTCCATAATTATTTATTGAAATTAACAATTAATTTCATTAATTGACAATCACATGGTTCTTGATTAGGAAAGTAATTTCAGCAGTGACCCCTACTTACTAAAATTAGCATATCTCAATCAATTTAAATCCAAATTAAGCAAAGTAAGTTTCCATAGTTTGCTAACTTGATTTACAATAGCACCTATGTGATTTGCACGCATTTGGAGGCGTCTCTAAACAGTAATTAACTCCTTAATTACGTTAAGATTCGCAGTTCCCGTAACAGTAAATACATGTTCATTAAAACAACCATATCTCGAGCATACGAAATCCGATTTACGCAAACTCAGATCCTATGGTTTCCTTATTTAATGGGGAACAAAATCCAAGTATTAAATTCGTGTTTAAACAATTTAAACAGGGCCGAAAAAAATACTCTAAACAGATCTGCGAAATCAAATGCGATAAAAACTTTCGCGACCTTAACGAACCCAAGTCATCCTCGGTTTGCGAATCATATTCGAAACCGTCGACCTAAGGCTCTGATACCACTTGAAGGATATAGTTTGATCCTCAAGCGCATCACAGAAGCGTGTGCGTCGTATCGAATACGACAAGGAGCGACTAGTCGGACTAGTTGCTCGATGCAGCGGAATTTAAAAAATTTTATACGACAAAACCACATGATCCAAGAACACTTCTCGAATCGTTTCGTCTAAACCACAAACAAGTAATAGGATTACCTCTTGAAGCGTGGTTGCGATCAAGTCTCTAAACGAAGAGACCTCCTGTCTCAAGTCCGATCCGACGGAGGAGACGCTTGCGAGCGCGAGGATGAACCGCGTGCTTCTCGCAATCCATGTTGATGATCCAAGTGACGGATCTCCTGATCTCGACACACGAGATCCGTCATCTTCTTCACGAGTGAGGCACACCGAAGGAGACGGAGATCCACGAGCAGACGATCGGGCAGCATGACGACGATGCTGCGTCGACGGAGAACCTCTCCATGGTATCCATGGTGGACGACCATGAGAGGGATAGAGAGGGATAACGTCTAGAGAGAGAGAGAGAGATGCTTCTCAAGCATTGTGTGTAAAATAGAGAGCATGGTATGCCTCTCTATTTATAGGATTTTGGGATCCATGGATCTCAATCCATGTGACATATAAAATCAATGGATGAGATTGATTTATGTCAATCCAATGGTCAAGATTACTGTTGGTAAAAACCAACAACATGTGATTTAATTTTGATAAAATATTTTTGATAAATCAAATAAATATTAATACCAAATTAAATCAATCAAATAAGGAGAGAAAATACAAAGGAGATCAACCGTCCCCTTTAGAGGGAGGTGACGGCCACCACTTTCCTAATGGGAGGGCAATCTCATGGATTCCCATGAGATTGCACATCTCCTTGATTTTCTCTCTACTTATTTTCCAACAACTATTTGTTGGGATTTTTATTCACCAAAATAATTCTCAATTAATTTTGGGAATATTGCAATCTTGACATTGATATATTGTGAATCATATTCACAACCCAAAACAAAATGTAATTTACATTTTCAATTAATTAGACAATGTGTATCCAATACACATTAATAATTAATCTACTAATATAAATTATATTTAACTCTCTCTAATACATTATAAATCACATTTATAATATATTATGAATAATTGGATATTACTATCCACATTATTCTTATCCAAAATAATTAAATCACATTTAATTATATTGGATAACTTATTCTCTTGTGCTCAAATAATATGAATCACATTCACATTATTTACATCTTTGATAATCAAATCACATTTAATTATCTAAGATAACTCTCCTTATAATATGAATCAAATTCATATTACTCATGATAATTAAATCATATTTAATTATCCATTTTCTCATTGCTCGGATACATATATCAACAATAGAATTATCCATGAACTCTTTCAAGGATAATGCGCATTGTTCCACGTATAGTGACATGGATATTGAGATCATATCTCAAATCCAGATCGCGGGCCTCCCATAGATGCTTGATTAAATCAAGTCCCCAATCTAATCTTCTCATTGCATCTGGATCACATTCAGATCAATGTCCTACATTTGGACTAAGATCAGATTACTTCTCTATTGAGAGGAGTCACTAAAATCCAGACCCGTTTCATCACTCCCTAGGAATGGAAACGTCATGGTTATACAATCGTTTATGATCACATCACCCTCAGGTATTCCTAATACCTGTACATCCTTCATACTGGAAGACTCAGAATAAACCCGAAGTATTAGATCAACTTTACACTGTCTACTTCAGGGTTTTTATCAGTAAGTTTCTCATTCGATCATTGGGGGTCAGTATCGATCATATACTTTCCAAAAGCATATATCATACCTAGGTCTTGATCATATACTTTCCAATAGTATATATCAAACCTACAAATTCAATCAAGCTTCCAAAGCGAGACGACCATGCGCATGGAATTTGATTCTTCCCAATATCTCATGAGTGAGCTCATGTCTTCCGGTTCAGTAACTGAACCTGTGTGATCCCTTTGAGAGATCGTATTACTCATATGCCCTTATATGCACACCAGCGCACCGGTGTATAGACCTTGATTAGGTCATCAACCTATTGGTCTGCCAAATGTACATACTTAGACATATAGTTACACATCTGTCTCCGGTCAGAGGATGTGTGCCTGTATCGTGACAGCATACGATATAGGACTTTGGTTATCTCGATCTCGTTAAGTCAACTCTTTGACCTAACTAATCTGACACCTCCGAATTTCTATTCCTATGCAGAGGACCTGCATCAAGAGGTCGGTCAAATATCAGCCTAACTGAGATAGGATTGCCATCTCCTACTCTGGCTGGAGATCATCTCTTAATAATCATTTGACGGTGCTTGACGAGTCCTCAATCTAACTCATTAGATATTCATCCAAGCACCAGCTTCTATGATTCAATAATTGAATCAACAGCTGTATGATCATTAAGATGGCCATGGTACATAACCCTAATTGTACTAAGGGACCTATTATGCAAATTATGTATTCTTCATTTCAGATCAGGGAATGATATTCACAATAACATTTATTGCATAATGGCTCACCGTGGGCTCGCTTGTCCAACATTCCTTACCCACTAATGAATCCACATTTCATCATCTTTATTCTATCATTTTGGCCTCAAAAACCCTAGAAAATGCCTGTAAATAGCATTAAATAGAGCAATTTAGCATGCATGCATGTGCATCCAATTAGTGTATAAAATACTGTAATTAAAGCCAAAATTATAGAATAAATAAAAGAAAATAAAAAGAATAAAATATTTAAATATTTTATGATCCAAACCCCCAAGACCTAGGCATCTTGATGAATAGGTCGACAAGGAATAAAGTAGGGGGAGATAAGGGGTAAATGCATGTTCATTTCATTCATTCTTTAGTCATTTTGGGACCTATTTGTGGTTCCACTTTTTATACATCAAATAAAGGAATTTTGTACATGAAAGTTGTAGATAATTTTATAAAGAAAAATACAAAATTGATTTCACTGAAAAATAATGTACAGATAAAATGTTATGGTCTGAATAAAAATCCAGAATCCCAACTTCCCAGACCCGTATCTCACAACTGAAAACTCCAAATGCATCAAACTCACCTTTAATTGTATATAGAATAAAATAATCTATTTAATGGCAGTGGTTTCGCATTTGGCGGAGCTACGGTTAGAAAGTTGAGTTTTGGACCCTCATTGTGTACTTGTACAGAATAAAATATTCAGTTTATTCTTTATTCATTATTTTTATAATTTTGTGAATATTATTTATAATAATTATGTACATTAAAACAGGAATAAAAACCCAAATAAAACCTAAATAAAAATATATATATACATAAAATACACAGGTATTATACCTATATACATACCTATACAATACTTACTTATGTTTTATTAAATATACAAAACATATCAGAAAAATAAAAAAATATATTTATGTGTATAAAAGTATTTTATGATTTTATAAAATAATAAATAAAAATAATAAAATTAAAATATACAAAATAAAAATAAAGGAATAAAATGTATAGATAATATACCTATATAGGGTATAAAAAAGTAACCTGTAAAAATATATCTCATAAAAATAATTAAAAATCAGAATAAAATACTACATAAAAGAATAAATCTTTTTTATTTTATAATCAAAATTTAATTTGTTTATTTTCCATTTTTTATGAATTTACAATATGATTTTTAAGGGTTTTTCCTGGTTGGTCCACGTGGACCAACCAGGGGGCGGTCTTCGTTGACTCTGGTCAACTGCCTGCCCTCCACCCATGTGCGTCTGTCAGAACGCATTTGACCTCATTTTGGTCGATTTTTCCAAGACACATCTTGCACCGATTCATGATGGAATCTTCACGACTTTTTCTCCTCGATTATCAGGCTTACTCGCCCAATGTTCATCTCGAGGATTGGATCATTGTGCCGCCCAATACACCTCAGTCTTTGGGGCGTCTGAATCAGTTTGTCAAACCACATAAAACGTCCCCTTGACTACAATTTGAAAATCGAACCCCTCAATCCATAGGATAGCTCCCAATCTTGTTCCTGAAGCTCGAGGGAGGTGACAGCTCTCTCTGGAACTCTTCAGATTGGACGGGCAACACCTGAGGCGGCTCCAGCACCTCCCCCTTCACCGGCGGTCGAGGTACTTGATAAGGCGATCCGAACGACTAAGGTAAAGGTACAAAAATGGTCGTTGCGACCTCGGTCTCTCAGATGCGCTAAATCAAGAAAAATGAACCACTCGAAATAGATAAATCGATCAAAATACGAAAAGCGGTCCTGCTATGTGATTAACCTAGTATAGCACCCAGGGTCGAACTCAAGGAGCACGGGCTGGCCGAGAGGCCTACGAAGTAGTAAAAATAAAGAAAATAAAAGAACAAAATATTTTTAGTGGTTTTTAATTATTTTTATATTTTTTTTGGATTTTTAATATATAAAGAAAATAAGAAAACAAAGGAGAAGCACACTTCAACAAATTATTCAAAGCATCGAAAATCAACCCAAAATTAAAACAAAAATGTTTTTATGTATTTTATATTTTCTAGTGTTTTTGGTGAATTTTTGATAATTTTCTGATGTTTATTTTATTTTCTAAAAATCAAACAGTAGCTAAAAACAGTGGTACTGTCCAGCCAAGCCAAAAGTCCCTAGATAAAATATCTAAGGGCCTCAAAATGGCCTGGAGGTAATGTTCCTATAAAGTAGATAAAACAAGGAAAATTCAGATACCAATTTTATTATTTTTGGATTTTTAATTTATTTACTAGACTTTTTATGGGTTTTTTAGTGTTTTTACGTTTTTAGTGTTTTTAAGCAAGGAAAAATAGCCAAACTTGGCTAGAAAATCAAGCTAAGCTAAACAAACAATAACTAATTTTTATAGAATTTTTAATGAGTTTTTATATTTTTTTGTGAATTTTCAAATTAGACAGTAACAAAAATGACTGTTTTGAATTTTTAAAAATAGCAAACAAAAACAAAAATGTCCTAAAAAATCTGCAAAAACTCTACACCATGGTAGGAGCCATGTGTCAAATTTTCGTTGGATTTGGAGGTGGTTTGATATTTTATTCAAAAATAAAGATAGGGCACTGTGCACAGGGACTGAAATGCAAATACCCAAAGTTCTGGGGGTCCAGGTGCAATTAACCCAGCAAAACACGTGCCACGTGCGTGCCTGGGGCACTCAAGGACCTAAATGTAAGAAAAATAAGTTCCAAGGACTTATTGGTAACATGTACCAAAAGTCCAGGGGCCTTATATGCAATTTACCCTAAATATCACGCACATGCGGAAATAAAACACGCACAGGGGTATAAATGCAAATATTCAAAAACTTTCATTCATTTAAGAACATCCAGAACTACAGGGTGGTCTACTGCAAATAACCCAAACAACACGTGACGAAGCACGTGGCTCACAACACACAGGGGTATAGATGCGAATAAACTAAAGCATGAGGTCCTCTATGCAAATTACCCTAAAACTAAACAACTGATTTAAATATTTACATGACTAAAACGAAATAAAACAAAGACAGGGGCCTAAGGGTAAATTACCCTTTATTAAGCGAGGGTGCTGGATGCGCTCCACGTGGCGATCTGACGGCTGCGGATGGTGGGCGCTCCGGATCGTCCCTCTTCTAATCGAACGGTGCTGGTGGCTCTAAGAATGGACGGCCCGGATCTGAACTGGAGCGAAGGGGAGGCGATCGACGGCAACTGGAGGTCCTGGATGAACAGGCGGCCGGCGAAGTTCGCCGGCCTCGTGGAAGCACCTCCGGCCTCCTCTGCTGCGCCTGAGTATCGGAGGAGCTCCGGCGTGAAGGTGCGCAGCTACTGATGCCCTCCGGTGCCCCAGCCGAGCTCGGGGGAGCTCCGACGAGGGTGGCGGAGGCGAGACTACTGGTCTGAACGGGAAAGGCCTCAGATGGCCTTTGCTGGACCTGCAAAACAACTCAGGAGACTCGCGGGTCGAGGGCAAAGTGCCTCGACCCGGTTAGGCGAAGTGGGGATGGCTGGTGCGTCGGAACGGCGGGCTCCGGCGAAGGTGGTGGACGGAGGAGCCCAGTTCCCAGCTCCTGTGCGAGCTGGGTTGAGTGAGTGGGTGCAGAAGGTGCGTCGGAGGGAGACGAACGTGGAGGTCTGGTCCGATGATCGAATGGTGGTCGGAACCGGGGTGAATTGGAAAAATACGGCGGCGGCGTAAATTGGGGGAAAACTGAAATCGAAGGAAATGGGTAGCCTAAGGGGTTACCTGGGTGAGCGGTGAGACTATGGCGGAGCTGGGGAAGCTCCCGGTCTTGGCCTCAAGGGACGTCTCGGCCCGAGGCTCGAAGCTCGCTCAAGTGGCGGAGCTGCGGCGGCTACGTCGCCGGATCAATGGATTCGCCGGCTCTCCTCGCTGCAACAGGTCGGGGATGCGAGCTGTCACCTCACACTCTCTCTGGAGCTCACTGGAGAACGAAGCAAATGGCCAAAGATGGAGAGAGAAGGTGGCGGAGCAACGGCTTTATATGGCTAGGGGTCCGAGAAGAATGGGTCCGGGCAAGCTCAGGAGCGCGCGGATCCCGAGGGAGCGGCTCCGGCGAGGATGTCGGATGCACGACGAAGGATTCGGACCCGGGATTCAAGGAGATGGGTGTCGGGTTGAGCGGGTAGAAATAGGAGAAGTCGCGTCCAGAGCTCAGACCCGTGGGAAGTGGTCCTGGGGGGGCCAGTTGACCGGGCGGTCAACATCCCCAGGACCCAATGAGGATGGGCCACGTGGCAGGATCTTGAAGCTCAAAATTAAGGTAGCTAGGGCCCGATTTTCAAAAACTCAAAACACAAACTATTTTTATTTTATTTTTTCTATTTTTTGGTGATTTTTAATAATTTTTCTGAAATGAAAATAGGCTATATATATAGTATGTACTATATATAGGTATATGCAATATATAGGGTTTTGATTTTTGATTTTTAATTATTATTTTTATACAATTTTATCTTATTTTATATTTTATTTATTTATAGACTAGAATAAGGAATAAAAGGGTGTTTTTATTTTATTTTTATTATTTATATACATAGGTAAAATAAATACATATATATATCTATATACATGGTATATGTACAATGTCTTTTTGTATTTTTAATTTTTCTATTTTTATTTTGTTTTGATTTTAATTGTTTTTATTTTATTTATTTACAATATATAACATAGACTATTTACAAAAATTATAAAAACTAATTATATATTTACAAGGCTAAATAAATACATAGGTGTGTTTTATGTACATGGTGAAGGTGATGTTTTTTGTTTCCTTTTTAATTTTTATATTTTTATCTTTTGTTTTTATATTCATAAATATATACAAGTATTTACAATCATCTTTTTGGTGAGGAAAATATATTTTTATTTATTTATACAAATATTTACACAAGAGCCCATATCTCCCTCTACTTTGGCTTTTATGCGGTCAGGCCCATGCTGAGCCCTCCCTTGGGTTAAGTTGCTCAATATTTATTCTAAATATTTCCCTCTTTTTCTTTTTAATTTTTATTCTTTTATTTTTGCACAAAAACATGCTAATTATAGGTTTTTACACAATGCATGCTTTTGGTAATTATTTGTATTTACATATATCTACATGCATTTGCAAAGGTTTTTGTAGCTAAAATATAAGAATAAAGAGTGATGAATGGGTATTCATCACCCCCCTATACTTAACTTTGCTAATCCCTTAGCAAACACTTATTTGAAAAAGAAGTGCAAAAGAAAGAAAGAAAAAGAAAAAGAGGATATACATGGATCAAGGTTGATTATTAAACTTGCCTTCATTAAATTGGGGTATGGAGCTCAATCAGATCTTTGGATTATTAATGTGTCGGAACCTTATTTAGACTTAAGCTTAAAACTTAACAGCCTCTAAGTTCCACTAATCTATAACCAAGACTCCTCAATGCTCCAGATCAGAACAAGTCATCAATCACAAACCCTGAAGACCATGAATCTTTTCTTGTCCTGTGAATGTGAGGTCTAAGCTCTCCACCTCAGAAATGGCAACTTGACAACCCTCCCCAACAAGGTAACTCTATGACCTCAATCTGGCCACTCTTTCCTCGAGGAGCGGGGTATTCCCTTCTAAGTTCAAGTTCAACTGGCTCAAGAAGAGGGGGAAGAAGAGAATGGGTCAAGGCCAGTGTAGCCAAGTACCCTTGGGAGCTTGACCAGTGTAGCCAAGTCTCCCTGCTGCAAGCTACAACAGGTGGATCATGAAACCAAGCTTTGCTTATTGCACTCTATATACATACTCCGGTGGGATTATCATTTTCTATCAGACTCACCACTTTTTTGGAGTTCTTTTCTTTTTGCACATTTTTTTTTCAAGTGCATTTGTACAATATATACATGTGCATCATATATACAAGGAGTTTTTCCTCTTGAGCCAGTAGACTATCCCTCTTTTGAAGCTTTATTGCAACCCACAACTCCCGTCGTTAGACCTCATGGCAACCAGACCAAGTTGAGACGCACTTCCTTCACTAAAAGAAGAAGAGAGGTTCCGCCTAGAAGTACTACCCTCATATGATACCCCAAGTCAAGGAAGACTGCCTCCTCACCACCTCATCCGTAGAGAGCTCGGTGCATAGTGCGGGTGTCCAAGTAAAGCCATAATCTATATGAGTCATGTGTTGTTGTTAAGTGCTCTACTTAGGCTCATTGAGATGACATGTGATCATAGCCTAGTGGACTCAAAGAATTAAGTCACCATGGACCTGAAAAGCCTTAAACCTAAGCCCTATAAGGTTCCTCTTAGAAATTAGGTGGATTAAGATCTTAATCAAGCTCCATTTCTCAATTTGATTCCAGGCTAGTTTAAATGTCAACTATCATCCAAGAAAAACTATATACATATGTACAAAAGATGCTTATTTACACAAAGTTTTACAATCATGTAAAATTTTTGAAAAATGTTTTGAAATCATGAATGAATGATGCATGAAGTGCAAGTTTTGCAAAAAGATATTTACACACATTTACACAAGATTTTTGCAAACTTTTTGATTTTCAAAACATTTTGGAAAAATTTTGTACTATATACATAAGTTTGATACCAAAATATTTACACAAGCTTTACACAAAAGATTTTTGAAATCATTTTTACAAAAATAATTTGTACACTAGCTATTTATGTGCAAATAAAAGAAGTTTATGTACATGAAAAATTTTTAATTTTTGTGGTTTTTAGCCATTTTATTTATTAACACACTCACACAAAGTACGAGTTATGGCTAAAGTATATATGAAATATATACACACCCCCCTATACTTAGCTCGAACGATGTCCTCAGAGTCAAGAGCGATGAAGAAGACATAACTCGTGCTAGGTATAGGAAAGTGAAAAGAAAGGCTATAAACAAAGACGAATGAATGAAATAGAAGGTCAAGAGGGTCTCGGGTCTCCCCCCTACACTTAGGATTAAATAATCCTAAGTATAGCAGGCTGTATACTAAGGGAAAATCGAGTGGAGACTGTACAGGGTCTACCCCCCTTATACTTAGGGTGAAATATCCCTAAGTATAGGCAGCAAAAACAGGGGTAGGCAGAAACAACAGAAATACTCGAAAGGTCTCACATCCCCCCTATACTTAGGGTAAAGTGCACCCTAAGTATAGCCTAATCACAGGATGAAGAAAGGGATGTGGGACTAAAGAATGTAGCGATATGGACATCTAGATCTATACAAGGCGGAAGATCAGTGAAACTCAAGCGTGAGATGCATTAGATGTGAGTCAAAGACCACATCTCACGCAAAGTGAATAGGGGCAAGATCAACGACCCGCGGCTCATGATCTAGAAATGGCTTGAGCCGCTGGCCGTTCACGCGAAAGGTACTCACAGAAGACAATTCAGATATATCAATGCTACCGTTGTCGTGTACCTTTCTAACCAGATAAGGTCCCTTCCATTTGCTCTGTAGCTTCCCTGGAAATAATCGTAGCCTCGCATCAAACAGCCATACTCTCTGTCCAATCTCAAAATGTTTGTGGCTGATATGAGAATCATGCCACTCCTTCACTTTCTCCTTATAATGTAGGCTGCTTGAGAAAGCTGCATCTCTAAGCTCCTCCAGGGCAGCTAGCTCTGCCCTCCTCTGGTCTCCCATACCATCTGGATCCATAAGTATGTCTGTAACTGCCCAAAGTGACTTGTGCCTCAGCTCAACAGGTAAATGGCATGGCTTGCCATACACGAGGTGAAAGGGAGATGTGCCCAAAGGTGTCTTGAAAGACGTCCTATATGCCCACAAGACCGAGTCCAAAAGCTGTGACCAATCCTTTCGGTCAGGGCGGACGACTTTCTGCAATATAGTCTTAATCTCCCTATTCGACACCTCGGCTAGACCATTCGTCTGTGGATGGTAAGGTGTAGCAACACGATGATCTATGCCGAACTCGCTAGCAAGTGCCTTCACCTGGTCGTTGATGAAGTGAGATCCCCCATCAGAAATCAGAACTCGTGGAACCCCGAACCGCGTGATGATATGCTTCCTCAAAAATCTGCAAACTGTCCTCGCATCAGCGGCTCGGGTGGGGATAGCCTCCACCCAACGACTCACATAATCCACGGCCAACAGAATGTACTCAAATCCCTGACTCTTAGGGAATGGACCCATGAAATCGATGCCCCATGCGTCAAAAACCTCACAGAAGTGAATGGGCTGCATCGGCATCATATCACGCTGTCCACAAGTGCCCATCCTCTGACAGTCAGTACACCTCTTCACGAACTCATCTGAGTCCTTGAAGAGGGTAGGCCACCACAAGCCGGATTGGAGCACTTTCTGTGCCGTTCTCCTCCCAGAATGATGTCCTCCTGCCTCAAGCTTGTGGCAGTAAGTGAGGACGCTATGGTGTTCCTCCTGAGGGATACACCGACGCCAGACGCTATCCCCTCCTTCGTGGTAAAGGATGGGATCCTCCCAATGGTAGGACTTGGCCTTCGCGAGGAAGGTCTCAAGCCTCTGCCTGGGCCAATCTTGTGGGACTTTCCCAGCAACGAGAAAGTTCACAATATCGGCGTACCATGGGAGTGAGGCGATAGTAAGGATCGCCTCATCTGGCAAGGTATCTCTAATAGGATCGATCTGCTCAGACTCCTCAGGCTGCTCTAATCGGGAGAGATGATCCGCCACCACATTCTTGACTCCAGGCTTATCTTTGATTTCAATGTCGAACTCCTGGAGTAGAAGGATCCATCTAGTCAGTCTGGCCTTGGCATCCTTCTTTGCCATGAGGTACCTGATGGCGGTGTGATCTGTGTACAAAGTCACTCTAGATCCAAGATATACGATCTGAACTTATCCAGGGCAAACACTACAGCTAGCATCTCCTTCTCTGTGACCGTGTAATTCCGTTGGGAGGAATCCAATGTGCGACTAGCGTAGTGTATGGCAAATGGAACTCCATCCCTCCTCTGTCCTAGCACTGCCCCTACGACAAAATCGGAGGCATCCGTCATGATCTCGAATGGGAGAGACCAATCAGGCGGCTGGAGGACAGGAGCCTCAATAACACACTGCTGGAGAGTCGCGAAGGACGAAAGACACTTGTCATCGATAAGGAACTCGATGTCTTTCGTCAAGAGGTCAGTCAACGGTCGGGCAATCCTGCTGAAATCCTGAATAAATCTCCTATAAAATCCAACGTGCCCCAGGAATGACCGTAGCTGCCTCAGATTGGACGGCGGTGCGAGTTTCCTAATGACATCAACCTTGGCCGGATCAACCTCCATGCCCCTGTTGGAGATGATATGGCCAAGCACCGTCCCTTGAGTCACCATGAAGTGACTCTTCTCCCAAGATAAAACCAAATGATACTCAATACATCGCTGGAGTACCCGGTCTAGGCAGTCAAGACAGGAGTCGAATCCGTCGTCGTAGACCGAGAAATCGTCCATGAAGACCTCCAAACACTCCCCTACCATGTCCGAGAAGATCGACAGCATGCACCTCTGAAAAGTCGCAGGGGCATTGCATAGCCCAAATGGCATGCGTCGAAAAGCATATGTGCCGAAGGGACAGGTAAAGGTGGTCTTCTCCTGATCCTCAGGAGCGATGGCCACTTGGTTGTAGCCCGAGTACTTATCCAGGAAGTAATAATGGCTCTTCCCTGCCAGTCTCTCAATGATCTGGTCAATAAAAGGCAGGGGGAAATGGTCCTTCTTGGTGGCCTGGTTGAGTCTCCTGTAGTCAACACAGACCCTCCAAGAGGTGGGTACTCGTGTAGCAATCTCCTCTCCCGACTCACTGATCACAGTCGTGATGCCCGTCTTCTTGGGCACCACATGCAAGGGGCTGACCCACTTGGAGTCGGAAATGGGATAAATAAAATCTGCACTCCACCATTTTGATATTTCCTTCATCACAACCTCTCTCAGGTTGGGGTTCAGTCGCCGCTGGAACTCACGCGACGGCTTCGCCCCCTCCTCGAGATAGATATGGTGGGAGCACACTGATGGACTAATCCCATGGAGATCTGCTACGCTCCATCCGATCGCCTTGCGGTTCTTTTCAAGAACCCCCATCAGACGGGATTCCTGCTCTCCAGTCAACTCGGCGGAGATGATGACTGGGTACATCTCTGGCTCGCCCGCAAGGAACCGATACTTCAGCGAAGTAGGGAGCGGCTTCAGCTCTGGAATGCTGGGTGCTGGCAAATCTGGCTGCGGAAGAAACTGAGTGAAAGCTGCTAAGTCTGCCAAATCTGCCTGGGAGAGGGAAAGCGTATTCTCGCAAACTGGATCGGGAGAAGGCTGCTCAACCGCGCTGTCTCTGCTCTACTCTGTATCAACCTCCTCCTCAACTGTAGGCTCAGGTGGACTCAGGTCTGGCATCTGATCATCACAATCTGCCCAATCAGACTCTGAATCCGAGGGATCTGCATCAACCGCGGTGGCATCAGTACCACCGGAAAACAAGGTGGCCTCAGTACCACCATCACTGAAAGTCGTGTCGCGATCAAGGACCGGCTCCGCTGCCTCTGTGGTATCCTGAACCAGGGCTGTGCTCTCCAGACTCTCCTCTGCTATCATCTCGGCATCAGCTGTATCTGAATATGAAAGGATGGTCTGTGCTGCAGGATCTGCCCAAGCTGCCTCATCGTCTGTGATCACAAAATCACAGTCCTGGTGGATGTCTGGCTCTACGTCTGTCAGCTGCTCTGAATCTGTACTCGCATCTGAGCGGGCTCTCTCTCTGGCTTTGTAGTCCTCGACCGTCTCTATTTGTATACTTTCGCCCTCGACGCGAAAGTACACCTTCCCGCTATCATGATCAGTCATCGCTTTGGCTGTGGCCAAGAACGGACGACCAAGGATGATGGGGGTATCGGTCACTGATTCAGGGATCTCCATGTCCAACACTACGAAGTCCACGGGGAATTTCAGGCCCTGAATCGTGACGATAACGTCTCGTAACAACCCCTTCGGCCTCTTGACAGATCGATCAGCGAACTGAAGGACTGTCCTGCTCCGTCGAAGAGTGCCCAACTCGAAGCGGTCGAGAAGGGCTGCCGGAAGAAGGTTGATCGACGATCCGCTATCTAGTAGAGTACGGTCGAACCTCTGCTCACTGATCTGGCATCTGACATATGGGGCCCCTGAATCTGGCCTCTTGGCTGGCAGTCGGTTTTGGATCGCAAAACACGTGGCTTTCGTCAGCACATGGATCTCTGAAGTGTGGTTCCTCCTCCTCCTCCTGACTGTAGTCCTGTCTCTCAAAGATCGCTGGAGAAGGGGGATGTGCTGCAAAGCCTCCTGGAGGGTCAATTGTATGTGGAATCTATCAATCATGCTCTGGCTGAACTCCTCCTGCTCTCTCTTTTTGGGACTTTTTTCTTTTTTCTTCCCCTTCCCCATCTGAAGGGCTCTAGGGAAGGGGATCACAGGGTCCTTCGCAGATGAAGGACTAGGAAAAGGCCTAGACGGCTCGACGGCCGGATCCACACATACATCATGCACCACAGTGGGACCAAAAGAAGCTAAACCTTTTCCTTTATTCAAACCAAAGTTCTGAGATACATCAAGGCGAGGAAAGACAACATCTCTCTCAACACAAACACCGGTGGCCTCAGTACCACCACGGGCTGGCTCTGCTGCTGCTGCTGGTAGACGTCTCGCGGCATCAGTACCGCGGGCTGGCTCGGCTAAACGGGTGGCGTCAGTACCACCTCCTCGATCTGGTGAAGCGGCGGCCTCAGTACCGCCAGAGGAATCAGCATCCTTGGTGGCCTCAGTGCCACCGTCATCATCTGGAGCGGCCTCAGTACCGCTCTCCTCCTCCTCATGTGGCGCCTCTGAAGTATCCTCGTGGTGAAGCTCAGATGAGGCGCCGCCGCCTGCTGGGGTCCTACCGCTCCTAAGTGCAACAAAATCAGCATCAAACAGATCCGAAGATGTATCAACAAATGGGTCACTAGGAGTGGCAAGCTCAGTGGAATCTACCTGCTCAGACTTCCTCTTGAGGTTGTTCGGGTTCGGCTCAATCTGTGCAGGAATGGCGGCCTTCCCCCTCACAAGGTCCCGCATCTCCTGGCGGAACTCATCCATCTCCCGTCCGAATGTGGCCTGCTGGTCCATGAGGAGGCGGGCGATATCATCCAAGGCAGGGCTCTCATGGGAGCCCGACGGGTAGCCTCTCTGGGGATGAGGCTGCTGGAACTGCTGCTGCTGAGGGGGGTAGGAGGTAGGGTGATGCTGGTATCCTGGGTGAGCCTGGTGCTCACGTCTCCACGACTGTCCCTGCTGCTGATAGGGACGAGGACCGAAGGATGATGGCTGGTGTGTCTGGTATGCTGGGGGCTGCTGCTGCGACTGGTGATCTCTCTGCTGACCGTACTGCCCTCCCTGACCTGACGGCTGCTGCTGGGGCTGGGCACCACCACTCCCCCACCTGAATCTGGGATGGTCTCCTCGGATCCCAGGCTGGGGGCGGTCATACCAAATCCCATTGACATCCATCAACGGCTCTGCATCGTAGGGGGCTGGCGGGAGTACTGCCAGAGGCTGGTCCGGCTGGTATACCACCATCTGCATGTCTGGAGATGGTGGGGACTGGTAGGTGGGCTGCGGCTGCTGGTACGGCTCCGCCTGTACAAGATGAACCTGTCTAGGATGCTGTAGGGAGCTGGAGCGCTGGGACGAGCTGCTGCTGCTGTCGGAGTCGCCTCGCGACTGAAGACGGGGCTGTAGAGCCGTCTGTGCCTCCTGGAGACACATGAGCTGTGTCTTCATGTCGCTCAGAGTCTGTGCCATTTGCTCCATCTGCTCTATTCCCTGGCACTGCTTCTTCTCAATCAGCTCCATGCGGTCCAACTTCTCGCTGATGATACCCATGTCCGCAGCGGATGACTCTGCCTGTGCTGCTGCGACTGCGGACGAACTGGATGGACCTGCATCGACCCGTGCTATCCGCTGGTACTGCACTGGTCCTGGCTGCTGTGGCTGGGGTCTCTGAATATACAACCTGGTCTGGGACATCACCATGTAGTTTTCGGCCATCTCCTCGTAGATGGCCCAGACCTGGTCGTGGTCCTTGGCAAAGTAGGACCCGCCGCAAGAAGCGTTCACCAGACCCTGAAGCTCTGGCGTCAACCCGCTGAAAAAGCTCTGAACTAGGTTCGGCTTGGAGATGTCGTGGTGCGGGCATCGGTCTAGGAGCTCTCGAAACCTCTCCCATGACTCATGAAACTGCTCGTTGGGGAACATGGAGAAGTTGCTGATCAGGGCCCTCGCTGCGTTCGTCCGCCCGAGTGGATATTACTTGTTCAAGTACTCGGTGCGGAGCTGCTCCCAGGTGTAGACAAACCTCCCTAGATGCTTTAGCCAGGTGGCTGCTCTATCTGCCAGTGAAAAAGGGAAGGCTATCATCCGAATCGTGTCCTGGTCCACGTGGCGATCGTGGACAGTACTGCAGATCATCAGGAACTCCTGGCGGTGGAGGTGGGGCTCCTCAGTGGCAAGTCCGTGGAAACGGGGCAGTAACTGCAAGGTGTTCGGGGGGAACTTGAAGTCCCCCACGATCGCCGGCACCACTACCCAATGATGCATGAGTGTCGATCCGGGGTTGTGCAACTCCCGCATCGGTCGTGGTGGTCCTCCTGCCGCGGCGCCTGCCACTGCGACGGCGGCTGCTGCTGCTGCTGCTGCGGCTGCTGCGGCTCGTGCCTCTGCATCAGGTATCTCCTCAGGCTCGCTCTGCTGGTCTCGCTCTGCTCTGAGCCTCTCCAACTCTCGCCTCATCTCTATCATGAATGCCCCCTGATCGCGTAACTGCTGCTGGACTGTCTCAAGTGATGCGATCAGGGTGGAGTTGATCGCTCCCTGGTCTAGTACAAAATGCTCGGGCTGACGGGAGTGATCATCTGAACTGCCGGCCATGGAGACGTCTGCAAAATCAAACGAGCCCAACTCAGGTGCTGTCAAATCAATCAGTCTCTCCTCGGGCTCGTGTCTCTCAGGCAGGAAAGAAAGGGGGTCGAGGGGGAACAGGGCGGAATTGTACTCGAGCTCGGAGAGCTGGTCTCGGCTCTCGCGAGCCAACCTAGATGATGAGGTAGACGTGCCCAAAAGCGGTGCAGCCAGAGGCTGCCTAAGAGACCGTCTACCCATCATCTCGATCTGGCGAGTAGTGCGGACGAGATCTGGAGAAACTATGATCACAAACAAACCCCCGGTTCACCAACGCGACGCGAGCTGAAGACCGTGAAAGTTCGGTCAGATTATCTTGTCAATTTTATTTGGTGAACACACAAAATATCAGAGCGCTTACGTGACCTGTTAGGATACCCGATGCTATCCCAACCGACTGGCCCGCACGGAAGAGTCGGTAATCAGTCGGGACTAGCACCGGAGGGCTCTACCTAGGGTGCGGGTCACTCTCTCGCGCATCCAAACCATACAGTGAGGGGGTTGCTCTCCCCAAGACAAAATTTTTAGGGTGAGCGGTTTTTAAGATCAATAGTATTAACCAGTCCCAATTTTATGGTTTCTCTTTTTAGTATTTTTCAAATCAAAACAAATGGCCTAACGAATTTTTCGGTTCTTTTGGTTATTTAGTCTAAAACAGGGGGAGAAGACGAAAAAGCCGATGCGCGATGAAATCAATGATGCATGCAAAGTTAGAAATGCGTACCTTGTCTCCAGCACTCTACATGCAATATGATCCGCGCATAAATGTAAAGACAGAAAGGAAACTACCTAAATGATGCAACGGGAAAGCCGAGTCCTAGATGAGCAATTTCTAGCGAAGAACCGTCTAACCGGTCACCGACCTCCAAGCCAAAGAGTCCGGTCTTGTCCCGTCCCTCCTCTATCCGACAAATCGGGGGTAGGAGAAAGCGCTTTACAGGACGGGCTGCGTCACATAGGCTACGAAGGCAAATGAGTCGGTTATTTTTATTAATGATTTTTAGTAGGTCCAATTATCATTCTATAGGAACAGATAAGCAGTTAGGTGTGGGGATCCTACTAATTACGGCACAATCACCAGAAATTCCTAAGTCTAGGGGCTCGAGCAAAAACCGCGTAAACACCGGAAAAGGCAGAAAGAAAATAAAATAAAACCAAAAACCGTGAAAAACCGCGCAAGTCCTAAGGGTCGCCCGAGCACACCGGTGCTCGGCGAAACAGACCCGCTAAGCAAGTCCACAAATGTCCAAGTGTCTTTGAGAGTGTCCTGTATTATTACAACAATAATGGAATAAAATAAAAAGTTCCTCTCCCACTCAACTCTCTCTCACTCTCTCCTACGGCTCCGTACAGAAGGGAGCTGCCTCCGAATCCCGCAGTTGCGTCGGCTTCTCGAAATCAGCCGCCTCGGTCCTCGGGCCCTCGCAAGAGAAAATAGAGTGGTCAGACCAATAAAAATAAGCAAATAATAAGAAAAATAAAACGAAAGAAAATGAGGGTATATATGCAAAAATGCAGAATAAAATAAACACACAAAAGAAAACAAAAACAAAAATAAAAGAAAAAGAAAATAAAACAAAATAAAACAAAATGAAATATGAACAAAAGCCGCGAAAAAGCCGCGAAAATAAAAACTAAAGGAAAAATAAAACTACTAAGCCGTGCTCCCCGGCAACGACGCCATTCTGATAAGGCGATCCGAACGACTAAGGTAAAGGTACAAAAATGGTCGTTGCGACCTCGGTCGCTCAGATGCGTTAAATCAAGAAAAATGAACCACTCAAAATAGATAAATCGATCAAAATACGAAAAGCGGTCCTGCTATGTGATTAACCTGGTATAGCACCCAGGGTCGAACTCAAGGAGCACGAGTTGGCCGAGAGGCCTACGAAGTAGTAAAAATAAAGAAAATAAAAGAACAAAATATTTTTAGTGGTTTTTAATTATTTTTATATTTTTTTGGATTTTTAATATATAAAGAAAATAAGAAAACAAAGGAGAAGCACACTTCAACAAATTATTCAAAGCATCAAAAATCAACCCAAAATTAAAACAAAAATGTTTTTATGTATTTTATATTTTTTAGTATTTTTGGTGAATTTTTGATAATTTTCTGATGTTTATTTTATTTTCTAAAAATCAACAGTAGCTAAAAATAGTGGTACTGTCCAGCCAAGACAAATGTCCCTAGATAAAATATCTAAGGGCCTCAAAATGGCCTGGAGGTAATTTTCCTATAAAGTAGATAAAACAAGGAAAATTCAGATACCAATTTTATTATTTTTGGATTTTTAATTTATTTACTAGAATTTTGATGGGCTTTTTAGTGTTTTTAAGTTTTTAGTGTTTTTAAGCAAGGAAAAATAGCCAAACTTGGCTAGAAAATCAAGCTAAGCTAAACAAACAATAACTAATTTTTATAGAATTTTTAAGTGAGTTTTTATATTTTTTGTGAATTTTCAAATTAGACAGTAACAAAAATGACTGTTTTTGAATTTTTAAAAATAGCAAACAAAAACAAAAATGTCCTCAAAAATCTACAAAAATTCTACACCATGGCAGGAGCCATGTGTCAAATTTTCGTTGGATTTGGAGGTGGTTTGATATTTTATTCAAAAATAAAGATAGGGCACTGTGCATAGGGACTGAAATGCAAATACCCAAAGTTCTGGGGGTCCAGGTGCAATTAACCCAGCAAAACACGCACCACGCGCGTGCCTGGGGCACTCAGGGACCTAAATGTAAGAAAAATAAGTTCCAAGGACTTATTGGTAACAGGTACCAAAAGTCCAGGGGCCTTATATGCAATTTACCCTAAATATCACGCACATGCGGAAATAAAACACGCACAGGGGTATAAATGCAAATATTCAAAAACTTTCATTCATTTAAGAACATCCAGAACTACAGGGTGGTCTACTGCAAATAACCCAAACAACACGTGACGAAGCACGTGGCTCACAACACACAGGGGTATAGATGCGAATAAACTAAAGCACGAGGTCCTCTATGCAAATTACCCTAAAACTAAACAACTGATTTAAATATTTACAGGACTAAAACGAAATAAAACAAAGACAGGGGCCTAAGGGTAAATTACCCTTTATTAAGCGAGGGTGCTGGATGCGCTCCACGTGGCGATCTGACGGCTGCGGATGGTGGGCGCTCCGGATCGTCCCTCTTCTAATCGAACGCTGCTGGTGGCTCCAAGAATGGACGGCCCGGATCTGAACTGGAGCGAAGGGGAGGCGATCGACGGCAACTGGAGGTCCTGGATGAACAGGCGGCCGGCGAACTTCGCCGGCCTCGTGGAAGCACCTCCGGCCTCCTCTGCTGCGCCTGAGTATCGGAGGAGCTCCGGCGTGAAGGTGCGCAGCTACTGATGCCCTCCGGTGCCTCAGCCGAGCTCGGGGGAGCTTCGACGAGGGTGGCGGAGGCGAGACTACTGGTCTGAACGGGAAAGGCCTCAGATGGCCTTTGCTGGACCTGCAAAACAACTCAGGAGACTCGCGGGTCGAGGGCAAAGTGCCTCGACCCGGTTAGGCGAAGTGGGGATGGCTGGTGCGTCGGAACGGCGGGCTCCGGCGAAGGTGGTGGACGGAGGAGCCCGGTTCCCAGCTCCTGTGCGAGCTAGGTTGAGTGAGTGGGTGCAGAAGGTGCGTCGGAGGGAGACGAACGTGGAGGTCGGGTCCGATGATCGAATGGTGGTCGGAACCGGGGTGAATCGGAAAAATACGGCGGCGGCGCAAATTGGGGGAAAACTGAAATCGAAGGAAATGGGTAGCCTAAGGGGTTACCTGGGTGAGCGGTGAGACTGTGGCGGAGCTGGGGAAGCTCCCGGTCTTCGCCTCAAGGGACGTCTCGGCCCGAGGCTCGAAGCTCGCTCAAGTGGCGGAGCTGCGGCGGCTACGTCGTCGGATCAATGGATTCGCCGGCTCTCCTCGCTGCAACAGGTCGGGGATGCGAGCTGTCACCTCACACTCTCTCTGGAGCTCACTGGAGAACGAAGAAAATGGCCAAAGATGGAGAGAGAAGGTGGCGGAGCAGCGGCTTTATATGGCTAGGGGTCCGAGAAGAATCGGTCCGGGCAAGCTCAGGAGCGCGCGGATCCCGAGGGAGCGGCTCCGGCGAGGATGTCGGATGCACGGCGAAGGATTCGAACCCGGGATTCAAGGAGATGGGTGTCGGGTTGAGCGGGTAGAAATAGGAGAAGTCGGGTCCGGAGCTCAGACCCGTGGGAAGTGGTCCTAGGGGGCCAGTTGACCGGGCGGTCAACATCCCCAGGACCCAATGAGGATGGGCCACGTGGCAGGATCTTGAAGCTCAAAATTAAGGTAGCTAGGGCCCGATTTTGCAAAAACTCAAAACACAAACTATTTTTATTTTATTTTTTTCTATTTTTTGGTGATTTTTAATAATTTTTCTGAAATGAAAATAGGCTATATATATAGTATGTACTATATATAGGTATATGCAATATATAGGGTTTTGATTTTTGATTTTTAATTATTATTTTTATACAATTTTATCCTTATTTTATATTTATTTATTTATAGACTAGAATAAGGAATAAAAGGGTGTTTTTATTTTATTTTTATTATTTATATACATAGGTAAAATAAATACATATATATATCTATATACATGGTATATGTACACTGTCTTTTTGTATTTTTAATTTTTCTATTTTTATTTTGTTTTGATTTTAATTGTTTTTATTTTATTTATTTACAATATATAACATATACTATTTACAAAAATTATAAAAATTAATTATATATTTACAAGGCTAAATAAATACATAGGTGTGGTTTATGTACATGGTGAAGGTGATGTTTTTTTGTTTCCTTTTTAATTTTTATATTTTTATCTTTTGTTTTTATATTCATTAATATATACAAGTATTTACAATCATCTTTTTGGTGAGGAAAATATATTTTTATTTATTTACACAAATATTTACACAAGAGCCCCTATCTCCCTCTACTTTGGCTTTTATGCGGTCAGGCCAATGCTGAGCCCTCCCTTGGGTTAGGTTGCTCAATATTTATTCTAAATATTTCCCTCTTGTTTTTTTAAATTTTTATTCTTTTATTTTTGCACAAAAACATGCTAATTATAGGTTTTTACACAATGCATGCTTTTGGTAATTATTTGTATTTACATATATCTACATGCATTTGCAAAGGTTTTTGTAGCTAAAATATAAGAATAAAGAGTGATGAATGGGTATTCATCAGTACTCCTTCCCTCCGGTCTACACCGTCGAGGCAGCCATTTCATCCCTTCATTTTTAGCGCATTTCATTAGTCTTAGGTGTAGGAACAAAAGCCCTCTAGAAATTTTGGAATCCATCGCGTGAATCGCCCTATTGACCATCCTCGCCGGAGCGCACCTCCGACCGTACCCCCAGCCACCGTTTCGCACCACATCTCCGCCCTCGCGAGGTCCAGGCAGTTTGCCCTGGACCTTCTAACCATTTTTGCAGGTCAATGGGCTTTGACTAGAGCCTGGAGGTAATTTTGGAGCCTCGCCGGAGCTCACGGGGCCCTATAGCTCCGCCACGTTCTCGTGAGCAGCTCGGCCACCGCCGAGCTCTTTTGAAGCCTCCAGCAGCTAAACGAGACCTCAGGGACCTTCCAGCCACATTTTGGAGCCAAGAATGTCATCGGAGGAGGAGCAGCACCGCGGAGAACCTCGGCTCGCCGGAGTTCTTCCGCGGTTCTTGCTCCAGCCCCCGCTGCCGTCGGATCAATGAGGAGCCCCAGACGCTACAACTGCCGTTGGATCGAGCCCGATCTCCACCGTCGGATCTTCTCGCGAGGATCTAATCCAAGCCGTCCAAGCCGAAGCGTCATCGCGTGTCCAGGGCGTGCCACGTGTCAATTGAACGGCCCACCGCCGTTCGATCTCCTGAGCGAGGGATTTTTGCAAGTATACCCTCGCGACTTTTGTAATTTTCTTTTAGTCCTGAAACTTTAATTATTAGTTTAAAATTTTTGTAAACTTTGCAAGTAGGCCCTTAGACTTTCCATATTTGCAGTTAGGTCCTCTACCACGTCACCTCACGTGACCTGTTCACGTGAGGTGTGGGCATTTTGCAGAGAGACCCTCAGCCTTTTATTTATTTCGTTTTAGTACGCCAAGTTCTGTATTAAGTATTAACTTTTTGGGAAAATTGCGTGTAAGCCCCTAGGGGTTTTTGAAATTACTTTTGGGTCCCTGCCAGGCGCGTGCATGCCACGCGCCCTGGTGGGTATTTTGCACCGACACCCTTGCGGGTTTGCAGATTTGTAATTGGTCCATAAAATCTAATATTCAGTATATTATTTTGTGGAAAAATTGCTTGTATGTCCCTGGACTTTTGGATATTTGCACTTATACCCCTGCCAGGCTGTGACATTTTTTTGCTTGCTTGATCTATTTAATTAAGGCATCATTTTAACTTGAAAAATTCCACAAAAATTAAGTTAAGCTCCTGTTACTTGCACTTTTACGCCATATTTTTGGTTTTTGATTTTATTGCATTTTCATATTTATTAAAAATCAAAAACTTGCCTTTTGCCTACTGTCTAGCTTAGAAAATACCAAAAAATATTAAAATACCTTAAAAATTCCAAAAAAATTCCCCACTGTCTATTTTAACCTATTTTAGTGTCAATCCAAAAACCACTAAAAATCTCAAAAGAAAAACCTTAAAATTTCGAAAATACTCAAAAACTTCTAAAAAATCTTAAAAACTATAGAAAACTCTAAAAATTGTAAACTAAGGTTCTGTAGATTCCTTATTTTCTCATCTTTATTTTAAAATTAGTTTGGAAAATTTTGGTGGCTGTTTGATAGTTTTAATTCCCATTTTACTCCCAGTTAGTAGCTAATTCCCTGTTTTAGTTTATTTCAGTGTTTAAAAATACCAAAAATATTTTGAAAAATATCCAAAAATCACAAAAACAATAAAAAATTATAAAAATACCAAAAAGATTTTATTCCTGAATTTTTGGCTATTTTTGCATATTTTTATAAATATTGTGGCACCTCTTTTATTACCTTGTTTATATATTCAAATATTAAAAAAAATATAAAATATAAAATTTTATAAAAATCAGAAAATTAAAAATCAAAATACAAAATAAAAAAAATTAATTAAAAAAATTAAAAACCCACAAAAATCCTTGCATTGCATAGTGCAGACAACACTTCACACTCACACACACACACACTAGTTTGATCTACCCTGTTTGCTCCCTGTGTTCGAACTCTCTACATACTTGCTTGCTATACACCATTTATGTAGAGTTAAAAATAAAGTTTAACTTCACATTGCTTGTCATTGTTTGATATCTATAGTGTGGGTTAATTGTTGATCAATCACGATTTATTGTGGGTCGCCACAGCGACGTATTAGTCCCGCCTTGTGAGGACTATTTAGACCCTCGATAAAACGTGGTTATCAAATGGCACTGTTGCCAGGGAGCAACAACAAGTAGTTCACACTTTTGCTTGATTGTGTTTGTTGTCTTCATTATTGCTTTCACTTTTATCTCTCTTATTTTTGATATATTTTGTTGAGCTTTCTGACCACTCGTTTGTCTTCTTGCGAGGGATCGCGGAGCGAGGAGAATCGCCTAGGGGATCCGAAGCAACCACGTGAAGCGGAGCTGGCTTTTCTTAAGCCAAGACGACAGGAGAGAGCAGGAGGAGTGAGAGAGTGCTTAGATTATCTTGCATTTTCTTTTTGTGAGAGAGTGACTATTAATTTGTAATAATACATGGACTTGGACACTCAGACTTCCGGGCCTAATTTCCGGGTGTTTGTTCACCGGGGGCTCACCGCGATTTTCATCACGTTTTTCAATTGTCATTTTCCGATCTTGTTTTCATTTTCATTTCTTTTGTGGATTGAGCCCTTAGCTTTAGGCTTGCTTGTTCGATTAGATTAGGTCCAAACACACTAATAACCTTTGCATGCACCTATAGATCGTATTTGGACTTAGTCTAATTAAACAGTTAGTCGTTAGTCGTCGATCCGCGCGCTGCGAGCTCATCCTGCCAAGCACTTCTCCTAAACTCGATGTGTCGAGAGAAGGAGTGGTGAGCCTAGACCGGACCTTAGGATTGGAGATTAGTGGTTGACTCGTGGTTCTTCACGTAGCAGTTGCCTATCTTAGGACGATTTCCTCATTGCATACCGGCATGTAATTTAGGTTTATAAAATTCTGCTTTGCATCCCGCATGGAGAGAGCTGGGATTCGCTGTAAGTCTTCTTACTTTGCATCCATCATTTAGGCACAAAGGTGAGATTTCCACCTTGGTGTCGACTTGCATTGGCTTTTCCGACTCTATTCTCCCTCTGTTTTTGGACAAAGTAGGATCAAGAAAATACAAAAACCGTTAGGCACTTGTTTGAATCAACTCAAAAGAAGCGATAACACCAAAAAAATTAAAAAAGGGACTGCTAAGAAAACCTTGACCAAAAATAAAATTGGTAGTTGGATTCATTGATTGGGGAGAGCAACACCCTCACTTGTATTCAGGTTGCATGGGAAGGTCTCCTTCCAAGTGAGCAGAGTGCTTTGTAAGGATTAGAGCCCAAATCCCAGCTTGTGACTGCCTTGTGTATCGCCTGGATTTCCGAAGTATTGGCGCTACTATCGTACGTAGGAGAGTAGGGCTTGGTCGCCATTGGTGACTCACTATTGTGTGAGCATCGACCTTGTCCAAAGTACCGAGCATAGGCCACGCCTTCACGGGTGTGTCTGTCTCACCGTCTGCGTCCAAGTAGGATCTTGCACGCTCACGGGTGATTTCATTGTGAGCGAGATCCGAAGTATCGGTTTCGCCTATCGGCTTCCTCCCTCTTATTCTTTGGCTGAGTAGGGATCCTGGAAGGGTTACAAGGACCTTAAAAAGCGCAAGCTACAGGTTACACAGGAGGAGGACAAGTACGAGAATACTTTTCCGACAGTACTCTCTCTCCTTTAGGCATAGCGCTCTAAGGACTCGTGATAAGATTAATTTCTGAATTCAAGCTAAAACCGACAAGATAAAAGCCGAACCTTCACGGCTTCATGTGTTGAGTTGGTGAACTCACCCCTGTTTTGTGTTTGATTGCTAGTTCTATTTAGGTCAAGATCAAAAACACATCACAATTGTGCGCACTTTTGCTTCTCATTTCTTTCTTCTTCTTCTGCATTCACCCTGCTCTTCCCAATAATCAAGATGATGGGACAGAGATCTCTTAGGTCGACTCTGTTGGCAACACTATCCAGCACTCCTCCTCATTCATCTAGGACAACCTCGGAGAGTCCTCTCTCCGAGCCTGAGTTCACATCCACCCTGTTCTCCCTCGACCACCCTTAGATCCGAGACCAGGGAACCTTCATGGGTGACCTCATGCGAGAGATAGCTCAGATGAGAGAAAAACGACCTGGGGGTGGTGGCGGTGGTGGAGGAGGACCTGATGCAGGAGGAGGTGATCCCGACGTTGAGAGACCACCACAGACTATCATGAGGGAATTGCACAATCCAGCCGCATCCCTCACTCATCGTTGGATCAGACTTCCGCCTATCCATGGAGATTTTGAGCTTCGGCCCCACACCATTCAGCTTCTACCAAAATTCCATGGGTTGCCGACCGAAGAGCCACACCTCCACCTCCAAGAGTTTGAAATGATCTGCAGCACGATCCATGACAGGCTGATGACAGAGGACACGATCAAGATGATCGCCTTCCTGTTCTCATTGGTTGACAGAGCTGCATATTGGCTCAAACACCTGGGGTGATTCATCAACACATGGGCAGATCTCCGGACCGCGTATTTGAAGAAATACTACCCTCTCGGCCGAACTAATGTAGCTAGAGCGATGATCAACAACTTCGTCATGATCCCTAATGAACAGTTTCATGAAGCTTGGGATCGATTCCGAGAGCTCATTGACCGGTGTCCACATGACGATATCTCCAAGCCCAATCTAGTTCAAAGCTTCTTTTGTGGGCTGACATCGGAACTACAGGGGCTTGTCAACGCCTCTTGCGGTAGGTCCTATTTTTCGAAGGGTGAAGACGACGTTTGGGCCATCTACGAAGGCATGGCAGAGAACTCCACCGTCATGGCCCAAGCCCGTGTTTACACACAGCAGAAGCCCCCGTAAGGAGCAGGATCATTCCAGAGGATCGCCCGCATCGATGCCGGTCCTAACACATCGTCGGCAGCCGCAGCCCAAGCCGAATCAACCGCAACCGACATGGGCATCATTAGTGAGAAACTGGACCGTCTCGAGATCCTCGAGAAGAAACAGATGCAAGGCATGGCCTAGATGGACCAAATTGCCAAGACGATGAGTGACCTGAAGACACAGATCCTTTGCGTCCAGGAGGCACAGACTTCTTCCCAGCAACCTTCCAGGTCACGGGCTGACCCCAGCAGTAGCAGCTCCAACCAACCTTCTACCTCGTACCGCCAAGTCAACCATATCCAGGCAGAGCCGGTCCCGCTGCTACAGTATTACCCAGCACAGCCGCCATCTCAGGATACTCAAATGGTGGTCTATCAGCCGGAGCAGCCACTGGCAGTTCTCCCTCCACCCTCATTCGAGCAGGAACCATTGATGAAAGTCAATGGGATTTGGTACGACCGGTACCCTCAGCCCGGGATTCGTAGTGATCACCCCGGATTCCGTTGGGGCAACGGTGGCTCCTCCTCCCAGCCGTAGAATCCAGCTCAAGGACAGCAGAGCAGCCAGCAGCAACAGCCCCAGTATGCCCACCAGCCGCAGTACCAGAGTGGTCCTCGTCCCGCCTATCAAGGACAGAAGTAGAGGCAGCGACAACAACCTCATCAATCTTACCCCATCCTCCCCAGTATCAACTGCAGTAGCAGCAGCCTCATTTCCCGCAAGGGAACCCATCCGGTTCTCAAGCCCCCGTTTTTGAGAACCCAGCTCTCGATGATCTTACCCGCTTGCTCTCCGAACAGAGAGCATCCTTCAGGCAAGAAATGGATGAATTCCGGCAGGAGATGAGGGAAATCATCAAAGGCAAGGCCGCCATACCCGCTCAGATTGAACCTAACCTGAACAATATGAAAAGAAAGTCTGAGCAGGTAGAGTTTACAGAGGATACCTCTCATAGTGACTATTTGAGTGACATATCTCTTTCTTTGTATGATGCTGATTTTGTGACTACTAGGAGCGGTAGGATGCCAACCGGCGACGCCTCTTCTGAGCGACAACCACCAGCTGAATCAGGAGTGCCAGAGGAGCAGAGTAGCGGTGCTGATGCCACTAATACTGGTGTTGAAGACGGTGGTGCTGAGGCCACCAACGATGGAGATCCAGACGATGGTACTGAGGCCGTCGTGATACCATATGCAGACGGTGGTGCTGATGCCACCATTTTGGATGCAAAACCAGAGCGCGGTGCTGATGCCGCGAAGATAGGTGCCAGTGGTGGTACTGAGGCCACCACATCTACTTTTGTTGAGCCCACATATGTGATGTTACCACCTTTTGTATCTATGGACTGTGGTAACGAAAAGAAAAACAAAAATATGAATAAAGGAAAGGCTTCTGTTCACATTGCGGATACATATGTGTTGAATGATGATGATTGTATGGATTCCATTCATTCACAGGCACAGGGACCTATTCCTAGTCCTCCATCTGAGGAGGCCCCTACCATCCCCTTCCCAGTAGCACTCCTCCAAGGGAAGGGGAATAAAAAAGAAAATCCAAAAAAGAACCAGCAGGTAGAGTTCAGCAACCAAATGATTGACAGATTCCACATTCAGCTGACTCTACAGGAAGCAATTGAGCATATCCCCTTCTTCAAAAAGAATCTGAAAGAGAACTACTGTCCGCAGGAAGAAGAGGTATAGAGATCATATCTATATGCTCACCCATGACACTTGCTGCACCATTCAAAATAAACTGCCAGCCAAGAGACCAGACGCAGGAGCTCCCTATGTCAGATGCGAGATTCAGGAGCAGCAGTTTGATCATACTCTATTAGACAGCAGCTCTTCAATCAACCTTCTTCCGGCAGCCTTACTCGACCGATTCGAGTTTGGTCCTCTTCTTAGGAGCAGGACAGTCCTTCAGTTTGCTGATAGGTCGACTAAGAGGCCGAAGGGGTTATTGAAAGACGTGATCGTTACCATTCATGGCCTGAAATTCCCCATGGACTTCGTTGTGTTGGACATGGAGATCCCTGAGTCGGTAACTGATGCCCCCATCATACTCGGACGTCCATTTTTGGCCACATCCAAGGCAGTGACCGATCATGATTGTGGGAGGGTATGTTTTCGCGTAGAGGGCGAAACCATACAAATAGAGATGATCGAGGAAATCAGAGCCAGAGAACTTGAATGCTCGGAGCAGTCCAGCGAATCCGCGCAGATGACAGAGGAAGAGCTAGACATCCACCAGGAGTGTGATTTTGTGATGACAGATGATGAATCCAACTGGACAGACCCTGCAACACCGACCCTCGCCCTGCCTACAGATTCACTATATCTAAAGCTTATGGCAGTCGAGAGCCAGGAGAGCACATCCCTGGATGAGGATACACCTGAGGCTGACAGCGTTGGGACGAACGGTGCTGATGATTTTCATTCTTGCTCATCTTCTTCTGATCCCTCAGATTCAGACATTGACTGGGATGATTTTGATGACTATTTGCCTTGTCTGATTCCTTCTGAGCCAACAACCATGACAGAGTGCGAGCCAGTGCAGTTTATTGATGATTCAGCAGGCCGCCCTTCGTCAGAGATTCATGTAGAGCTAGAGTTCTCCCATGCAGACCTGGTCGCCTTCACACAGACATATCAGAAGCCAGATCTGCCACCTCCCAGTTATTCGGAACTGAAACCTCTACCGCAGTCGTTGAAGTATAGATTCCTTGCGGGTGAGCCAGATATGCATCCAGTCATTATCTCAACAGGTTTGACTGGAGAACAAGAATCTCGTCTGATGGAGGTTCTTGAAAGAAACCACAAGGCAATAGGATGGAGTATAGCTGATCTCCAGGGGCTGAGCCCGAATATGTGCTCCCACCACATCTATCTTGAGGACAACGCTAAGCCGTCGCGTGAGTTCCAACGACGGCTGAACCCGAATCTTCGAGATGTGGTCATGAAAGAAATATCGAGGTGGTGGAGTGCTGATTTTATCTACCCCATCTCCGACTCCAAATGGGTTAGTCCACTACATGTGGTACCCAAGAAGACGGGTATCACGACAGTTGTCAATGAGTCTGGAGAGAAGATCGCTACTCGAGTACCCACTTCTTGGAGGATCTGTGTGGACTACAGAAGATTGAATGAGTCCACCAAGAAGGATCATTTCCCGCTACCCTTCATTGATCAGATTATCGAACGGCTAGCTGGGAAGAGTCATTATTGTTTTCTTGACGGGTACTCTAGATATAATAAAGTGGCTATTGCACCCGAAGACCAGGAGAAAATGACATTCACCTGTCCGTTTGGGACTTATGCTTTCAGACGGATGCCCTTTGGTCTATGTAACGCTCCAGCGACATTCCAAAGGTGCATGTTGTCCATATTCTCGGACATGGTGGATGACTGTTTAGAGGTCCTCATGGATGACTTCTCGGTCTATGGCGACGGGTTCGATGCTTGTCTTGACTGCCTAGACCGTGTGCTTCAGCGCTGCGTTGAGGTCAATCTTGTCTTGTCTTGGGAGAAGAGTCACTTCATGGTGACTCAAGGGACGGTCCTTGGTCATATCGTCTCCAATAGGGGCATGGAGGTCGATCCGGCCAAGGTGGATATCATCAGAAAACTCAATCCACCGTCCAATTTGCGCCAGTTGCGGTCTCTTCTGGGGCATGTCGGTTTCTGCCGACGGTTCATTCAGGACTTCAGTCGGATTGCCCGACCGCTTACTGATTTGCTGACGAAAGACACCGAGTTCATTGTCAATGATAAGTGTCTTGCGTCTTTTGAGACTCTCAAAGATATGGTTGTTTCAACTCCTGTCCTTCAGCCACCCGATTGGTCTCTCCCATTCGAGATCATGACGGACGCTTCAGATTTTGCTGTTGGGGCTGTGCTTGGACAGAGGAGGGATGGTTTTCCTTTTGCCATTCACTACGCCAGCCGGACTTTGGATGCCGCTCAGCGGAATTACACTGTGACTGAGAAAGAGATGCTCGCCGTAGTCTTTGCTCTGGATAAGTATCGATATTATATTCTCGGATCTAGAGTGACTATTTACACTGATCACACCGCCATCCGGTACTTAATGGCTAAGAAGGATGCCAAAGCACGTCTGACCAGATGGTTCCTTCTGCTCCAGGAATTTGATATTGAGATTAAGGATAAGCCTGGAGTCAAGAATGTGGTGGCGGATCATCTCTCCATATTGGAGAATCTTGAGGAATCTGAGCCCAGCGCACCTATCACAGAGACATTTCCAGATGAGGCGATCTTGGCTATCACCTCGCTCCCGTGGTACGCTGACATTGTGAACTATCTTGTCGCCAAGACAGTCCCACAAGGTTGGCCCAGGCAAAAACTCGAGACCTTCCTAGCGAAGGCCAAGTTTTACCATTGGGAGGATCCCGTCCTTTATCATGAAGGAGGGGACAACATCTGGAGGAGGTGAATTCCTCAAGAAGAGCATCATAGCATCCTCACATACTGCCACAAGCTTGAGGCAGGAGGACATCATTCTGGAAAAAGGACATCACATAAGGTGCTTCAATCCGGCCTATGGTGGCCTACTCTCTTCAAGGATTCTGATGAGTTCGTGAAGAGATGTACTGACTGTCAGAAAATGGGAACCTGCGGACAGAGAGACATGATGCCCATGCAACCCATTCACTTTTGTGAGGTTTTTGATGCATGGGGGATTGATTTCATGGGCCCGTTTCCTAAGAGTCAGGGATTCGAGCACATTTTGCTCGCTGTAGATTATGTCAGCCGATGGGTTGAGGCCATACCCGCCCGAGCCGCAGATGCTAAAACCGTGTGCAAATTCTTGAGGAAAAATATCATTTCACGGTTCGGGGTACCGAGAGTCTTGATTTCAGATGGGGGGTCTCATTTCATCAATGACAAGGTTAGGGCCCTTGCATACGAGTTTGGCATTGACCATCGGGTTGCCACACCGTATCACCCTCAGACTAATGGTCTTGCCGAAGTATCGAACCGGGAGATAAAAACAATCTTGTAGAAAGTTGTCCGCCCAGACCGAAAGGATTGGTCACAGCTTTTGGACTCGGTCTTGTGGGCCTATCGGACTTCTTTCAAGAATCCATTGGGGACATCTCCCTTTCGTCTCGTCTATGGCAAGCCGTGCCATTTGCCAGTGGAGATCAAGCATAAATCTTTTTGGGCAGTCACTGAGTTACTGTTAGATCCCGAGAGCATAGGAGAACAGAGAAGAGCAGAGTTGGCAGCCCTGGAAGAACTGAGAGATACAGCCTTTTCCAACAGTCTACAATACAAGGAGAAAGTGAAGACATGGCACGATTCGCATATCAGCCATAAACAGTTTGAGCCAGATCAAAGAGTATGGTTGTTTGATTCCAGGCTGAAATTATTCCCAGGGAAATTACATAGCAAGTGGAAAGGTCCGTATGTGGTTAGGAAGGTACATGACAATGGCAGTATTGACATATCCGAACCGTCATCTTCCTCTACCTTCCGTGTCAATGGTCAACGCCTGAGACTTTATCTAGCTCATGATCCACCGACCATTGACGTTGCCCCCATTCTTTTGGTATGAGATGTATTCTTTGACTCATATCATCTGCATCTCATACATGGTGATCACTTGCATCTTCCGCTGTACAGATCATCTGTCTATATCATGCTTTCATCTGTCAATCTCTTTTCTTCTTTTCTTCTTTTCCTTTTCTATTTTCTTTATCTATCAAAAAGGTGCCGCCCTTGTAGCCAGTTTTCCATACTTAGGACGTACTTTGTCCTAAGTATAGGGGGGTGTGCACCCCGAGTTTCTCTATTTTTTGATCCTCTCCATTGTCTCCTCTTCTTGTCTATACTTAGGGATATCTTACCCTAAGTATAGGGGGAGACAATCTGAGTACGATCTGTTCATTCCCACCCTTGACCCTCCCTGCGTTGTGTACAGTCTGCTATACTTAGGATTATTTGATCCTAAGTATAGGGGGGACGGTCAACTTCTTATTGGTTCATTCATTTATTCCTTTATTCTTTAGACTTGCTTATACTTAGTACGAGTTATGTCTTCTCTTTTCTCTCCGATCTATGAGGACATAGCTCAAGCTAAGTATAGGGGGGTCGTATATACTATGTATATACTTTAGCCATAACTCATACTTTCGTATTTTTCTAAAAATATGGCTAATAATTCTTTAAAATTCATTAAAAACCTTAATAGAAAGGTGTTTTGTTCCTCAAATTCTCTTTGTATATACTGATTAATAAATCAGGTGAAAATGTTTTTTGCAAAAAGTTTGAAAAATGGTTTGAAAATCTCTGTGAAAATCTATTGAAAACTATTTTGAAAACGTTTTGTTACATGTTTTCAACCTCTGTAAAATGTGTAGTTTGTAAAATTTATTTTCATTGTGTGAAATAAAAATGTTTGAAAAATGATTTGCAAATGGTTTGAAAAATGGTTGCAAAAATGTTTTGAAAAATCTATCTATACTATTTGGAAAACCTTTGCAAAATGATTTTCAAATGTGTGTACATGTTTGTAAAATGTTTGTAAAAACTATTTTGGACTATAGTTTTCAAAATTCTTTGAAAAACATGTGTCAAATAAGTTTGAGGAATATTTACATCACACCTAAAATCCATTATTTGTATATATGTATAAAAGTGATCACTTACCCTGTAAATTCCTAAAATCCACTTCTTGTATATTTAAGAAGCACTCCCGTGTAAATATTTTTCACTTAGTTTTCAGCCAAAAACTTCTTGTTTCCAAAAATCCCAAAAACATTTGCAAAATCATCATCTTTTCAAAAATCCAGAAAAAGTTCAAAATCTTTGAAAATTGCATCACAAAAATATTTTCAGCATTGCATATCATAGCATAAGCATTTTTCGGATTGAGTTTGATAGTTGAACAAGTCTAAGTAAAATCCGGAGATTGGAGCTTGATTGGACCTTAAAATCTACCTAATAACAGGAGCCTTATAGGAACTGGGTTTGAGGTACTTCAGGTCTAGTTGACTTAATTCTTTGAGGATCACGGGACTTGGTTCAATGGATTTTTGACTGCCTAAGTAGAGTATTTCGGAGCATATGCACGACTCTTGTTGATAATGACCTAACTTGGACATCTGCACCTTTCACATGGCTCAACTCAGTTGGAGTGGTGAGGGGATTGGATTTGCCGGTATGAGACGCACACAAGTGGAAACATTTGTCCTCCTCTAGGGAGGGAAGTGCACCCCAACCCGTCCAGTGATTAGGAAGTCTAAAGACAGGAGGCTGTGGGTTGCAATAAAGCTTCAAAAGAGGGATAGTCTACTGGCCCAAGAGGAAAAACTCCTTATGTAAATGCTGCTGTGAATAGTATCCAAAAAAAATGTGTTCAGGCATGTACAAAAATCAAAAGCCTGCAAAGTATGTACAAATGTTGTAAAGTCAATGAGCAAGCTTGAGTTCCAAAGTCATATCATGTGAGCCTGCAGCAGGATGACTAGACTACACTGGTCTTGCATCCCAGGATAGGTAGCTACACTGGCTACCGTCCATTCCTCTCTTCACCCCCTCCTCTTGAGCTGGTTGCCACTTGAAATTAGAAGGGAATACCCCGCTCCTCGAGGATGGATTTATTGGATTGAGGAATCATTGGGTTGTCGTACTGGAGAAGTCAGTTTCTTTGTCATTCTAGTTGGGGAGAGCCACCATCACTTACACTGTACGAGTCAGATTCATAGTCGTAAGGGTTTGCGTATGAATTGAGATATTTCTGACCTGGCTATTGAGGAGACTTGAGCAAAGTTCTGGGGTTCTCAGGTACTGTTGGATTTCAAATTCGGTTCTCATTAAGGTTCCGCTCGCACTAAAATTCTAGAGGTCCGACTTAAGCTCCAAACTTTGATTTTGTGAAGACAAGTTTGACAATTCAACTAAATCCAAGTTCTTCTTTTTTTTCCGTTTCTTTTTGCACTTATTGCATAAGTGTTTGCTAGGGACTAGCAAAGGTAAAGTATAGGGGGATGATGAATCCACATTTCGTCATCTTTATTCTATCATTTTGGCCTCAAAAACCCTAGCAAATGCCTGTAAATAGCATTAAATAGAGCAATTTAGCATGCATGCATGTGCATCCAATTAGTATATAAAATACTGTAATTAAAGCCAAAATTATAGAATAAATAAAAAAAAGAAAAAGAATAAAATATTGTAAATATTTTATGATCCAAACCCCCGAGACCTAGGCATCTTGATGAATAGGTCGACAAGGAATAAAGTAGGGGGAGATAAGGGGTAAATGCCTGTTCATTTCATTCATTCTTTAGTCATTTTGGGACCTATTTGTGGTTCCACTTTTTATACATCAAATAAAGGAACTTTGTACATGAAATTGTAGATAATTTTATAAAGAAAAATACAAAATTGATTTCACTGAAAAATAATGTACAGATAAAAAGTTATGGTCTGCATAAAAATCCAGAATCCCAACTTCCCAGACCCGTATCTCACAACTGAAAACTACAAATGCATCAAACTCACCTTTAATTGTATATATAATAAAATAATCTATTTAATGGTAGTGGTTTCATATTTGGCGGAGCTACAGTTTGAAAGTTGAGTTTTGGACCCTCATTGTGTACTTGTACAGAATAAAATATTCAGTTTATTCTTTATTCATTATTTTTATAATTTTATATTTTTATAATTTTGTGAATATTATTTATAATAATTATGTACATTAAAACAGGAATAAAAACCCAAATAAATCCTAAATAAAAATATATATACATAAAATACACAGGTATTATACCTATATACATACCTATACAATACCTACTTATGTTTTATTAAATATACAAAACATATCAGAAAAATAAAACAAAAATATATTTATGTGTATAAAAGTATTTTATGATTTTATAAAATATTAAATAAAAATAATAAAATTAAAATACATAAAATAAAAATAAAGGAATAAAATGTATAGATAATATACCTATATAGGGTATAAAAAAGTAACTTGTAAAAATATATCTCATAAAAATAATTAGAAATCAGAATAAAATACTACATAAAATAATAAATCTTTTTTATTTTATAATCAAAATTTAATTCGTTTATTTTCCATTTTTTATTGAATTTACAATATGATTTTCAAGGGTTTTTCCTGGTTGGTCCACGTGGACCAACCAGGGGGCGGTCTTCATTGACTCTGGTCAACTGCCTGCCCTCCACCCATGTGCGTCTGTCAGAACGCATTTGACCTCGTTTTGGTCGATTTTTCCAGGACACATCTTGCACCGATTCATGATGGAATCTTCACGACTTTTTCTCCTTGATTATCAGGCTTACTCGCCCAATGTTCATCTCGAGGATTGGATCATTGTGCCGCCCAATACACCTCGGTCTTTGGGGAGTTTGAATCACTTTGTCAAACCACATAAAACATCCCCTTGACTTCGATTTGAAAATCAAACCCCTCAATCCATAGGATAGCTCCCAATCTTGTTCCTGAAGCTCGAGGGAGGTGACAGCTCTCTCTGGAACTCTTCAGATTGGACGGGCAACGCCTGAGGAGCCTCCAGCACCTCCCCCTTCTCCGGCGGTCAAGGTACTCCTTCCCTTCGGTCTACACCGTCGAGGCAGCCATTTCATCCCTTCAGTTTTAGCGCATTTCATTAGTCTTAGGTGTAGGAACAAAAGCCCTCTAGAAATTTTGGAATCCATCGCGTGAATCGCCCTATTTACCATCCTCGCCGGAGCCCACCTCCGGCCGTACCCCCAGCCACCGTTTCGCGCCACATCTCTGCCCTCGTGAGGTCCAGGCAGTTTGCCCTGGACCTTCTAACCATTTTTGCAGGTCAATGGGCTTTGACTAGAGCCTGGATGCAATTTTGGAGCCTCGCCGGAGCTCACGGGGCCCTATAGCTCCGTCACCTTCTCGCGAGTAGCTCGACCACCATCGAGCTCTTTTGAAGCTCCGGCAGCTAAACGAGACCTCAGGGACCTTCCAGTCGCATTTTGGAGCCAAGAACGTCACCGGAGGAGGAGCAGCACCGCGAAGAACCTCGGCTCTTCGGAGTTCTTCCGCGGTTCTTGCTCCAGCCCCCACTGCCGTCGGATCAAGGAGGAGCCCCAGACGCTACAGCTGTCGTTGGATCGAGCCCGATCTCCACCGTCGGATCTTCTCGCGAGGATCTAATCCTAGCCGTCCAAGCCGAAGCGTCATCGCGTGTCCAGGTCGTGCCACGTGTCAAGTGAACGGCCCACCGCCTTTCGATCTCCTGAGCGAGGGATTTTTGCAAGTATACCATCGCAAGTTTTGTAATTTTCTTTTAGTCCTGAAACTTTAATTATTAGTTTAAAATTTTTGTAAACTTTGCAAGTAGGCCCTTAGACTTTCCATATTTGCAGTTAGGTCCTCTACTACGTCACCTCACGCGCCCTGTTTATGTGAGGTTTGGGCATTTTGCAGAGAGGCCCTCGGCCTTTTATTTATTTCATTTTAGTACGCTAAGTTCTGTATTAAGTATTAACTTTTTGGGAAAATTGCATGTAAGCCCCCAGGGGTTTTTTAAATTACTTTTGGGTCCCTGCCAAGCGCGTGCAAGTCACGTGCCCTGGTGGGTATATTGCACCAACACCCTTGCGGGTTTGCGGATTTGTAATTGGTCCATAAAATCGAATATTCAGTGTATTATTTTGTGGAAAAATTGCTTGTATGCCCCTAGACTTTTGGATATTTGCACTGATACCCTTGCTAGGCTGTGACATTTTTTTGCTTGCTTGATCTATTTAATTAAGGCATCATTTTAACTTGAAAAATTCCACAAAAATTAAGTTAAGCTCCTGTTCACTTGCACTTTCATGCCATATTTTTAGTTTTTGATTTTATTGCATTTTCATATTTATTAAAAATCAAAAACTTGCTTTTTGCCTACTGTCTAGATTAGAAAATACCAAAAAATATTAAAATACCTTAAAAAAATCCAAAAAAATTCCCCACTGTCTATTTTAACCTATTTTAGTGTCAACCCAAAAACCACTAAAAATCTTAAAAGAAAAACCTTAAAAATTTGAAAATACTCAAAAACTTCTAAAAATCTAAAAAATTATAGAAAACTCTAAAAATTGCAAACTAAGGTTCTGTAGATTCCTTATTTTCTCATCTTTATTTTAAAATTAGTTTGGAAAATTTTGGTGGCTGTTTGATATTTTTAATTCCCATTTTACTCCCATCCACTAGCTAATTCCCTGTTTTAGTTTATTTTAGTGTTTAAAAATACCAAAAATATTTTGAAAAATATCCAAAAATCACAAAAACAGTAAAAAATTATAAAAATACCAAAAATATTTTATGCCTGAATTTTTGGCTATTTTTGCATATTTTTATAAATATTGTGGCACCTCTTTTATTACCTTGTTTATATATTCCAATATTAAAAAAAATATAAAATATAAAATTTTATGAAATTCAGAAAATTAAAAATCAAAATACAAAATAAAAAAATTAATTAAAAAAAATAAAACCCACAAAAATCCTTGCATTGCATAGTGTAGACAACACTTCACACTCACACACACACATTAGTTTGATCTACCTTGTTTGCTCCCTGTGTTCGAACTCTCTACGTACTTGCTTGCTATACACCATTTATGTAGAGTTAAAAATAAATTTTAACTTCACATTGCTTGTCATTGTTTGATATCTATAGTGTGGGTTATGTTGATCAATCACGGTTTATTGTGGGTCGCCACAACGACGTAGTAGTCCCGCCTTGTGAGGACTATTTAGACCCTCGATAAAACGTGGTTATCACCCACTCAATATATGGAGAAATACCTATGTACAAGGATGTGGTTGTTCTCCAACAGATAGTGATATTCAGTTGTATCCGATTTTTATTTAATCAATAATGTTTAAAGCCGAGGAGGAGAAAATGAAGAACACCATGGTGGGAATGAGGAAGAGCAGCTTGTAGGAAATCATGGAGGAGAAGATGAGAGAGGAGGACTGCCAAAGCCAATTCTGAAAGAGACTTGCAACCTTGGTGCTGGCTAGGTTACTGATTGGATCAAAATACATACAATCCATAGACACTTTAAGATGAAACCATCATTGCTCCATCTTTTACCGATCTTCAATGGGAATACCAATGGGGAGCCCTACATACATTTGCAGCAATCCAACAAGATCTATAGCACAATGCACTACCCCAACATCTCGTTGGAGGTAGTAACGATGACCGTCTTCCTTTTTAGCCTTCAAGACAAGGCATTATACCTGATCAATCATTTAGACAAGGTGGTGATGGCATGGGAGGAGCTTAAATTAGCCTTCCCGTGCAAGCACTATCCCCTGGGTCATCTATACCAAATGCGGGTGTTGATCTCCCACTTCTCCCAAATGTCCCATGAATCGTTTCACGAGGCATGGGAAAATTTCAATGATCTTATGGAGAAGTGCCACCATCATGATTTATTGAAGACCAACTTGGTCCATAATTTCTTTTGGAGCTTACACCAAGAAAACCAATGACTTGTGGATGCCGCGTGCAGAGGATCACACTTCAACAAGGACGAAGACACCGTATGGTAGATCTTCAAAGATATGGATGATAGCTCAGTCGCTCTATCTTTATCTCGGGTATTTTAGAAAGTCCAACCGATCACATACTAGCCAATCAATGCGGTATCATACCATGAAGAAGAGAGAGACATGAGTTCCAACCCTAGAATTATCGAGAACCATCTCTCTAAACTTGACATAATTAAGAAATGATCACAATACCTCGACAAATACATATGATTGAACAAAGAACCAAGTCACTGGACAAGCTCTATCAAATTTCAAAGCAACCTGAGATAATGACGAGAACTATCCATGCCTGCCAGTTTGTGAAGGAACCAGCTGAGATTTCTGTAGAACCAAAGGAGAAATCCCAACCGTAGAGTCAAGGGGCACACTATTCTGTTCAACACATATATTACGTGCATACCTCCGACCATGGAACTTCATCACAACAATCGATGGTTGTGTACCATCCAGAACCCCATGCTTATGCTGAGACTTCCTATCCATCACCTCCACAAATTCAAGAGGTGACACCACGCGGGGTAATGAATCGTGTCTCTTTCAAGTTCGGTTACACTCCTTTCCATCCTTGAATTTGCTCGCTCCATTATTCATTTAATTTTGAGTTTGCAAGCTATTCATTGTCTTAAGGTCTCGACCAAATAACAAGTGTGGTAGTAGAGTGGAATGTAGGAGGTGGACATGAAGGATGAAGGGAATGATGGTTGGGAAAGAACCGTCTTGAAGAGTGGGTTCTTCTAGAATGAAAATGATGATGGAGACGATCAAGATATGGTCGTGTAGGCTCGCCAACAGAGTCTGAGTATGAATACCTATATTCCGACATCTTTATAAATGAAGGTGGAGAATGGTCACGAACGATGATCGGTTGTTAGCAAGTGCAAGGTTTTTTAGGACAGAATGCAAATCTCATGCATTTCAACATCACACAATGAATACCGCAAAGATCCCCGATTATCTCTTCAATTTTAAGGTAAATGATAATACAATCTTTGAATCCATTACACACATGTGAGTCTTCCTAACGCAATCATGTGGTTCTACTATACATCAATCGAAGGAGTGACCTGCTCGGGCTGGACTGTTATATCATACCCTTAAATAAAATATTAAACTTGCACTCCCAAAATGTCTCTTTATGGTCGGAGGCGAGCACTTTCCACTCACAAACCCGCAAGAGCCGGATCTGGAGACTTAGGGCGCAAGTCCAGGATTTTGGGCTCCCAGCTTAAGGCTATGTCCTTACCCACTCAAAATTTGGAGAAATACCTACGTACAAGGATGTGGTTGTTCTCCAACAGATCGTGATATTCAATTGTATCTGATTTTTATTTAATCAATAATGTTTAAAGCCGAGGAGGAGAAGATGGAGAACACCATGGTGGGAATGAGGAAGAGCAGCTTATAGGAAATCATGGAGGAGGAGATGAGAGAGGAGGACTGCAAAAGCCAATTCTGAAAGAGACATACAACCCTGGTGCTGGACAGGTTACTAAGTGGATCAAAATACGTACAATTCATAAACACTTTGAGCTGAAACCATCATTGATCCATCTTTTACCGATTTTCTACGGGAATACCAATGGGGAGCCCTACATAAATCTGCAGCAATTCAACAAGATTTGTTGCACCATGAACTACCCCAACATCTCATTGGAGGTAATAGCGATGATCGTCTTCCCTATTAGCCTTCAGGACAAGGCATTATACCTGATCAATCATTTGGACAAGGTGGTGATGGCATGGGAGGAGCTTAAATTAGCCTTCCTATGCAAGCACTACTCCTGGGTCGTCTAAACCAGATGCATGTGTTGATCTCCAACTTCTCCAAAATGTCCCATGATTCGTTCCACGAGGCATGGGAAAAATTCAAAGATCTTATGGAGAAGTGCCACCGTCATGATTTACTGAAGACCAATTTGGTCCATAATTTCTTTTGGAGCTTACATCAAGAAAACCAATGATTTGTGGATGCCACGTGCAGAGGATCACACTTCAATAAAGATGAAGACACCGTATGGTAGATCTTCAAAGACATGGATGAGGGCTCAGTCGCTCTATCTTTATCTCGGTTATTTTAGAAAGTCTTGCCAATCACACACTAGCCAATCAATGTGGTATCATACCATGAAGAAGAGAGAGACATAAGTTCCAACCCTAGCATCAACGAGAACCATCTCTCTAAACTTGACATAATTAAGAAATGATCACAATACCTCGACAAATTACATATGATCGAACAAAGAACCAAGTCGCTGGACAAGCTCTATCAAATTTCAAAGCAACTTGAGCTAATGATGAGAACTATCCGTGCCTGCCAGTCTGTGAAGGAACCAGCTGAGATTTCTTTAGAGACAAAGGAGAAATCCTAGTCGTAGGGTCAAGGGACACCCTAGTCAGTTCAACACATATATTACGTGCAGACCCCCGACCATGGATCATCACCACAACAATCGATGGTTGTGTACCATCCAAAACCTCATGCTTATGATGAGACTTCCTATCCATCACCTCCACAAATTCAAGAGGTGATGCCACGTGGGGTAATGAATAAGACCTGGCCCATCATGGAGGACATGTTGGACATGCGAGCCCATGGTGAGCCATTATGCAATAAATGTTATTGCGAAAATCATTCCCTGATCTGAAATGAAGAATAAATAATTTGCATAATAGGTCCCTCTGTACAATTAGGGTTATGTACCATGGCCACCTTAATAATCATACAACTGTTGATTCAATAATTGAATCATAGAGGATGGTGTTTGGATGAATATCTAAGGAGTTAGATTGAGGACTCATCAAACGCCGTCAAATGATTGTTAAGAGATGATCTCCAACCTGAGTAGGAGATGCCAATCCTTTTCTCATATAGGCTGATATCAGACCGACCTCTTGATGCAACTCCTCTGCATAGGAATAGAGATTCGGAGGTGTCAGATTAGTTAAGTCAAAGGGTTGACTTAATGAGATCGAAATAACCAAAGTCCTATGTCGTATGCTGTCACGATATAGGCACACATCCTCTGATCGGAGACAGATGAGTTACTATATGTCTGAGTGTGTACATTTGGCAGACCAATAGGTTGATGACCTAACCAAGGTCTATATACCAGCAAGCTGGTGTGCATATAAGGACACATGAGTAATATGATCTCTCAAAGGGATCATACAGGTTCACTACTGAACTGGAAGACATGAGCTCACTCATGAGTTATTGGGAAGAATCAAATTCCGTGCACGGTCGTCTCGCTTTGGAAGCTTGACTGAATTTGTAGGTTTGATATATGATTTTGGAAAGTATATGATCAACACCTGGGTATGATATATGCTTTTGGAAAGTATATGATCGATACCATCTCCCAATGATCGAATGAGAAAACTTAATTATAAAACCCTGAAGGAGACAGTCTAAAAAGAGATCTAAAACTTCGGGTTTAATGTAGGTCTTCCAGTATGCAGGATGTACAGGTATTGGGAATACCTGAGGGTGATGCGATCATAAACGATTGTATAACCATGAGGCTTCCATTCCAAGGGAGTGATGAAACATGTCTGGATTTTAGTGACTCCTCTCATAGTAGAAGTAATCTGATCTTAGTCCAAATGTTGGACATTGATCTGAATGTGATTCAGATGTAATGGGAAGATTAGATTTGCGGTCTTGATTTAATCAGGCATCTATGGGTGGTCCGTAAGATCTGGATTTGAGATGTGATCTCAATATCCAAGTCACTATACGTGGAACAATACAATCACCCTGTCCTTATCTCCAAGTATACGCGGAGAAAGCGCATTGTCCTTGAAAGAGTTCATGGATAATTTCATTGTTGATATATGTATCCGATCATCGAGAAAATTGATAATTAAATGTGATTTAATTATCATGGATAATATGAATATTATAAGGAGAGTTATCTGAGATAATTAAATGTGATTTAATTATAAAAGATGTGAATAATGTGAATGTGATTCATGTTATTTGGGCACATGAGAATAGAGATCCAATATGATTAAATGTGATTTAATTATCATGGATATGAATAATGGATAGCACTATCCATATTAATCATATATATTATAAATGTGATTTATAATATATTTAAGAGAGCATATTGTGATTTATATTTGATTAATTGTTAATGTGAATTGGATTCGCATTGAATGATTAATTGAAAATATAATTATATTTAGTTCTGGGTTGTGAATGAGATTCACATAATTTCAATGGCATGGTTGATATTTTCCATAAGATAATTTGGAATTATTTTTTGGTAAAAATATTGTCGACAAGAGATGATGATATATATCATGAGATAATGAGATCTCATGATAATTAGAAGAGATGGACCAAGTCCACCAAAGAGAAGTAGACGGTTACAACTCTCTATGAGGAGAAGAGTAGCCATCCCCTCTTTAGAGGAGAATTGTTTATTCTCTTTATTATATTTTCTCTTATCAAAGATGGTTTAATTTGAAATTAATTTTGTTGATTTATCAATGAAAATTAATTTTAAAAAATTATTAGTTGTTGTGTTTTTACAACAACATCTTAGCCATTGAAAGAAACACAAATCAATCTCAACCATTGATTGTGTGTTGTCCATGGATTGGGATCCATGGACTCCCAAAACCCTACATAAGAAGAGGCACCCCTTGCTTTTCAAGAGACACAATAATGAATGTTGTCTCTCTCTCTCTCTCCCTCTTTCTCAACACGCAGGGCCTCTCTCTCTTATAATGGACGTCTACCATGGAGCCATTGTGAGAGTCGTCATCGACACAACATCGTCGTTGTGCTGCCAGATCATCTACTCGTGGATCTCCATCTCCTTTGGTGTGTCTCGCTCATGAAGAAGATGTTGGATCTCGTGTGACGAGATCAGGAGATTCACCGCTTGGATCATCAACATGGATTGCGAGGAGCACACGTCTCATCAACACGCTCGCAAGCATCTCCTCCATCGGACCAGACTTGAGACATGAGGTCTCTTGGTTTAGAGACTCGATCGCAACCATGCTTCGAGAGATAATCCTATTACTTGTTTGTGGTTTAGATGAAACGATTCGAGAAGTGTTCTTGGATCATGTGGTTTCGTCACATGAAAAATTTTTAAATTCTGCTGCATAGAACAACTAATCCAACTAGTCGTTCTTCGTCGTATTCGATACGATGCTCATGCTTCCGTGATGCGCTTGAGGATCCAACCGTATCCTTCAACTGGTATCAGAGTCAGGTTTACGGAAGTTTTGGATATGATCCATGAACCTATGAAGATTTGGGCTCGATAGGGTTCGTGTAGATTTTAGCATTATAATTTTCGTAGCCCTGTCTTGTGATAATTTTTCGGCCCTATTACAAATGTTTAAGCATGAATTTATCACTTAGATAATGTTCTCCTTTAAGTAAGGAAAATTTGGAATTTGAGTTTGCATAATTTGGATTCCGTTTGCTGAAGATATGATCGTTTTATTGACCATATATCAACTGTTTCGGGGATGGCGATTAGAGACGTTATTAAGATATTAATTACGGTTTTAAAATGCCTGAAAATGCGTATTTATCACATGGTTTCATTTTTAAATCAAGTTATCAATCTCTGGAAATTGATTTTGCTTAATTTGGATTTAAAATGAATGAGATATACTATTTTTAGTTAGTGAGGGTCACTGCTGGAAATTGCATCATTATCCAAAACCTTGTAATTATCGTTTAAGAAAATTGTGAAATTAATAGTTAATTTCTTGGAATAATTGTGGATAATATTTGAGAAATATTATAACAATAATTATTCCCTTAAATGATATTACCTCAACCAATGAATGATTAGATTAGATCTAGATCACCAATTGGTAACTTAATACACTTTCATCAAACTTGTTACTTGAATCTGTTTTGGGAATTTATCTAGCAATTTTTTTTATAATCAAAATGATTTTGATTATTACTATATGGTATAATTTCGGTTGGAAGACCGATGATAATCTCAAGTACAAAGTGATTGACTCGACATTGTTTATTCCCAAGGCGGATATGGTGTCTACTCGGGGAGCGTTGGGGTAGCAGGTTGCACCGTGTGCGGTCTGTCCCACTCCCGCCGGTACTGACCATGACAGCGGGCTGGGAATGAATGATGCCTGAGATATCATGATGTATTTTCTAATTATTAAAATTCGAATAATACGTACTTTGAGATAATACCACTAATTCAAGTAACAATCAAGTTTGATGATTAAACTAGATTGATAATTGATTTAATGAGATTAAATTAATTATCCAATTAAAACACTCTATTATGAATAGAGTTGTTATTTCTCTTGGATGAATTAATCATATTGAATATGATTCATAATGATTAATTAGAATTTAAATATGAGGCGGGGGATCACATAAGTGACATCCACGGTATCCCATCAAGGCGAAGGGTTCCGTCGCCAGATATTGTGTGTAGGAGACGCCTGTCCGAAGTGACAGCTCCTGCATACAATCCATTTGGATCGGGATCTTCGCTTCTCAAAAGAGTAAGGACGTATGCGTAGTGACCCCAATATCAGGTCCTCATATTATTGGGGCGATATTGGATTGCGCATAGCGAGCTGTATTCCTGCTGACGATTGGTTCAATTAATGACGGGTCAACATCACCTTAGGGGTGGTGGGTCCGGGTGTTAAAGACCGAATTGGGAGATGCAAGTTGGACTTGCAAGGCGGAATGTGTTCCCGCTTCTTTTTATCCGAGTCACAGGTTCTCATATTATTGGGATGTGGCAAAGATAAGGAAGGAGATCCCAGATCTTGCTTGAGATATAATGGTAAGTATATCTCTTACATTGAAAGTGATTAAGGGAATGAACTTTCAATGTTGACATAACAAGACAACTTTGATATAAAAAAATCCTAAATCAAAGTAAAATGTGTATATATATATATTTATGCAAATTTTTTTATTTTAGATAATCCTTCATTAAATCCACTCAATGTTATACTCAATAATAACCAGTAAAATATCATAGATTGGATTCATGATCCAGATATTGTACTTGTAGTTGGACACATAATGTATGTGGTTGCAATGTGCAAGTTTCCTCATAATAATGAGGAATGACAATTAAATGGATAATAGATCTACAACCCTAGGGTTTGTATGTCTCTATAGTCTTAATCTCTCATCGGATGTACTTTGGAAGTGACATGTCGATAATGATCGCAATTGTCAAATTAATCCTTATAAAATCAAAGAAGATGTTTTGGCATACATATGTGCTCTAGACATTTAATTTTGAATGACATAGTTCTCTGCATTATGCAGAATGGTAGCTCGAAAGAGATGATGTATTCAAAATGTTTGAATACCTGCCTGAACTAAAGTTTTTGAGTTAAGATGGATGTAGAAATGATGAGGGACAACATTCTACTGTCTATACTCAAGTCATTCGTGAAGCTTCATATTAATCATATTGTATGAATTAAATGAAGCATATATAAATGTTGAAATACTCTTATATTGAAATCTTTTGAGTTCAACATAAGAGAACCTTTGTCTTAAGCAATGGTTGTTTATAGATGAAGGGAGAGCAGTGGAAGCATGGGTCGGACTCGAGTAAGAATGAAAGTCAAAGAGTTGACCTACTTCCGTGACTTCCATATGGCATCTAGATAGTTGGATGAATGCCAATACTGCAATAAGTTGATGTGTTAATAGTATGACTATCAAATATATCTAGAATCCTTAGAGAAGGACTCGGATAGTGCATCAGAATAATCTACAAATAATCAATGAAATTGACTTTCTTATTTGATAAGATAAAGTCCAATAATTGTATCTCATTCTTCTAATGGCACTTGCAATTGTTGCATATGTTGTAGAAGATTAATAAATTTGATCTTAAGGTTTAACAGTCATCTATATGGGAATTGATGCAATTATTGCAACAATCTTCATAGGATAGATCGACTTCATATTTTCAGTGGGAGAGCCCTTAGTCTTAGAGAATGTCTCTATGACCTGGATATTTGATTACATTTATTGTTTACTTTCTAAATGTTGGAAATGAACATGAATTCTGAGATAGAAATATCATAAAAGGTTATGATGGATACATTTCAGATAGTAATCTAACATCTAGTGGACTCCACAAAATTAGAAGATTAATGAATGGTTCATTAAATTTTCTAATACTGAAAATTAAATCTTAATAGATCAGTAGGAGGACGAAGATCATTTGACAATGATCTTGCATCGAGTCTTGGACTTATGTCTGTTGATATGATCGATAGACTAGTGAGATATTGAACTTTAGATTGTCTAAAGGTTCAAATCTTACGTACTCATGAATATTGTATTCAAAGTAAATATGTCCAATACACTCTTCTCTGAAAATTATGTAAGATGACAAGGTATTCAATATCTTATACATATTGATGTATGTGGATCATCTATATCACGCTAAACATTAAAGATATGTGATATCATTAGATGATTACTTACGATATGAGATTTCTTTTCTTCACCTAAGAAACCTTTGAAATGATCAAAGATTTCATAATTTTGGTTTGGAACCAAAGTTTGAAGGAAGATGAAAATGAATTTGATCTAATCTAAGTAATCGGTAACCATTAGTTGAATTTATGGAGAAAGGAATATCATTTCTATCTCACTCCTCCTGATAAACCTAAACTAAAGAGAGTTGTAGGGAGATACAATTGATCATGTATGACATGATTTAATCAATGATGAATTTTAGCATAATTTCCTCTTAGTTTCCAGGTATATATGTAGTAGAGACTGCATCATATATCCTTAATAAGATTCCATGCAAGTAAGATGGAATCAAGCACTAGAGAGTGCTACTTCATTAGAAAAATAAAAGACGGTATTGGATACCTACTTTATGACCTTGAGATTCTTAAAAGATCTCATATCTAAGGATGTGATTCTTAGAGGATGACTCTCTTGAGAATCAAGATGAAAATGATGTGAATGAACTCATTGAATCTTGAGAAAATAATGAGGCTCCTAAAATCGGAAACTTAAAGGACAATTAAGATGAAACACTAATACCTCTTCAGATGAGTTTGAGGATGGATTCCATGTGTCAGAGAAATCTGACAATGATCGAACTTCATATGATGAAGCTTCTGAAGATCGTGTCATGGAAAGATGGATGTTAGCAATCAAGTCTATAGTAGACTTCGTATACAAGTGTTGTATATGGACCCTCGAGGATCCACCTATAAGGGTAAGACCCGTTAAGTTGTAAATGGATCTTCAAGAGAAAAAGGGAACCTGATGAGAAGGTAGAGACCTTCAAAGCACGGCTCGTAGCCATGAGTTACACACTGAATAGAAGATATTGCTTGTGATGAGACTTGCTCTTCTGTGACCATGCTTAAACCCATCAGAATATTGCTAACTATAGCTACACAACTTGACTTGGACATCTTCGAGATATGAGTCAAGATTGCATTCCTCTATGAATACCTCTATGAGGATATTCACATGAAGTAGCCCCAGGGCTTCATGGTTGAGGAAAGCAAGGTGTGCAAGCTGAAGAACTCCATGTATGGACTCAAATAAGCTTCTTGTAGTTGGAACATAATATTTGATGAAATTATAAATGTTATGATTTTAGATAGAATCTTGATGAACTATGTGAAGCTTAGTGGGAGTGCCATTGTGTTCATCGTACTAAATGTAGATAATATCCAAATTATTTGGAATGATATAAGGATGATAATAATAAGTGTTTTATAATATGGTTGTTCCATACCTCAAGATATGATCTCAAGGATACCTTTTAGATCTTAATTCTGAAGTTGTTCAGAAGGAAAGAGAAGAGGATATTGGGACCGTCACATTAATGGTATACCTTGGACATTTCCATTTTCTTGAAAATTCCAAGAAAGGCTTCCTTCCCTTAAGTATAGTACTGACCTATCTAAAGGGATAACACCTCAAAGAGTTGAGGAAGTGAATGCTAGAAATGCTTTCCCTTGTGCGTCAGTTACGAGAAGCCGAGTGTATGCTAGATGTGTACAAAAGTTAGATATCTGCCATATAGTGGGAGTAGTAAATGTTACTAATCCTACTAAGGAGATAAAACACTTGATTGCAGTAATAACAATATCTTCAAAGATGAAAAGATTTTTGAGATAGTGATCTTAAAAGTCTTATCTTCAAGAACTTAAGACTTTATAGATAGTGATCTAAAAGGTCTTAACTATGGACACTTTAGGAGATAGAGATCTCCAGGAATACGGGTATTCTGATAAGGATTATGGAAATACTGGTTATAATAATTGTTAAGCTTTAGTTTCAAGGATACTATAACTAACAAGATTGAGTATTGGTTGCATAAGATGCAACATTCGCATTGGATGTGAGCACTGTTTCTAGGGGATATGCAAGTGTCGTAAATGGACTTGGCATAGTCTCTCGGGAACAGAGTGTCTGATCAGCTTACCTAGCTATTATTTCTAATAGCCTATGATTGTCACATGAGTGTGGGTTTAAATGATTAGCCCATTAATGGCTTTTTGGGATGGTGGGAGATTGTTGGACATGCGAGCCCACGTCGAGCCATTATGCAATAAATGTTATTGTGAAAATCATTCCCTGATCTGAAATGAAAAATAAATAATTTGTATAATAGGTCCCTCTGTACAATTAGGGTTATGTACCATGGCCATCTAAATAATCATACAACTGTTGATTCAATAATTGAATCATAGAGGCCGGTGTTTGGATGAATATCTAAGGAGTTAGATTGAGAACTCATCAGACACCGTCAAATGATTGCTAAGAGATGATCTCCAGCCTGAGTAGGAGATGGAAATCCTTTTCTCATATAGGCTGATATATGACCGACCTCTTGATGCAGGTCCTCTGCATAGGAATAGAGATTCAGAGGTGTCAGATTAGTTAAGTCAAAGGGTTGACTTAACGAGATCGAGATAACCAAAGTTCTATGTCGTATGCTGTCACGATATAGGCACGCATCCTCTGACTGGAGGAAAATGAGTTACTATATGTCTGAGTGTGTACATTTGGTAGACTAATAGGTTGATGACCTAACCAAGGTCTATATACTAGCGAGCAAGTGTGCATATAAGGGCATGCGAGTAATACAATCTCTCAAAGGGATCATACATGTTCACTACTGAACCGGAAGACATGAGCTCACTCATGAGATATTGGGAAGAATCAAATTCCGTGCACGGTCGTCTCGCTTTGGAAGCTTGACCGAATTTGTAGGTTTGATATATGCTTTTGGAAAGTATATGATCAACACCTGGGTATGATATATGCTTTTGGAAAGTATATGATCGATACCATCTTCCAATGATCGAATGAGAAAACTTAATGATAAAACCCTGAAGGAGAGAGTCTAAAAAGAGATCTAAAACTTCGGGTTTAATCTAGGTCTTCTATTATGCAGGATGTATGGGTATTGGGAATACCTGAGGGTGATGTGATCATAAACGATTGTATAACCATGATGCTTCCATTCCGAGGGAGTGATGAAACATGTCTGGATTTTAGTGACTCCACTCATAGAGAAGTAATCTGATCTTAGTCCAAATGTTGGACATTGATCTGAATATGATTCAGATGTAATGAGAAGATTAGATTTGCGGTCTTGATTTAATCAAGCATATATGGGTGGTCCACAAGATCTGGATTTGAGATGTGATCTCAATATCCAAGTCATTATACGTGGAACAATACAATCACACTGTCCTTATCTCCAAGTATCCGTGGAGAAAGCGCATAATCCTTGAAAGAGTTCATGGATAATTTCATTGTTGATATATGTATCTGAGCATCGAGAAAATTGATAATTAAATGTGATTTAATTATTATGGATAATATGAATATTATAAGGAGAGTTATCTGAGATAATTAAATGTGATTTAATTATCAAAGATGTGAATAATATGAATCTGATTCATGTTATTTGGGCAAATGAGAATAGAGATCCAAGATGATTAAATGTGATTTAATTATCATGGATATGAATAATGTGGATAGCACTATCCATATTAATCATATATATTATAAATATGATTTATAATGTATTAAAGAGAGCATATTGTGATTTATATTTGTTGATTAATTGTTAATGTGAATTGGATTCACATTGAATGATTAATTGAAAATATAATTATATTTAGTTTTGGGTTGTGAATGAGATTCACATAATTTCAATGGCATGGTTGATATTTTCCATAAGATAATTTGGAATTATTTTTTGGTGAAAATATTGTTGACAGAGATGATGATGTATATCATGAGATAATGAGATCTCATGATAATGAGAAGAGATGGACCAAGTCGACCAAAGAGAAGTGGACGGCTACAACTCTCCATGAGGAGAAGAGTAGCCGTCCCCTCTTTTGAGGAGATTGGTTTATTCTCTTCATTATCTTTTCTCTTATCAAAGATGATTTAATTTGAAATTAATTTTGTTGATTTATCAATGAAAATTAATTTAAATTAAATCATTAGTTGTTATGTTTTTACAACAACATCTTAGCCATTGAAAGAAACACAAATCAATCTCAACCATTGATTGTGTGTTGTCCATGGATTGGGATCCATGGACTCCCAAAACCCTATATAAGAAGAGGCACCCCTTGCTCTTCAAGAGACACAATAATGAATGCTCTCTCTCTCTCTCTCTCTTTCTCCACACGCCAAGCCTCTCTCTCTTATAATGGTCGTCCACCATGGAGCCATTGTGAGAGTCGTCATCGACGCAGCATCATCGTTATGCTGCCAGATCATCTACTCGTGGATCTCCATCTCCTTCAGTGTGTCTTGCTTGTAAAGAAGATGTTGGATCTTGTGTGATGAGATCGGGAGATCCGCCACTTGGATCATCAACATGGATTGCGAGGAGCACGCATCTCATCAACGTGCTCGCAAGTGTCTTCTCCGTCATATCGGACTTGAGACAGGAGGTCTCCTGGTTTAGAGACTCGATCGCAACCACGCTTCAAGAGGTAATCCTATTACTTGTTTGTGGTTTAGACGAAATGATTCGAGAAGTGTTCTTGGATCATGTGGTCTCGTTACATGAAAAAAATTTAAATTTCCCTGCATAGAACAACTAGTCCAACTAGTCGTTCTTCGTCGTATTCGATACGATGCTCATGCTTCCGTGATGCGCTTAAGGATCCACCCGTATTCTTCAGGACAATCTCATGGTCATAATGTAACTGTCCGACCATTCAACCCACAACTAGGTGGACGGATTTTCCAGCTATTCCAAGCCCACCAGTTTCCACCACCAGTAGCAACCATCATACATACAACAACATCATCAGCAGCAGCAACCGGCTGCTCCGTATTAGAACCAATTCTCTTCTCTTCGATATCTATACTAGCAGTACTAGCAGTATCCTCCTTATCCCTATTAGCAGTTTCAGCAGTAGTAACAATACCGGAAGCCTCAACTCCCATTGATCACGGAACCATTAGAGGCAACTTTGGTTAACCCTGCCTTGGATTTCTTGGCTCAGTTGATCAAAAACATGAATGTGATGAGCTAGAAGCTAGATGACCTCACTGCCGCGAAGACAGTACCCACACAGGTTGAGGCAAACCCCGAAAACTTCCATCGAAAGGAGTAGGTAGACCGTAGTGCCACACCACCTCCTGTGTCAGGTATAAATTCTTTTATGTCATCTAATGTTGTTAATCTCAGGAGCAGTAGGACACTACAACTGACTGCTACAGCTAAAGGAAAAAATAAAAGCTTTTATGGATAAGTCTTCATCACAATCAACTGATCCAACACAGATCTTTGGGACCAAGGAGAAAGGAGGAGCATAATAATCTCAAAAAAAAAAACAAAAAAATGATGAAAATAAAAATGAATCGAGCAATAACAACCAAGGCTAAGTCAATGTAACCAAGGAGATGCCAGCACCAACAATCGATCCCGTGTAAGCTAACATGACCGAATTTTCTTCTTTAAGTTTTCCTTTTGTTGTGGATTATTGTACCATGCTTAATCATCCATTTTTAAAAAGGATAATTTTTTAATGAAAAATGATGTTTTGATGATACTCACATTCAATTTCATGATGCATTGAAATAAAAAAACAGTAAAAAATTGAAAACAACCCTGTTTGATCCCATTATTGTGGAGTTACTGCAAAACATAGTAATAAAATTCCATTACATGCCTGCAATGAAGAAAGGAATAAAGGAGGCATGTACAAGTAAGCGTCGCAAGAGAGGATGTGAGAAACCAGTAAAGCACATTCTTACCATGACGACTGCCATTACTATTAGCAATCTCTCGAGCAAGAAGGACAAGAGCGCTTCTCATCAGATATGAAATGTTCAACCAAGAGTTTGAATGAATACTTCTTGATAATGGATCATCTATTAATCTGATGCCTATGCCACTGCTCAAAGAATTTCGGTTGGGACCTTTGAAATCAACTAGAATGGTTTTACAATTCACAGACTCATCATTGAAGTAGCCAAGGGGTATTTTGGAGGATATTATTGTCACAATCCAAGGGATAGAGTTCCCATGTGGACTTCATTGTTTTAGATATGGACACCTCAATGCCATTACTCCATACCTGATAATATTAATACAATTGTTCCTTCGAACAATCGAAACAGTGGTTGACTATGGCACCGGAAAGATTACCTTTCACTCAAGCATCAATAAGGTCCTGATTGAAACGATCCAAGTACCGAAACTCGCAGAGTCTGTGTCAGATGAGAGAGAGCAGATTCAGAAGGAGACAAAAGACTGTGATTTTCTAGCAGAAATCAGAGACGCATCATTATTCTTTGATAAAATTGAAACCCATGAATTCCTCTCCAAGGAGGAATGCAAAGAAAGTACAATCGAATTTCCCCCAGTTCTTGAGGATGAGGTCCTTGATGATGAGCTCACTGAGCTTACTAATATCAATCCATCCCTGTTAGAGCAAGACAAATTCCTCACTGATCTTTCTGATGTCTTGTATTTTGAGCTCGAAATAATCAAGGTGGACAACATACAATCGACAGAGCTGACATTGACCACAGTTGCTGAACTCACCACATAGCTAATTCAGACCCTCCAGATCTTAAACCATTATCCTCATCAATGAAATACGCCTTACTTGCGGAAGAGCAGAACATGTTCTCAGCCATCATCAATTCTCAACTGAACGAGGAGTAGGAATCTCACTTGCTCGAGGTTCTAAAAATAAACTGAAAGGTAATTGGCTAGACGATTATGGATCTCCATGGGATAAATCCTTCATTATGCTCGCACCACATTTACTTAGAAGAAGACAACATGCCTTCCCATGAATTTCAGCATCGATTGAACCCACACCTCCAAGAGGTCGTAATGAAAGAAATCACGAAATGGTGTGAAGTCGATTTTATCTATCTCATCTTGGAGTCAAAATGGGTAACTCCGTTACATGTGGTCCCTACAAAATCTGGAATCACTAACGTAATGAACGACAAAGGAGTGGAGATTCTAACCAGAGTGCCTACATCTTCATGCACATGTGTGGATTACAGATGCTTGAACCTAGTGACCTAGAAAGATCAGTTCCCTTTAACCTTCATTGATCAAATAGTCAAAAGACTTGCTTTAAAGAAATACTTCTATTTCTTGGATGGGTACTCAGGATACAATCACGTTGCAATGGCCCTTGATAACCAAGAGAAGACCACATGCACTTGTCCATTTGGGACGTACACTTTCAGGCGAATGCCGTTCGGATTATGTAATACCCTGTTGCATTTCAGAGATGTATGATGACCATATTTGTTGATATGGTGGGCACTTTTCTTGAGGTATTCATGGATGATTTTTCAGTCTACATAGATAACTTTGATCAATGTATGACTTATCTAGACCGAGTGCTTCAACGATGTTGCAAAGTCAATTTGGTGCTCTCATAGGAGAAGAGTCACTTCATGGTGACTGAGGGAATTGTGTTGGGTCACGTTGTCTTCAAGAGAGGCATGGAGGTCGACCCGGTCAAGGTGGAAGAGATATCGAAACTTAAGCCACCTACTACATTGAAGCAAGTCAGGACATTTCTGGGGCATGTCAGTTTTTACTGAAGGTTCATTAAGGACTTTACCAAGATTGCATGATCGTCGACATGGCTTCTAGACAAGGACACTCTCCATGCCTTTGAATAGTTGAAAGAAATTATCACACATGCTCCTATCCTACAACAACCAGATTGGTCTCTTCCATTCAAAATCATAACAAATGCTTATGATTATGCCATTAGGCTGTGTTGGGATATCAAAGAGATGGATGTCCGTTTACGATTCATTATGCTAGTAGAACACTGAATGAATCCTAGAGAAATTACACTTTCACATAAAAAGAGCTGCTAGCAGTAGTGTTGGCATTGGAAAAATTCATGTCATATTTCCTTGGTTCAAAGGTTATTGTCTACACTGACCATTCGACCATACGATAGTTTCAAAGTAAGAAGGACGCGAAGTCATGTTTACTTCATTGGATATTTCTAATCTAGACGTTTGATTTGGAAATATAAGATAAACCTGGAGTCAAGAATGTTGTAGCAGACCACCTTTCTAAAATTATTGAGTTAGATACTCCTGAGCAGAATATTGTTCCAATCACTGAGACTTTCCCATATGAAGCAATATTGTCAGTCATCTCGCTCCATTGGTATGCTAATGTTATAAAGTGCCTTATATCAAAGGAAGTTGCACAAGATTGAACAAGTTAAAAGTAGACAGGTTCATGTCTGAGATTTATTTTTACCAATGGGAGGATCCATACTTGTTTAGAGAGGGTGCATATTATATCTAGCAAAGGTGCATTCCCGATGAGGAGTACGCAAGTGTCCTGAATCATTGCCACACGTTGGAATTTATAGGACACCATTCTGGAAAGAGGCCAATAGTGAAAGTTCTTCAATGTGATCTCTGGTGCCCGAACCTTTTTAAAAATGCTACTAAATATGTAAAAGGTTGTACTGACTGCCAGAAGATGGGAGGCACCATCAGTTCTAGGGATACCGTGCATCTTAAGTACATTCAACTATCATACGTCTTTGGTGCATGGGGTATTGATTTTATGGGCCCATTTTCAAACAACAAGGGTTTCAAGTACATCTTGCTTGATGTAGAATACATCAATCGATGGGTGGAGGCTATCCTTGCTCAAGCCACTGATAATTGTACTATTTGTCTATTTCTCAAAGATAACATCATTTCATGGTTCAAGATTCCAAAAATTCTGATATATGATGAGGGAAGCTATTTCATTAACAAAGAGGTCAAGAAGCTTACAAAGGAGTACGACATTGAACATCATGTCACATCTCCTTACCACCCACAGACTAATGGCTTGGTCGAATGTTCAAATAAGAAGATCAAAACAATTTTGTAGAAACTTGTGCATCCTGATAGAAAAAGTAGCCACAATTGCTCGACTCGATTCTTTGGGCTTCTTATTGTACGTCGTACAAGTCTCCTTTGGATATGTCTTCCTATCTCCTGGTGTATGACAAGCCATGCCATTTTCCCATAGAACCCATTCACATATCATTATGTGCGGTCAGTATATGCAATCTGGATAGAGAAAGAAGGCAAGGACATAAAGATTGACTTGAACAAACTATTAGAATTCAAAGACTATGCATAAGACAATAGCCTCATGTACAAAGGAAAAGTCAAGAAATGGCACAATAAGCACATCTGAAGAAAGAATTTTGAGCCAAATCAGAAGGCGTGGTTATTTGATGCAAAGTTAAAGTTATTTCCAAGAAAGCTAAAAAGCAAATGGTCAGGACCATTCATTGTGAAACATGTGCATGACAACGGTAGCATTATAATATCAGGCTTGTCATCTGACGCACAACCATTCATGGTCAACGGATAATTGTTGAAACCGTATCTCGAGCATGACACTTTCGTGTCCCTTGTCAATTCAGTTGATGTGATATATCAAGAAGAGCTCCATGGTGCTGAAGGATTAGACACCTAAAAATACAAAAATATCATCTCTTTTTCTTCTTTTCTTCTTTTCTTTTCCTATTTTTATTTCTTTCTTCCAGTTATGCATTCATCCATTTCATCACTTCTATATTCTGGATATGCTTCATCCTAAGTATAGGGCGATGAGTGACTCAAGTGTTCATTCTTTAATCCCTCACCTGTCTCCCAACTTGTTAATAATTTTTTTCTTTACCTAGGGAATCTTTACCCTAATTATAAGGGTAGGTAGGTGATGAATCTCAGATTCATCACTCTAAAAGTCATTAATTAAGCTCTAATACCTAAAAATCATTGGCATTTCTTCATTTATTCTGCATAATTAGCATTCATGCATGTTTTGATAAGAATTGCATTTTATCACTTATTTTTGCACAAAATAAGAAGGCAAAAATCCCAGCCAAATTGACATGTAAATAGACCAACTTCCCCGATTTTTAACTAATTCATGCTAACTCCAATTGACCCAAAACCACTCCACTGTGTACATATCACTAATAAGAATAAATGAAAAATACAAAAAAATCACTAACGTAAATAAGTGGACCAAAAACCCAAACCCTAGTTCTAGGATTTTCGGTCTAAAACCTTGATACCTTCCTCATACAGTGTCCGATTTGATCCTACTCACTTTTGAACTAATGTACATTCAATTACCTTCAAAACAAGACCAAGTTCAAGTGAATCGAAGCTCATATGTGAAAGTTGGGGTTTGTGCCTCTTTTGTACATTTTGTATTTTAGCGGTTTTTTAACATATTATTTTATGTACATAATTAACCCATTTTATTTTATTTTTTTCCATTTGTCTTCTTTGATGAAAGCTTTATTAAAATGTGTAAAGATATAAATCCAAACTAAGCTTAAAATCAAAGAAACTTCCTCATCCTATAAATGCACCACTGTCTCCCCGCTACATCTTCATCTGCCGTTTAACGTCAGAGGTCTCCTTCTCCGGTGGTGACAGCCCGGTGTACTCCTCCTACGGCGAGATCCAAGGGCTTCGACCCTCATTGCAGCCCACCTCCTTTGAGCAGTTGCATTGCTCCGGCGCACAACACCGTCGAGCCGTAACCTCAGGTACCTCTTCCAACCTCACTTCGCTCCTCTCACATTTCTCACCGACTCTCCGATCATCACCACCACAATCACCTACGTTCACGCTCCACCATCAAAGCTCTGCTCCACCTTCTTTCCCCCTAATGTTAGTGCGCCATCTTAGTTCACCTCCATGCCGTTGAGCCATACCCTCAGTTCACCTCAACGACGTCGACGCCTACAAGAAGCTACGTCACCCTCTTTGACAACAGGAAAGGCCCTTGCACAACGGGTTACCAATCTTCACCACCTTCATCCTCCACCTCGACACAACTTCAATAGCTAGAAGCTTCTCCATCATCGACTCCTTCATCAACGACATCGTGCTACGACTGTAGCATCCTCCGCGCTTCTCAATCAGCCCCAACACCCGTCGGCCATGTGTCGGCCGCCGTTGATCGCACTTAGACATTCAAAATCAAGCTACAACAGCCGCTAGATCAAGAACTTGTAAGATCTGGACCGTCCAAATCCGCCCAACTCTTAGTCGTCAGATCAGACATCATCAACGTTTCTGATTAAAAGCCAACCTCGGATCCAAACCTGGTGCCTCGAGTATCACCGAAGGACGTCGAACCGCCACGTGGAGCTTCAGAGCGAGCCACCACCCGAGCCAACCCGCTTGCACGTGAGTGATGAATCTCAGATTCATCACTCTAAATCTCATTTATTAAGCTCAAATCCCTCAAAATCAATAGCATTTAGGAATCTATCCTGCATAATTAGCATTCATGCATGTTTTCATAAGAATTGCATTTTAGCACTAATTTCTGCACAAAATAAGAAGCCAAAAAATCAAGCCAAAATGACCTGTAAATAGCCTAACTTCCCAGATTTTTAGCTCATTCACGCTAACTCTGAATGACACAAAACGTCCTCCACTGTGTACATATCACTAACAAGAATAAATAAAAAATATAAAAAAATCACTAACCCAAATAAGTGGACCAAAAAACCCAAACCCAAGTTTCAGGATTTTTGGACTAAAACCCTCATATCTTCCTCATCCACTATCTATTTTAATCCTACTCACTTTTTAACTAATGTACATTCAATTACCTTCAAAACAATATCAAGTTCAAGTGAATCAGAGCTTGTACGTGAAAGTTGGTTTTTGGGCCTGTTTTGTACATTTTGTATTTTAGCAGTTTTTAACATGATATTTTATGTATATACTTTAATTAATAAAAATCCAAAAAATTAGATTAATGTGTAATTAATTATCTTTGATTTTACCATATTTTTCCGGATTTTTATATGGTTTAAACATGACAAAAAAATTATAAAAACTAAAAATCAAGGTATTCTATGTACATGGGGTACCCCATAAATATCACTTTGTGCATTTGATCGATTTTGGTTTTGATGTCTTCATGAAAGTTGTAGATCTCATCGAGACGAGCAATTTTCGTGAAGAAACATTAGTGATCCGAGGTCATTTGCTATTTATTTTTGTTTTTACAAAATATTCATTTTTCGATTTTTTTGGTGCTGACATGTGGCATGTCCAGGGGCCGCCACGTGTCAGTCATTTTTGGCCTTTTATTATATCATTTTTATTAAAAAATAAATTAAAAATGTCCCTCACACGTGCGAGGCACATGCCACCCAGGCACGTGCCAAGCACGTGCGCTACCGCCTCTTTCCCTTTCTTTGCGCCATGTGTCGCCCGCTGGGCCATCTGATCTTGGCCGATCGGATGGCCCAGCACTCGTCTCCTACCTCCCGCCCGATTGGTAGCTCCGCCGCCTCCCCCAAATTTCACGCTGCCACCGCCGCCCCGCAATCTCCGCTGCGTATCTCGCGGTCGCCCATCTCCGATCCGCATCCTCCCAATCGCACCCCCGTATCTCGTGATCCCCTCCAAATCAAATCTCCAATCAAGATCTCATCCCCAATTTCTTCACCATCGATCACAGATCCTCTTTGTCTCAATCAAACCCCCCGTCAGACCTCCAACCCTGATCTCGAATCAATCGTCACCTTCCAAATCGTCAACTTCCATCGCCGGCCGTGCTCTTCGCCCCTATTTAAAAGCTCCGCCCCCTGACGACAGAACCCATCCGTCGTTCTACCTCCGGGGACATCCTCCAGTCGTGACAACTGGCTAAGCTCTTCTGCGGCATGATCCGAGGTTCCATAACCTCGTTGCAGCCTCGCTTCCTCAACCGCTGCTCCGCTTCGACAGTCGTCGTCGAGCCCCCCTCTCCACCCAGGTATCCTCCACTCCTCCGCTCATATCTCCATCTCCGACAACCTGCCTCGTTGCCCCCGCTATTCGAAGCCCCTCCTCGCCTCATCTCAGCCATCTTATTCATCTACTCCACGTACGACTCGCCTTCGATCAACCTCCGTCATCTCCAACACCATCTGCAATGCCATTGACCACCACCTGCTCTGTTTACACCTTCGCCTCTCCTCCGACTCGTTCCATCGACAATGTCATCTTCTTCGAAAGCCAGGAGCTTCGTCGACATACCTCCTCCGCGCCACGCCTCCACTTCGCCATCTTCTTCGTGTCACCGGAGCGGCGACCAGCCAACAACCAGCAGCTTCTCAGCCGCTCATCCACCGTCCACGATCGGGCCTAAGTCCGAGACCCTCCTCACGTGTTACGCACATGAGCGAGGGGACACTTTGTGTCCAAGCCCCTAGAAGCCTCCAGATTTGCAAGCCGCCACCAGGGTCACGTGGTTCTCACGTGACTCGCTAGGTTAATTACAGAGAGCCCCCTGAAGAACCTCCATATTGTGCCAAGGTCCCCGCCTCCAGAGGGCACGTGCCATGCACGTGCCCCTCTGGTCATTTTGCAGAAGTATCCCCGAAGTTCCTGGTAATTGCACTTAGGTCCCCCCACTGCATTTCTATATTTATTCTATTTATTGTAATTGCATGTATACCCCTGTGTTTCTTTCTGATTTCAGACTCCTATGTTGCATTGTTTAATTATCCAAAAATAGCATGATGTTCTTCCGTTAATTCTCTACTATTTGGCATATTGTGGATATTTTTGTGATCATTGGTTAATTAACAAATAATTATTTTGTGGAAAATTGCATACTTTACCCATTTTGTGCTCTAATTTTTCTAGTTGATTAACCATGACTCTAAAAATTCCCTAAAAGTTACATGTTGTAGAATTAATTGTGCTTGACATTGTGACCAAAAGAATTGCATTTGCATGCACTCTATAAAAATCATTTTGCATATTTCAGTATTTGATTTTTAATAGGTATTAAATCTCATACTTTTGACGTTTAGGATTTTTCTGAGATCTATCACCTAGTGATAGATCTTAGATAATTTTATCCCCTGAAAATAATTAGGTTTAATATTTATTATAATTAAATATTGAAATTCATTTTATTTGCATTTAAAAATTCATAAAAAAATTCATATTGCATCTAAAAATTCCAAAAAATTACAATGCATTCATTTCATCATAATTTACATCATCGCCAAGTTTCGTATTTTTCGGACATCGTTTGAACGTAATTGACATTTTAGTCCCTAAAATATGCTAAAAATTGTATATTGCATCCTTTATTGCATTAAAAAATTCCAAAAAAAGACTGCTTCGAAAACCGCGCATGAATTTTGATAGACATAATTCTAGGTTGTTCCTTTGCCTCCTTGTGTTCGACCTTGGAACTTGCCCAAGTACAATAAATATAAAATCGCATTGATTAAATTGACAAATATTTTATGTGGTTATTTTCTTGACCGATTCCGATGCCGCCTACAACGAACGACAAATCATTATTTTTACGCACGAACAAATTACAACATCTCTTTAACACAGCAAATTTCAGACTCGTCAAATGGCGCCGTTGTCGGGGAGGCAAACGGCTTAGATTTTTGTCTTAATTTTTTTTTCAGTTTTCCGCATTCGGGTAGTCTGACCCCTGAATTTTTCATTGTATATTCCATTTTTTTCTGCATTTATTTTATTTTATTTTTCAGCATTTATTTCTCTTCTTTTATTTTTGATTATTTTTTAGTAACTCTCTTACATTTTCTTTCTTATTTTTCTTGCGAGGTACCCGGCGTACGTGGAGCGGTTTTTCAAGAAATCGAAGCATCTTCACCGACATCCGAAAAAGCCGCAATTAATTTAAGATCGAGTCGAGTCGTGATAGAGCGTAGAGTCTAGGTTTTTGATTTCTGTAATTTTATTTTTGTAATTAATCGTGCATTTACAGCGATGTCCGTTTGGACTCTCGCATGTGTAAAAAGACCTTAAAATTTCTTCTGTGGTATGTCGTGGCATGTTTCACTCCCCGGTGAGGGTGGGGTCCGACTTGAGTGGCGATTAGGATAGACCTGCACATACAGCTCTAAGAGCATTTTAACTTCTTGATTGTGCTTGTAGGACTTAAGCCAAACTTCACATTAACTGAGACGCACATAGATCGTTCAATTTAGCCAAAATTTAACTTTATTCTTTCCCGCTAATAGAACTTTCTGCTTAGGTGCAGTTTTTCATCAGCATGCATCCATATAGAGTAAATCTTTTAAAATTCTGTCTAGCATCCCACATGGAGATTACGAGGATTCACTGTAAGTCTTCTAACTGAGCATACATCATAGTTTTCCGCGTGCATCGGCTTTTCCCGAATTTCTCCCTCTTGTTTTATCACATAAATTTTAAAGGAAATTGGGACTGGACGGTAGACGTGTATTTGTGCTCATTTAGCTTCTTCAGTGATCACCTAATTAAAATTGGGACTGCTAAATATAGCTGACCTTAATAACCCATAAAATCAAGAATTTTTGCGGGAGAGTAACCCTGACATTGTTTGCTTTTATCTTGTAGCGAGGAGAGATACGCACACTAGGATAGAGCCAAGCCAGGATTTTCATACTGATTACTGATTCTACCAAAAAATGATTAGCTACTTCTCAGTGAGGATCTAACGGGTAGCCGGTAAACAGTCTGGATTTCCTTAGCAGAGTGGGTGGTTTAGAGGACACTGCGTAAGGCTCCGTCCTCAAGTAAATGGTAGCTGTTCTACGATCCTTACTTACTCCCATACTGGCTGAAAGTATATGCAACTAGTCGTAAGAATTCGTGACAGTCGGTCGGGAAATACATGCACCTAACAGCTCGTTTAAACGGCTTGCAAGATTTGAATTCTCACCAATTAAAACTGAAAAGATAATTGGACAAACTCTCACGGCCTTCACTGAGTGAGTTGGTGAAACAAACCCTTGTATTGTGTTTGGATTGTGCGTAGAACTTAGTTAATCATCGAATACCGCATACTTGTGCCTAGATCATGAACCATACACCTCTTGTGATCTTTTGAAATCGAGAATGGAAGATTGTGGTAATTTTTATTCGGACTCTACGAACTCTTCTCTGACCACCACCAACTTTCCAATCTCAAAGGTTCAGAGGCACTCTTACTCAGGACCACCTTGGGTTCCGGGACACCTCTCCCATAAACCCTCCTCTTATGATTCTTTCAAAACTATTGACCCCAATTTTTCACAATCTGAAGGTGAAGAGAAGAACTCACAAAAGATGCCTCCCAAGAAGAACAATCATTAAGGTGAACTCAATGAAGATCCAATGCCAATGATTCTTGCGATACTAGCCGCGTCTGAGCAACAACAACTTTTACTGAGGGAACAACTAGAGCAGTTGAATGCTAGGGGAGAAGAACTAATGGAAGCCGCATACAATCCTGGGCAATACAGAGTTAGAAATTACTTGCAGCCACCTCAGCCAGAGGTTCACCATGAAATGAAGCCACACTTCCTAAGTCAATTACCACAATTCCATGGTAATGCAAATGAAGAACCATATGAATTTTTGCGAGACTTGAAGTTGATATGTTCTAATCAGAGGCACCCGTAAGTCAGCCAAGACTACATTCGTCTCACTGCACTACCTTTCACCTTGAAAGGGAAGGCAGATTATTGGGTGAAAAACTTAGGAGTGACTGTGACTACTTATGATAGGTTTAAAAACCTATTCTTGAAGAAATTTTACCCTCTGAGTCGGACCAATCAAATGAGGACTCGCATTACCAGTTTCTCTCAGCCGCCTAATGAACCACTTTGTGATGCATGGGATAGATTCAAAGATCTGCTGCAGAAATGTCCCTGCCATGACCTGGATAATAACATCCTAGTTCAGTCACTCTACTCTGGCCTCAACTACGAGACTCAGGGTTTAGTCAGCGCTGCCTGTGGAGGCATTTACACATCCCTATGAGTTGAGACCGTCTAAAAAATACTGGAGCAGATGGAGGAGACAAGGCGTTCACAAGTCGCCAGTTGAGCTTACACTGATTCCCTGAACACCTTTCAAGCCAAAGGAGGAAAGCAAACTATCGCAGAGATAGTAGAGGATTTGATTCCAAACATGAACATCATTGCTGATAAATTAACAGTTGTAGATCAAATTCATAAGAGGATGAACGACATCGACAATAGGATCTACCAATTTCCAAATCAAATGGAGGAGCTAACTGGGAAGGTATCAAAGATAGGGGTACCCACTGCACCTACGACCTCGATCTACCATGTGCATCATGTCCAGGAGCAGCCATGATCAGAACAGCAGCAACCATGGGCTCATGACCACTCCTATGCCCAACCTTCCCAGTAGCCACCTCCACCAACCGAGACAGTCAAAGAAGCCCCGCCTCTGACATTCGAAGTAAACGACATTTGGTACACATAAGACACTACCCGACAGGGTAATATGGGGGACCGTCAGCAAAATCAATGTCCGCCCACTTTTTATAATGCCGCATTTCCTCCAGCTCCACAATACACTCAGAACACTGCATCTTTCCAGCATCCGAAGCAGCAGCAGCCCTACAATGGCCAGAACCAACCTCAGCAATACCGTCAGCAATATCAAGCTCCTAGGCAATCACCTCAATCATCCAACCCTCCAGAAGAACCGGTCGATATCCAGAGGCAAATGTTTAAAGAAATTCACAACTTCCGAAATGAGCTGCACAATCTACGTTTTGATGTTAATCGCCTGTCCCGTTGGAAGGATGAACATACAACCCCAGCTACGACCATTCCCGCCCAAGTTTTGAACAAATCTCAATCATATCAACACAATGGCTAGGTATACTATTCAGATTTTTTCACATCTGAACATGAGATCCTTTCGTTTGACAATATCAACGCCATGTCACTCAGGAGCAGAAGGATCGTGGTCGTACTTGACTGGGCATGGGAATCGGATCACGAAGACTCAGAAGATCAACCGAAGGATGCTTCTGAGGATGAAGAAGAAGGACGCCTGAAGATCCCAGCACGAGATAAAGGAAAAGCATCTATGGAGTCTGCAGAGGACCTTGAACCTCTAAATGCTGCAAAAATACCTTTGTCACCATTTCAGCAACATGATTTTGATTATTATCAGAGAACTTATGATTGTAATAAGAACTCTAATTCTAATAAAGATGCTCTTATTTATGATTCTGGCTCTCGTTCTCCTGTCTCAAATGCTCCCATTCCTTTCCCCCATGCTCTTAAGAAAGGAAAACAAAAGAAAAACATTCAGGATGACCCGGTGATGGAAAGGTTCTGCCAACAAAATATCACAGTCAAAGTACCCTTTGATCAGTATGTGGCCAGTAATCCAGCATTTCAGAAGTACTTGAAGATGAAATGCACTCCCACCAGGACTCGTACAAAGAAAACAAATCAATTTGTGGAGACTCATATCCTGGTAGTTGCCACTACCAAATGTGTCAAAAATCAGCATTTACCAAGAAAGAAAATGGATCTGGGTGCTCATTATGTGGAGAGTCCCATTGGCGGCATTGCGTTCGCACGCACACTTCTCGACAATGGTTCCTCCATCAATCTTCTACCCTTAGCCTTATATTACATATTGGAGTTAGGTCCACTCCAAAAATCATTATCTTTGCTCCAATTTGCTGATAAATCCACTAAAAGACCTAAGGGAGAAGTGAAAAATATTATCATCATGGTCGAGGGTACGTGATACAAAGTGGACATCACTGTCCTTGATATGGAGACCCCGAACCATTGGAAGGAATCACAAATCATCCTTGGAAGACCATTCTTAAGAACCGCCAAAGCAGTATTCGATTACGGCACCGGAATGATGAAATTCCGCTCCCTAGGCGGAGAAGTGGATTTGGAGATGAAACAAACAAAGTGGTAAAGACCAGATTCCGAATCCACCACTGAATATGCCGAAACATTAGAATGTAATCTCATCAGCACTACTGGGCCGTGGGACCAACTGCCAGACCTTCAGATTGATAATTCCACGTCAGAAGAAGAAATAGTGCACCGTGCAGTTTACGAGATGTTGCCAGACATATACAGACACCCAGATGCTTATAATCATGATGGCACAGAAATCTCTCGGATCTGTCAGTCCCATTTTCTTCGGTACAATCAAGAAAAATCGATACGAGTCGGATGCGGCTTTGGCCGAATTACCGCAATACTTTAGCGATCCGACTCACCTTCCTTCGGAATTAGTCGCTAGCATTTCATAGAATGATTCACCGCCAACCAACACAGAGCCCGATTTAAAAGTCATTCAGCCAGACTTAATTGATGATGCAGATTTGCCAGAACTGAAACCTCTTCCTCCCACTCTGAAGTATGCATTTCTTAATGGACCCAAAGAAAAATTACCTGTGATCATTAGCTCATCATTAACCATGGACCAAGAATCTAGATTACTCATAGTCCTTGAGTGAAATCGAAAAGCCATCGGTTGGACTGAGTCGGATCTCGTAAGAATCAACCCGCTCTGCTCGCACCATATTTATGTTGATGATAACGCAAAGCTTTCCGGTGAATTTCAGAGAAGATTAAACCCCAATCTTCGGGAAGTAGTTAAGAAAGAGATAGAGAAATGATGCAAAGCAGGTTTTATATACCCCATTTCTGACTCCAAGTGGGTGGCCCCCCTTCATGTCGTCCCGAAGAAATCGGGAATCCAGATGGTCACCAACGAGGAGGGGGTAGAGATCGCGACTTGAGTACCCACGTCGTGGCGCGTCTGTATCGATTACAGGCGCCTGAATGCTGTGACCAAGAAAGATTACTTTCCACTGCCATTTATTGATCAAATCTTGGAGAGACTTGCAGGGAAAGCATTCTTCTGTTTTCTTGATGGGTACTCTAGCTACAATCAAGTAGCTATCGCTCCCGAGGATCAGGAAAAGACCACATTTACATGTTCTTTTGATACCTACACATTCAAGCGCATGCCATTCGGGCTTTGTAATGCCCCAGGCACATTTCTGCAGTGCATGATTGTCGTATTTGCTGAAATGGTGGGTGATTTCCTGGAAGTCTTCGTGGATGACTTCTCGGTTCATGGTGATTCATTTGATACATGTTTAGCGCACTTGGACCGAGTCCTCAAGAGATGCAGAGAGGTTAATTTGGTACTCTCCTGGGAGAAGAGTCACTTTATGGTGACTGAGGGTATCGTGTTGGGGCATGTCATCTCCAAAAAGGGAATGGATGTCGACCCTGCCAAGGTGGATGTGATCAAGAAACTTGAGCCACCAACCAACGTCAAGTCAGTGAGATCTTTTCTAGGGCATGTTGGATTTTATCGAAGGTTTATCCCTGATTTTTCAAAGATCGCCCGCCCACTGACTTAGCTCGTAGGAAAAGACATCGAGTTCATTGTAAATCACAAGTGTCTAGAGGCCTTCGATCTCCTGAAAAGAAAATATGTGAATCATCGATATTACAAGCTCCCGACTGGTCTCTTCCCTTTGAGATCATGACTGATGCATCGGATTTTGCTGTCGGAGCTGTGCTTGGACAAAGACAAGATGGAATTCCTTATGCGATTCACTACGCGAGCAAAGTATTGGATCCTGCACAGAGAAATTATACAGTGACTGAAAAGGAAATGCTCGCAGTTGTTTGGGCCCTTGAAAAATTCAGACCA